>NW_004624755.1:13024898-13087836 GCF_000247695.1 Heterocephalus glaber
CAGGAATGAATTTGGGAGTATTGTTTCCCTTTCAATTTCATTGAAGAGTTTAAACAGTAGTGGCAGTAGTTCCTCTCTAAATGTCTTGTAGCATTCAGCACTGAAACCATCAGAACACGGGATTTTCTTAGTGGATAAGTGCTTAATTACATGTTCAATTTCATTGGTTGATATTGGGTTGTTTAGAATTTTTAGGTCTTCTTCTTTCAACTTTGGTAATTCATGTGTATCTAGGAATCTGTCCATTTATTCTGTGTTTTCCATCTTATTGTCATGTTGGTTCTTGAAGTAGCTATTGATGATCCTCAGGATTTCTGCTGGGTCCATTGTAATTTCACCCTTTTCATTTCTAATTGCATGGATTTAGGTCTTTTCTTTCCTTTTTCTGATAAGGTTGGCTAAGGGTTTGTCAATTTTGTTTTTCTTTCAAAGAACCAACTCCTGGCTTCATTGACTTTTTTGTATCATTCTCTCAGTCTCCATTGAATTGATTTTTGCTCTGATCTTTATAATTTCCTCCCTTGTATGAGCTTTGGGTTTGTCCTGCTCTTCTTTTTCTAGAAGCTTGAGATTCTCTATCAGGTTGTTTAATTTGACTCTCTCTGTTTCCCTAATATGTGTACTCACTGCTATGAATTTCCCTCATAAGACTGCTTTCATTGTGTCCCATAGATTCCGATATGTTTTATTGTCTTTGTCATTTAATTGAAGGAACTGTCTGATTTCTTCTTTAATTTCCTCTGTGACCCATTGGTTATTCAGAAGTGTGCTGTACAATTTCCATGTGTTTATGAAATTTTTGCAGTTTCTTTTGCTGTTGATCTCCAATTTCATTGCACTATGGTCTGCTAATATACAAGGGGTAACTTCAATTCCTTTGCACTTACTTAAACATGTTTTATAAGTGAGTATGTGGTCTATTTTGGAGAATGACCCTTGTGCAGCTGAAAAGAATGTGTATTCTGATTTTGTGGGGTGGAACGCTCTGTAAACATCTGTTAAGTTTGTTTGTTTAAGAGATTGATTGAGTTCTAATATTTCATTACTTATTTTTTGTCTAGTTGATCTATTTGTGACAGTGGGGTATTGAAGTCCCCCACTAATATTGTATTAGTGCATATATGACTTTTCATGTCTGTTAGTATTTGTTGTATATAGAAGGGCACACTAGTGTTTGGTGCACATATATTTATGATTGTTATCTCTTTCTCTTGGATTGTTCCCTTTACAAGGATGTAGAGCCCTTCTTTGTCTCTCTTAATCAGTGTTGGTTTGAAATCCATTTGATCTGCAAAGAGGATAGCTACTCCTGCTTTTTTTCAGGTTCACATCACATGAAGTATTGTTTACCACCCTTTAACTGCAGTCTATGAGTTTCTTTTTTAATTAAGTGGTTTTTTTGTATGCAGAATTTTGTTGGATCTTGCTTCTTGACCCATTCGGCCTATTTCTTTTGATTGGTGAATTGAGAGCATTAACATTGATGGTTATAACTGAAATGTATTGACTTATCATTGTCATGACTTTTTCTTTTTGTTGGATTCTCCCCCTTTACATTTAATATCTTGTCATGCTCAATGGATTCATTCTGCTTTGCTTCCTGGGGCTGTGATCTTCATTGTCTTTCCCTAGAATATTGTCTAAAATTTTTCTGAGAACTGGTTTGGTATTCATGAAGTTCCTAAGTTGCTCTTTGTCATGAAAGTGTCTTATTTCTCCATCCATTTTGAAAGATAGTTTTGCAGGGTACATCAATCTGGGTTGGAAGCGGTTTTCCTTTAGGGCTTGGAATATGTCACTCCAAGCTCTTCTTGCCTTAATGGCTTGTGTTGAAAAGTCTGCTGTGATTCTGATGGGCTTTCCTTCGTATGTTATTTGTTTCTTTTCTCTGACTGCTTGTAGAACTTTGTTCTTCTGTTGGGTTTCAGGAATCTTAACAATTATATGCCTATGTGTAGATTTTTTTTGATCAAGGCTTTGTTGGAGTCCCATATGCCTCACTTATCTATATGTCAAGTTCTTTTCCCTTGCTTGGGAAGTTTTCTGCCATCACTTCTGTGAACAGTTTTTTACATGTTGTCTGCACTCTCCCCTGTTTCTTCATTGACTCCAATCAATCTTATGTTATTCTTCTTTGCATCATCAGGCAGCTGCTTGATTGATTTCTCCTGGTCCCTTGCTATTTTAAAGCAACTTTTCTTTTCTTGGTCATTAATTGCAATCTTATCTTCTGTATCTGAAATTCTGTCCTCACATTGGCTCATTCTGCTGTGTAGACTTTCAATGGAGATTTTCATCTCTTTGAAATCTGTTTGCATCTGTTTTATGGATTCCATTTGTTTCCTATGTTGGGATTCCATCATGTTCCTCAACTCCTCTCTAGATTTATTAATCATGTCTTTCACTATGGGCACAATCTCTGCTGTTATCTGATAAATTATTTTTGATTTCATTTCTTCCAGATCTTCTTTTGTTACCAGTTCAGGGAGTCCAGGTGGTTAAGTATCAGAGTGTTGCATCTTGTTTTCCTTTGAGTTTGCTGTAGGTGATCTGGAAGTCTGGTTTTGAGACTTGTTTACGTGTCTTCTCATTTTGATGGAGTAGGGGGGATGGCACGGCTCACCTCCTCTACATTGGGAGCAATGCTACAGTGGCCCGGAAGCCTTCTCTGTGCTGGGAGAGGTGCTATGGCCAAAGTCTAGTTTTTAAAACAAGATATTCTCTCATTAACAGTTATTGATTTGAAGTTTAAACTACAGGATAACAAAATACAATAATATAGTAAGTCTAGATACAATAATGTACAGTAGTAATCAGAGACAGTAAGTTCTGAGTTTGCAAAGAGAATATAAACAAATGTGCTACAAGAAGTATTTTATTTCTTACTAAAGTATCATCATTTGTATTTTGATTTCATGTTGATTCTTGGTGATTATTTGATTTTTCTCTTTGTTTAAATGAATGTCATACACAAGGCTCTCCTGAAAGTGCTGTACTCTATGCATTTATTTTGTATATTAAAGTTTGTTATGGTTTGTGTTTAGATGCCCCCTCAAAGCCTCATGTGGATGAGGTCAGTCTTTCTTTTTCAGAAGTAGTTGAATCTGAAATATGTGAGGCTGGGTTGAAAGGTGTGTAATTACTAAAACATGACAAGAGTGATTGTTTTGGTACTGCCCTGATCCCAGTAGTCTGAATAAGACTGGAAAGGGACAGAAAGATGTTGTTAAACTCCCTTGTTATCTTTGCTATCTTGTGTATGCCATGTTGTTTCTCCTCTACCATGCCTGTTTGCCATCCCTGCCTTGGGGTCAGCCAACTATGGACTGAAACCTCTATGAACCATAAGCCCAATAAATTCCTTCCCCTTTAACTTTGGGTCTTGGGTATTTTATCTCAGCAACAAAACAAAAGTTACTAACACAGTTATTTTTTATAAACTCTCTCTTGAGTATTTCTTTCATTTTTCCAAAACCATTTGAAATAAATGAAGATATGATGTTAATGATATTTGAAAATCAGCATTGTAGAGCAGACTATGGAAATCATGAAAATAGGCACCAATATGGGAAAATTTTCACTTTCCAGGGGGTCAAATGGTTTAAAAGATTTTACTATACTTCTTTTGAAAGCATTATAATTTCTTATGAAAAATTATCCTGAAAATATTATTAGTAATAAATATCATTTAAAATTTTTCCATCAATTTTACCACTGCTTCTTTTCCATCATCTCTATGAGACACTACCATTAATCATCCTAATAGGCTCACTTTATACCAATGTTCAAAATACATTGAAAGCCCTTGCATCCCAGAGAAAATGATCCAAATGAAGAAACTCAAACTTTATCCTGATATAAGTTATTTACACATATTACATAAGTGAAACCATTGCTACTTGGGGTGTTGAGAGATAAAATTCCAAACATTGTGGACTTTAATCCTATGGACATCTACTGTGTCTTTATTTTCATTTTACATAGCCAGAGTCATAAGGCTAAAAATTTCTTGAGCTCTATGTCTTCACTCTTTCTAACTGATTACCTATTGAGGTAAAAAACATACAGTAAGTAGTATTCAGTGTCAAATCAAGTAGCATAAGTACTTTTGTGATTAAAGAGGGTAAAATGAGAATATTTGAAGTAGAGCATGCTAAAAATCAAAATGGAGTCACTCAAGCTCAAGTTCCAGATCACCATGGTAAAACTAAATTCTTTACCTCAACTTCTAAGAAACCATGATTAGAGAAATAACATTCAAATTTCCCAAGAAGCCAGTTTTAATTGACATAATAATGAGGTTCCCTCTGCTTGAATCCTTTCACAAAAAGATCTTCTGATGTTAGTTTCTTAGATATTTTCCTATTGTTCTGTCTTCTTATTCCCATCTTACATGGAAAGTTACTTTGAATTGACCAATTTATTCTTTTTCTTTTGTGTCTGCTTTTTTCACTAACTGTCAAACAAAATTCTTCCACTCACACCTTCGGAACACTCATTTTATGTTATGGAATGAATTCTTAGGCACATTTGAGAATTAAAATAAAGTCAGTTCAGATCTTTTAACTAAATTTTTATAATTTTGTTCTTTGAAAGATCTGACTTTTAGAGCTAATTAGTAATTATAGCAAGGTTGCAGGATATAAAGTTAATACACATGTGAGAAACAAAGTGTAAATAAGGACTAAAATGTATAATAGGTAATGTGAAATAGGAAGAAAAGGGGCAAAGGGGAAGGAAGTGGGAGGAATAGGGGAAAGGATGGAAGGGAATGGGATTAATATGAGAAAATGGAAAAACAGGAACAGAATCTTTGTAAATAGGGAGGAATGGAGGGATTGAAGGGAGGCCTGGGCAAGGGTGAAAAATAAGAACCAAGAGAGGCTATGTAAAGGTGCAAATTTCCAATGATGAATGTCATTATATTGTATACCTAAAATGTACCAATGATTAAAATGAATAATCTATAATGCAAAATAGGAAGAAAAGGTCCAAAGGGGTAGGGGGAGGGGGAGGGGCAGGGGAAAGGAAAGAAGGGAAAGGAAAAATGATGAGAAATGAAAAAATGGAAAATAAAGTCTTTGTAAATAGGGAAGGGTGGAGGAAGTGAAGGGAGGGCTAGGAATGGGGAAAAAATAAGAACCAAGATGCAATATGTAAAGATACAATTCCCAATGAAAAATGTAATTGTGTTGTATACCTACAATGTACCAATAAAAGAATTAACAACAACAACACAAAAAGTTAATACGCTTGACCTAATTGCTTGGCTATATGACACCTAAAAGGAATTTGAAATTAAAGACACAATATCAGGCCAGGGATTTAGCTCAGTGGTGCCACTGCCTGCCTCATAAGTGCAAGATTCTGAGTTTGATCCCCAGTACCAAACACAATAAAATAGAACAAAAAAACACAAATCATATATGTCACCCCTGAAATGAGTATAAAATTAACAAAATATGTGCAACATCTAAATGAACAAAACTATTAAACTCCAGTGAAAGAAACCAAAGAACTAAAGAAATGGAGAATTATCCATGGTCATGGACAATTAATACTGACAAGATGTCAGTTCTTCTCAATGACACAGGGAGCAGTAGGGCAGGATTTTGAGAGAAAATGAATAGGCAGCTACAAGATTTCCAATCAGAGGAAGAAAATAAATCAGGCTGTTAATTAAGCAAGCAAACTTTTGTATTCTTTGAGTTATAAAGTGAAATGGACAGGCAAACTGAATAAGCCTGATTCAAGCAAAGATGGGGATAAATCTGATCAAAAGTGGACTCTAAATTGCATTGTATTTTCACTGTAATGCACTTCCATGACAAGATCTTTACCCATGGGGAGATATAACACATTTGTAAATATATTTTGGAACATGCAAAAACTCACCCCTGGACAGTAACTAAACTTCACCCTGTGCAGAGATGGCCCCCTACCACTTTTGAAAAAAAAAAAAAAGAATGGTTAATGACAGTCATTGGCAACCTCATAAAAGTGAAAGACTTACTTTGCGTGTAGTCCTTCTGTTAAGTCAGCTTTGTTGCCCTTCACTAAGCTACTGTGCCACTAGAGTCATTGATGTGCTAATTTTGTGTAATAATCTTTTATATTACTTTTGCTTTAGAACCAGGCTATGTCTAATTTTCATCTTACAGAAGGCTTACAACACATGGTATCTGGTAACACCAGTTTGATCTATAGATTTAATGCAAATCCAAGCAAATCCTGGCAAGTTGTTTTGTGAATATCATCAAACTGACCCTAAAGTTTACATGGAAAGATAAAACACCAAAAATAGTCAATGCAATATTGAATGAGAGGAGCAAAGTTGGAGAACTGATATTGCCTGGCTTCAAGATTTAGTATAAAACCATGCTAATCAAAATGCTGTAATATTGGTCAAAGGATAGAAAAATAGACCAATGTGACAATAAGGTTCAGAAATAGATGCACAAAAATACAATCCAGGAGACAGAACCTGCTACCCCAAAATATGCCTCTCTAGCAAAAAGATCATTTTGAGCTTATTATTTTGGGAAACAGTATACCCAGAAGATGCTTTAAAAACAGAATGTGACACATTCTTTTGTAAGGGAAAGTACATTTATACAGAATATCTGATTTGTAAGATTTGAATCAAATTTGTAAATTTGATTCTGATTTATACAGAATATCTGATTTGATATCTTCCCATACTGGGAAGAGAAGGATGACGCTAAGTTATAAGAAACTCTTATCAGTGAGAAGGCACTATGTACTGCAAATGTGTACCAATAAAAAGTAAAAATTGAAGACAAAAACTGCAGTTGACTGGGACAGTACAAATGCTCAGTGGTTGCTAGGGTATGGTATGGGAGTGGAGGAAGGATAAATAAATAGAGCCAAGTGGACTGTACGACAGTGAAATTCTTCTAGATATTATAATGGCTGATACGTACTATTATCCATTTGTCAAAACCCATAGAATGAAATATATGAGGAATGAATTCTAATGAAAACTACAGATTTTGGATGAAATGATGTGCCAGTGTAGGTTCATCAATTATAACAAATGTACTACTGTGGTACAGGGTGTTGATAGTGGGGATGTCTATGGTTTGAGGAGGATCAGACACATTTGGAAACTCCAAGTACTTTCTGCTCTGTTTCACTATGAATCTCAAACTGCTCTTAAAAGTTGTCTATTTAGTAGAAGGTGGTAATAGAAAAATGCACAGAAATAATTTCAATAGACTATCAAACGTTATTTAACAGTAAGATTAAAACTCTAGGTCAGTCACAAGAATATGTATTCTATTATTTCAAGCTTTAAAGGGACCACTTGTGCCCATATAGCAGTTAACGCATAAAAAAAATGAACACAACATATGAAAATATTGAAAATGGAAATCTATAGGAAATAAAGTTTTACAGCTAATACCCGAAGTTTTGTTTTAACACAAGATAGATGAACAAAAGAAAAACATAGCAGTTTTGTTCAACCAAAGCTTTCATTTGTTTCTCTTTTTGTTTACTGAGACAAGAGTCTATGTATTCCACATTAAGCATTCCCAGCCATGAAAACTCCTCCCTGTGCAGCCCAAGCTGGTCTTGAATTTGTGACACTTTGGTGCCAGTCTCCCACCTCTGGAGTTACCAACATGTACCACCATGCCCATCTCCTAGATTTATATAAGAACCTTCAAATGGAAGTCCCAGAGACCCCAAAAGATGTATGATAACCCTAGTGAAAGAAGTGGATAGTTATGGATGGCACAGTAATAAAGAGTATGATCTAATGGTAAACTGGGGAGAACCTACTCAGGACTTTTCCTTCAGATTCTACTTGACTTTCCTTTTATTCTCCCTTCTCTCTTGATATGGGGAAAGACCCTTCTGGCATGAAGGTCATACAGAGACAAGAGTTTAGGGTTGGAGCAAATCAGGTACCCAATTGTGTGGAATGTGTCAAAGGTCATAAAAACCCATTGCTAGCATATCAAGCATGTTTCCTAAAAAGAGAGGACCCAAAATGATGTCAGACTTTTAATTCCTGAGGACCGAAAGCCAATCATAAAAGTGCAATTTTCAAACATTAATTTACGTGTGGCCACAGCCAATCAAAACTTGCTGTTTCTGATCTTTCATTTACACCTGGCAAGAAGCCAAGCAAATTTTTCAACAGGATTGTTTATATCTGGCATGAGAACAAGTGAATTTTTGATGGAATGAATTTCCCACTGGGTTATTTTCATGAGAGGGCAATGAATCATATATTTTGGATACAAAAGATTCCCTTCCCCTTATCCTCGGGCCACTGTGAGCCTTTTCACAGGCCCTCTTTCACTTAGTACAGGGTACCTCCTTTCTGTCTTCAGTAAAGGTATCCTTTTGCTGCTTTTTCTATGTATCTTTGGGAAACAAAGGACCTGGAAAGAAGCCCAGCAGGACCCCTCATCCAGTAACAATATTTTTAGGTCATGTAGGTGAGAGAATTTTCTTATGACTACGCCTCACATAGAAACATGAGGAGAGGTCAGTATGGCTTTCTCAATTGCTATGTTGTCATAGTTTGGAGGTATTATCCTCTGAGTTCTGACAATATGAGGTGCTAAAGCTTAATAGAGAATTCTATCAAGTACCCAAACAATCTATTTGCACGGGTCATGCATATGTCATCAAAATATTTACGCAAACTCAATTATGTTCTCAGTAATATTCACATATTTCATGGATAAATTCTGATTCATCAGGGCAGGAGTCATATGTTTCCAATAGGAAAGACAAAGGCAGGAATTTTGGTTTATTTGTTCTCTGGAATATTTTCAGGACCTACAACAGCATTAAGCATATTGTAAACTGTTATGGGTTAGATCTAAAATGTTGCCCAAGAGTCTGGTGCTCAAAAGTGGGCTTATGAAAGGTGATTTTATGATGGGGTCACAGAATGGGCTGTTAGGAGGTAGAGTTGGTCAGAAGAGGCCAGTCACTGTTGGTGTAACCTGGAAGGATACATCTTGTCCCTGGCTCCTTCTTTCTCTCTGCTTCCTGGCCACCATGACACGAGCAGCACTCCTCCACCATGCTCTTCCACAGTGCTATTTCTGCTTTGCAGCTGGCCAGCCATGAACCAAACTGACTAAAACTGTAAGCCAAAAACCTTTCCTAGTTTCAGTTGCAGGTGTTGGGTATTTTTGTCAAGGTGACAGGAAAGTGTCTAATACATAGACATAGGTTTGAAGGTATATATTTTTCTTGAATGAATATTTTAGAACAAATCTACACATACACACATAAGTACAATTTCATTATTATGTTTCAAATATTTTTAGAGATTTTCTTCTCTAAACTATCTTCAGAAATTACTTTTTGCTTTGTTGTTTGTTTCTAATGATGTAAATCATTGCTGATGAACCACAAATATTTCTAGCATCTTGTCTTTCAGGGACATGATAGGATTTCATTTCTTGCTCACTCTTAGAACTTCATGGGGCCATTTTTGACCAATGAGTTGTGAACATAAGTGACAGCCTCTGAAGCATTTCTTCATTAATGCAAGGTACATTTGTATTATTTTAACTATCTGTCATGTGAGTTATCCATGAAACTTAGTGATGACCTACACTGAACCATAGAAAGAGCAAAAACTAAACTTTGTTGTTGTGGGCCCCTAATATGTCAGGATTGTTTGTCATTATGTACATCTTAACTGATAAAACCAACCATCAGAAAACAATATTAATGATTATTGTTTTTAAGCTTTAATTACTAGCTTACTACATTTTTTATATTTTTATTTTATTCTTATTATTTCCAATTTTCAATGAAATCTATTTTTTTTTAGTTAGGAATGTACTGAATTTATACACGAATTTTCTGAGAATTTAAAGTTTTATAATTATTGAGTTCCATTACAAGAGTTTCAATGACTTAAAATTTTATCTGTCCCTCAATAAAAAGATTTTAAACTTATCTCCATATATATTATATATATTTCTTTTTAAACACATTCTAGATGGTTTGTTTTTGTCATTATCACAGTAGGTGGGACTTTTTTCTATTATGATTCCTGTGCATTTTATATACTTATATTAGATGATGTTACTGTATCATGTGGTAATTTTTTTGTATAAAACATTTTAATTACTAACAAAGTATCAGACACAGGATTATTTCCTATGATAATTTTTAAACTACTTAAATCTACTTTCTATTTCTGTATTTCTGTTCATTTTTTAATTTTTACAGTGTATAGAAACACAAAATATATTAATTTTACTTATTCTATTGGAGAAACATTTATACCAGAATTACTTTTAAAAAATAAAATCAAATGGGAAATATTAACCAACAAAAGAGTTCTGAGCAAGAAGCTATAAAATAAAATTTCTAAATCATATGGCATTATCAGTAGTATAAACAGTTTTGAAATTAATGTAAAGTATTACCACAAGGTAAAAGGTCATTATTTTAAGAAAAGTAATTTTCCATATGAAATGCTTGAAGCTGTATAATTGCAAAAGCATTTTACTCCTGCAAAACAACAATGAAATGAGGTATTAATATCAGTACATTTTAGCCATTTTGATGTTGGCCATAGTCAGAAAGACCAATAAGCTTCCCTGTGTATGTATGCAGACCATAACACACCCAGTTGAGTGTTTCCATGTGTTTTCTGCAAATCACAGTGTTTATAATTTGTTGCTTAAATTAATACTTAGCCCAAATGTTATGGATATTTCACATTTCGGCAAAATTCTCCCTGAAAATTCTTCAGATGTCAGAGCTACCCCAGCCACTGCCTGGCTTCCTTTAGTCTGTCTTCTCTCTCTTCTTCTCACTAATTTCCCTGATACCAGATCTCTTACAGTTATTTACCCAGTGACAACTGACCCTTCAAGGACAGTATGACCATGCTTTCACCCCATCTCCATTTCTTGTGATGAGAACAAGAATGAGTTTTGTGGCAGGGAATTTTGTATTGCTTTAGCTAATAAATAGGTATGGGGGCTTGGTTGGGGAATGAGCCATGAGTGCTAGTGAACATTCCTAAATGACATGACTACATCCACCCTAGAACTTTCTCCCTCAGTTGGTTTGGAAAATTTGGGGAGGTTGGGGAGATTTTAATTATCATATGAGGTACAGAAGATTTATTAGACAAGGGCAGAAATGTCTAATATCCTGCAGAACAAAGTAAATAATCATACTGCCCCTGTAAACCACAACCAAAATGACACCAAACAACAAATAAAAAACCAAAATGAAACGGTCTATATCTTTAAATCTGCTTCACCCTACAAAAGCAATAATGGACATTTAATTTCTACTTAACAAAACACACAATAGCATGATTATATTTTCTACCTCTTTTCAATTAGTTTGGCCTTGAAATATAAAAGGAAGCTTTGAAAATCAGTAGATAATCCTCCAGCTCTCTCTTTCTTATTCCCACACTGGAGTAGTGTGTGTCAAAATATGTTTTGGATAACCTGCGCCCCTGAGAGAGCTGCAGACACACTGTGCCTGTAGCAAGAAATAGCTTTTGCATTAACTCACTAGGATTTTAAGGTTGCCTTTTACTACACCAGATGCTAGGCTATCCTGACTGATATTTCCTCTTTGGGCAATATGAGTCACATTACTTTATGTAGTTATTATGTACTGAATTTTGTCCCCTTAAAATTCATATGTTGAAGCTCTGACCCCCAATGTGACTACATTTGTAAACAGAGTCTCTAAAAAGATAATTTTGGCTAAGCAAAGTAAAAACCGTGATATCTCTATCCAATAACACTGATGTCCTTAGATGATGAGGAAGTAAACACAAGAAATGTGTACACCCAAATGAAAGACCATAGAAGGACACAAGAAGGTTAGTTTCTATGATTTAAGGAGAGAGGAGAGAGAGACCTCAGAAAAAAAACAAGCTTCACAATGCCTTGATCTTAGACTTCTAGCCTTCAGAAGTATAAGAAAAATACATGTCTGTTATTTAAACCACCCAACCTCGTGATTTGTTATGGAAACCTTCATAAATTAATGCAATTCTAGTTCTACCTTCTTGAGAACAGTCTTTTCACATCCTCAGCCACAGACCAGCCTTATGCTGCTACTGCTATAAGGCCAGGTCCCAGCCTGTCATTCGGGACCTCTTGCTTGCATAGGAAAGAAACTTTGGAGTTTCTTCTCAAATGATTGTGAGTCGTCCAATCTGTGCTTGAATCTAGCTCACCAGTTAATTGTGTCTGCATTTTAATCACTATTCCTCCTTAAACTTATTGTGAGACCTTGGACAAGTTACTTTATTTCTTTGTGCCTCCCTTCACTCATTAAAAAAAAAAACAACAACATAGTAGTAGAAACTATCCCATATTGTCATGGAGAAGGTAAACTCAGTTCATGAAAAAAATAAATTACTTTATGATTTACAGTGAACACCTAAAAGAATATTAACTTTAGTTATGATAACCTTTAGATTGGAATGCACACCTGCGTGGGTTATCTAAATCACAAAATCCTGATGAACTGGTTGGGACTAAGTTAAGGCAAGTGAGGCACTTTTGTGACTTTAGAAGGAAAGCTTCCTTACGTAAAGCATCTAGTTGCTCCACTCGCCTTTATTCTTGTCATGGGCCTGAGAAGCCTGAAAAATCTTTCAAGTTTTGTGTCTCAGGCCAGCCAAGGTCCCTTTCCAGTATTCCGCTAGAACAAGTAGAATTATGAGCCTAGGGCCCTACTCAGGAGTATGGATATTTAAGCATGCTTGTCCTACCATTGCTTCTACAGCATTGTGATGGCAAGATTCCCACATGCCTGTACTCAATTCTATTCAACTCTTAAGGTAGTCTAAGGCTTTTTTGCCCCTTAAATAACAATAATGACTAGTTAAAGTTCATCAGAAAATTTACTAAAAAATCAAATAACTTGTAAGTACAGTATTAGAAATGCTTAAAGGGGACAGAGTGTGCAGAGTTTGGTAGCATAATGCAACTTCATTTGAATTTTGTAACAAGGAAATAAAAACCAAAAATATATTCTTTTACACACTAAAGAAAATAGCTTCTATCAGCTAGAAGATCAGCTCCAATAACTTCTGGGATCCATTTGGCTTTATTAGGTCTGTTGCCATTGTGATGGGCTAAGAGCTTTCTTTTGAAGGAAAGTAATTACTGTACCAGAGCCTTAGTCAAAGAAACACAATTGTGTTTAAAAAATCTACTTGCTCAGCACAATTTAGGCTCTCTCTGCCTTTCGGTAAATTGGATCAATAGCTGGCAGATATATAGATCTCCATGATGGCCAGATTTTAAGTCCTCCCACTTAGATTCTACAATGACCCTACGGTGAAAGAAAAACTACTGAGAGAAAACATCCCCACAAGGCTACATTGGTACTTCATCATTTTCACAAAGCAGTTGCTATTGTATCCTGGGGTTTTAAATGGAAAAGTGTTGGAAAGAATATTGTCAAACATCTACTTTTGGCCCATCACTCCAATATGTGGTATATTTGAATTATATGATTTAAATTACATGACTCTCGTTGCTACCACGAAAATATGGATTGGAAAATGCCTGAATCTCCTTCAGTAGGATGTGTGAAAAGAAAAGAAAAGAAAAGAAAAAGAAAAGAAATCTGAACCATGGCAGAACAGTCAATTACCAAGGCATATTTAGGGAAAGTTTTAAAAGATGGATGCTTATCTCAAATCCCCATAATGTGCTATTTACAGTTGGTACACATAAATACTCTAGCTAGATGTACTGTCAACTAACTGCCTACAGTTTGAACAAGTGTTCAATTTTTATGAGTAATCTTTTTTTCTTTGTCCCCAAAGTCCCCTGAAAAATGCCCCCCGCCTGTAACAGAAAGATATTGAAACCAGACAGATGGACCCAAGACTGTGACAGTGAGATTTTCAGATCCAGAGTAGACAAATCCTTTTACCAACTGTCACTTTAGACTTTTATTTCTGACATTTCCTTTCTAGAAAGGTTGCTTCCAAAAGCAAGGGCCACCTGATATAACTCTTCTAAAATTATTTTCAGAAGCATAACCTTTCCTCAGTGTTGGGAGATTTGTAAGGATTTGAAGTCCTGAATTTCCTTCCAACCAATCTATTAAATCCTAAAGTAAGACCTTTTATTTAAAAAAATTTAATGCAAAACAAATTCAGTTTAACATAATCTGAAGAAGACTTAACTCTGGTAATTCTGAATTGGGGAATACAAATTAAAAGTAAAGTGATATCTTCTCTAATGTTGTTCTGTGGCAGGGTTTGATTTGAGAGAAAAAAAAGATGAAAAATCCATCTGGCCTTAATAAAGAGTTGTGTTTTCCAGGTTTTGGGAGTATATTGTTTCCTTTCCATTTTTACAGAGAGTGCTAATGCTTGGTGCTGTGGAACTAAACAATTTATTTTCTCTTTATAGAGATCAGTCTTATTGATTCCATAAATCTTCATTTAAAACTAAATGAATGTGTTGAGCATCTCCTCTGAGACACTATGAGATGATAAGTCCTAGGCCAGAGAGAGAAGCAAGATGTGTTCTCTCTGGGGAGGGAACTTAAATCCAGCCCACAGGTTAGGCAGAGCTCCCTAGAGTATGAGGACCTGGGTCAAATTCTGAGAACAGCCAGAAATTACCAAAATGAAGAATGGGAGGAAGAACTTTACAGGCAGAATGAGAAGTGAATGCAAATCCCATTACTAACGTCTGATCATGATGCATTTCCATCTAAACCCTGTGCTTTCTCAGATGTGGCACAAGCATCGCTAATCAGCAGCCCCATGCACACAGTACTCCATCTGGATTCCCCATCTTGGACCATGGCACCACACATGACTACTCCTTCAAACCAGAAAGCAGGAAATGAAGCTGACTTCTCCCTCTTTTAACGACAATATTTAAAAGAATCATCAAATGTTCTCAATTCCATCCACTAGGTATTTATTTAAGCTTTTATTTCTTTATTATCTTTAGTAATATCTATTTAAATGACTTTTTTCCAGCTTAATCAGCACAGCTGCCATAGCTAGTTTTTATTAAATAATTAACTACCTTTTAATTTAGCAATTATTAGCAGTTATGATAATATATATATATATATACACACACACACACAAAGTGCTGAGTATACAATGCATGATCATAGCTTCCAAAGAGACATGAAGAAATAACATTAATGCCAGGTGTGTTGAAGACACAGATTTAAAAAAATAGAACCAAGGAAAGGGTGGGAAGTCTTCTACATATATTACAATCCTGTGGTCAGAAATTAAGGATGAGAAGAAAATACTCCTGGGAAATATTCTAGAGAAAACAGAATTAGCAAAAGCCGGATAAAGGACACAAGGAGCTGTAATGTTGCTGAAACACACGTTTGAATTTGGAAATGAAGTGAGGTTCCTGGCTTCCTCGATTGCTAGAATGTATGTGTTTATTCCCCAGCATCTAGAAGAAAGTAAATCTCATGTTAATTTCCTTCACAAAGATGCATACTCACAACATAAAGATTCACTTTTGCAATATCTGAGAACATCTATGAAGACATTGAAATATGATATTTAACCAAAGATCATATAGGAAATATAACCTTCCATATGATCATAATAACTGTACAACAGAGTATAACAACAGTTATATTCTCCAGTAACTGGTTCAGTAGGGGAGTATAGTCATTCCCACTGATCTATGGCTATCTCTAAATTTTTTATGTCTATGCTTTATAATCTAGGCACTTGGAAACAGCATGTATTAGTCCAGCCAAAGGCACAGTGCAAATCAAGGCATGACTCATCCATTTCTGTACCATCATTGAATATTGCAAAGGATATATTTTTCATGTCTTCCAACATTAGCAGAACTCCAAAACAGATTTATCTGTATAATGTACATAATTGAATGTGGACAAGGGTGTGAAGATGTTAAAGAATGTGAGTGTGTGGACAAACGAAACACCGGTCTACTGTCATTCTATCTATTGTTTAATACTTACATATTGAGGACCTACAAATCTCTGCATTACCTAGAATAAGGATAGACAACTAAGTGCCCATTCTAAGAAAGTCTGGGCTCTTTCTGGGGAAACAGGGAATAATGGAATATGAATAACCATAAAAACATCAATAGACAAGGCTTCATTCCATAGGAAAAAATGAAAAGACATTAAAATAAGCAGTTTAAGATGGGTTGTGAATAACAGAATGTGTAAAGTGAATTCATAGTAAGAAATCCACGTTTTTGTCCCAATTTTGATACATGAGACCTTTATGATACACAGAAGTTTTTTAATGATTTGATTTGTGAGTACAAATAGAATATACCTGCTATACCAATTTCACTGAGCGTTGGAAAAGATCAAACAGAAATGCTTCTAATACTATAAAATAAAACTCAAAACTGTGTAAGGTAAAACTTCTGTACAAAAAATATTTTCTGCTAAGCAATATTTTATACTAAGCAATTCTCACATGCTTTCTCTTCATTCACCTTCAGTTTGGTTCCTCTCTTACTACGATTACTTAAAATTCAATTAAATATGATTTATTTTTGAATTAATAAAGATTATTTGAGCAACAATGTCATGCCATTCAATGTACACAATGTTTCAGATTCAATCATGAACATGTCACACAAGGACCCTGTGTCAGGCAGAAACTGTTTTGCATGTAACAGGTGCTCAATAAATAGTTTACATTTAACACATTTTCATTCTACATATGGTAGACAGTTTCAGAGAGGCAATAGAAATGTGCATGTCAAAGAAATGCCCAAATGAAGCAAAAATTTTTAATGTTATAATGATTGTCTGCACTTTAAAATATATGAGAATTGATAAAAATTTGTAAGTAAACTCTTAATCTTCAGTAGCCAACAAGCACAATATAGGAGCTGGCAATTCTCACCAGTGATAGGACATGCAATAGATAACACTTTGACAATGTTTCAGCCTCATTTATAAGAAAGTATGTGTGCAAACACATACAGTTGACTCAGTGTCCACAGGGAATAGTTCCAGGACTCCACAAGGAGGGCAGAATCCTATGACATTCACGTCTCTTACATGAATGGAGTACTGCTTGGTGCGCACGTCCTTGCATATCATTTACATCATCTCTAGATTACCTATAGTACAGAATTCAATGTGAACACTACAAAAATAGTTGTTATAGTGTATTGTTTTGGGAATAATAACAAGAAAAGAGTGAGCATATATGCAAAATTGTTAGTGTTCTTAGTTGTATCTATAGATTTGAAGCTCATGAATAAGGAAGCCCAGCTGTCTATATGCATACAAATATATATATAATACTAAATTAACAAATAACAGCAAATAAATTAGCAAATTAAAAGCTTTAATATCTGAAAAGTTATGATTTAGACATTTTGATTGTTCTGCTTTTTTGATCATAAATGATCTTGCTAGAGAGAAACTTAAACTGTTATCATGCTAAATAAAGTCATGCTATCCTATGATCAGATAATAGTACTGTATATATTATTCCTGCATTATTATGTTTATACATACTTGAAAGATTAAGATGACACATATTTATTATATCATGCATTCTACGAGTCAGCATTCTGGTTATGCCCAAGCTGGATTCGCTTAGTCTCACAAGCTTTAATCAAAGTGCTAACCAACAATCTCACAGCTTTGACTGAAGAATGATTCACTTTCAAGGTCACTTGAGGGTTTACCAGACTTCAGCTCCTTGGACGGCATCAGTTTCTTGCTGGCTGTTGTCTAAAGGGAGAGTCTCTAAAATCTGTCAGTTGCCACATGGACCAGGCCTTTGACATTTTCTCTTGCTTCCTCAGAGACAGCAAGAAAGAGACTCTATTAAGGGAGGGACTGCAATACTATGTAATGGAGTCATTTCTCATACTAAAGTTCAGTCCATCACCATTGCCATATTATGTTTTTTTTTTCTTTTGCAAGTAACAGGTCACCACCAGGGACAGAGGGAGGAAATTAGAAAAGGCTACAAATAACAGAAGGTTCATATCATAAGGACTACCTTCAGATTCTGACCTATACATGTACATCAGGAAATAGAGCCAAGAGGAGAAAGATTATACAATAGTGTGTATTGGGATACTGTATATATGCTTGATAACTAGAAGCAGTTTTAACTCACAAATAAATAAATATAAATGGCTAGAGTCTAACAAAATAACCTAATATTGTAGTATGTAAACTTCAATAGACATAAAAATTTAGAGTTATACACACACATGAAATTTTAAAACTTAACTAAAAGTAAATAAAGCAATAATAATGGAAAAATGAATATAAAATACATAATCATAACTGGACAAAAATATTTCTGAATAAATATTTGAATTAAGGGAATCTACAATGTTTTAAAAAGATTTTTGATTAATACTAATTCATAAGCTTTCCAAGAGCTTCACTGTTGTCTGCTCCTTTTGAAAATAAAAAGAAACTACAAAAAATGAAATTACAGAAATGTAGGAAAAATAAATTGTATAGATGATTTCATAAACCTTGCAGTTTGAGTTTTTAAAGACACAAATTAATAAAAATTCTAATTAGGAAAGAAAAAAAAATAAAATGACATTATTAGGAATGAGAAAAGATATCATTATATCTAAAAAGTTTAAATTATTTATATGTAAATATTGTCTGCAAGATAGAGCAATACATTTAAATATTTTCAGAAAAAGGAATAATTATCTAGCAAAGTAAAAATTATCAAAATCGATTCCCCCAAAAGTAGAAAATCTGCACAATAACTACAGAGTGTATAGTGCAATGAATTAAAAACTTTGCTGTTTGGAGAGAGATTTGCTCAGATTCCTATGAAAAAAATTCTGTATAATCCTTAACACATAATCCAATGCAATGAAAGAACATTATAGGCCTCAAAACATTGAAAACTCCTTATTTAATTTTAGAAATTAGTGAAATCTTAATATCCAATTTCATTAAGATAAAAAGATATTTAAAAATTGCACCAGTTATATTTTTTTAATATTATATAGTCTTAAAAAGTGTTTCTAATTATTATTACTTTTAGAAACTAACTACAGTATTACCAAATACTAACAATATAGCATAAATAAAACCACATCAAACTATTGAGCAGTTGACAGAATAATTGGCTATAAGTAATGTATAATCTATCAAAGTAATATATCAAAGAGGAAAAATTAGAGCAATATATTAAAACCATATTAGTATAATTCCTCTGGCATTTTCATTTTAGAATTCCAAGGAAAACAGAAAGCAAAACACTGTTCAGACAAATAGGAAAGACCATTCTAAAGGATTAAATGTTATGTCATTTCCATTAAAATTAGAAACAAGATATTCTATATTGATTTGAAAATGTTAGTTAATTTAATCAGAATAAATCTGAATTATTATTGAACAAGAAACCCTCTCTTCACAGATGATTCATATACTAAGAAATGCCAAAGAATCTAATTTAACCAAATTAATATATATAAACTCACAGACACGCACACCCTACCCCACATGTGAAACACTAAAGTAAAAAAAGATATATATTTGAAGTTCAATAACATTTCTGTCACTAAGAATGAAAAATAGAGAAAAATCAAAGATGAAAATAACAATTGTTGAAATATATAATCTAAAACTTTTACCAGCAGGGATTTCAATTAACTGTAAGCTACAAAATATAAATTGTCCTTTAACTATAAGTGTAACACAAATCAACTTAGAATATCAACTTACTTAAAAACTAAGTGAAGTTCAAGAATATCTTTTTATTGTCAAAAGTAGGGAAAAAGATTAAACAGGAAAATATTGCTTTAAAAGATAATAAATTAATAGTTATACCACTGCAATGAAAATAGTACGGCAATAGAATAGATATAGACATATTGATCAGAATAAATACTTCAAAATTGAACTATCTGAAATTATGATTTAATATATGATGAGTTATAGTTCAACTTAATAGCAACACAGTGGTTTATTTCATAGCCATCACAAGTGTTTAGCTATCCATAAGAAAACAAAGCATAAGAAAAATAACTTCTTTATAAAGTAATTTAATGTATGGCTTAATGATTTAATGATTTAGCTTTAATATACATATGTATATTAAGTAATGAAAATGTAATAGTAATAAACATATGTAATTCTTTTATATTTTTATGATTAATTACAGTAGTATAAAATAATGACATGCACATTCATTTAAAATTTATGCATATATTTAAATAATTAAAAATAAAACAAGATATTGCCAAAATTCAGGAGTTCTGGTATAGTTTTATTGGGAAAGGGTGGACCCAAAGTAAGGAAACAATGGAAAATGGACATAAAAGAGAATTCCACGAATAAAATCAAAGTACACAGTATGCAATTTACAACTTATATAGTAAGATAAATGATTGCTACCTCAAACATATATATCCATAATGAAAACAAATTCAAAATGAAGGAAATTATATGAACAGACAATTCATAGAATACGAAATCCAAATGGTCAATACATGAAAAGATCTGCAGTCTCACTGGCAGTTAGAAGTGGAAGACATAATGATAATTTGGCACCAAAATGCAGAGGGTTCTTTTGCTCAGTTCAGATAGAAATTACAAATTAGCAAAGTGTGGCTCTGTTAAGAACTCCATACTTTGAGTGACAGTAGGCCTCTGGCCTGCAGTGACATAGCTCTCAGAATACCCCAGGCATGCCATCAACTCCTCTGCAGCCAAGGCTCATAGCCCCATTTGGAAGCTTTTTGGTGCTCTTTCTGAAGCTTCTACTGACCCCCCAGGGCTTCCTGCTGGTAACTGCAGGTCTCTGGCAGCCACCACCTGTCACTGATAATAGTTTCCTCTGATCTCTGGCGGGGATCTCCACCAATTGCTCCTGGACTCCACTACTGGTCTCTGGAATTCTTCAGGGATAGTAGACTCTAGTGGCTACTAACTGATCTGACCATAGTACCTCCCATAAGAATCATAAGTAGGTTTTTGGGACCACCCAAGCAAGGCTTCATTGGGACCTGTGTTGTAGCCCAGGGTGGTAGCATATAGGAGGAGTCCTACTTAGCTGATCTAAGGAGTATAAGAGAGGGTTTCTTAAAAAGAGTAGATGTGGGCTGCAAATGTTCCTTTTGTCTCTTTCAAGGAACTTCTTGAGGATTTTTACAGTAATGGGTAGGCAGGACAGACTCCTCGGGAGTTGACAACGGCCCAGAGGCATCTAGGATTGCTCTATGTTACAACCCTGCTGCAGCCAAGGTAAATAACTCCCAAACCCATGGCAGGAGGTCTAGGAAAGTGGCAGCTGTCACAGAAATGGCTCAGCTGAACTTAGGAAGAGGTGGCTACTTGACTAGCAGCTCTGCATTTCCATGAAAATGGTGGGGCTGAGTTCATGACTGCTGAGGCTTTTGAGGAGTCCTTAGGAAGACCAGAAATTTTGATCACAGATCCTTTGGGTATAGGGATTTGGGGATATCAGCAGTGGATCCTGACCCCTCCTTGTTCTTTTCCTAGTTAGACGTGGTTTTTCAGCTGTTCCCCAGAGAAGAAGTAGTATCCCTGGAGAGGCAGATTGAGGAAGAGACATCCCAGCTGTCATCCAAGCTGGGGTCCTGTCTCCATGGCCATAAACTAACCCCAGTGATGCCTAGAAGACCTTGTGACTTGTCACGTTAGGTCATCCTTGAGGAGGGATGGGGAGAGATGGGGAGGGTCATGAGAGCTGCCAGGCACGTCACTTTTTCTTTTAGTTGTCAGAGAGAAAAGGGAAGGGTCATCTCATTTCTTTCTGTCTGCCTCAAAGCCATGTTTTCCTTCTCAAATTGCAAAAGATGTAAAGCATAATGAAACCGGGTGCCAGTGACTAGATGTGGGAAGTGAACAGCCACAGTGATCTCTGGTAAAAATATGAATCCTATTTCATTTTGAAAAGTAACCTGACAATATCCATTAAAAAGAAAAGTCCTAGTCTTCAAATGTTCATTTCTGCCTTTCAGTAGTTTAGACTGGATCTCAAGTATGCAAATCAATACATACAAAAATACTTATTGCACGTGTTCTTGGATGTTTTTTGTTTTGTTTTTGATCTTTGTTTCTTTTTTCTTCAAAAAAAGCAAACAGTAAAGAATGTAGAGAAAAAGATCCTGAAAACAACTTGAACGTTGGTTAATTGAGGAAGACTAATGCATGCATTCTATTGTAGCACTTAAAGATAAAAAGTTTTGTTTACTGGCATAAAGAGCTATCCATGCCATATCTCTTACCAAGTAGAACAAAATACAAAAAAAAATTATATGAAATTTGCAATACTCTCAATGTGTGCTTCTATGGTTCCATGAAGAAAGAATGAGACCTGGCACCATTAAAAGCAGGTGTTAATATTGATCATGTTTCAGCAGATTGCACGGGTTGTTATAGGGATTGAATTGATTCAGTGTCTATAATAAACTCATGTGTTTTTTTCATTTACTATTTGAGAAAACTGTAATGAAGTAATTCATAAGAAAATGTGCATTTAGTTTAGAAGAAGCTATAGGGTTTGTAGATGTGTGACGTTCAGGGCTTGTATCTACAGTGTCCTGCTGCTGTTGCTAGTCATCTATCTCTTGACCATTCTTAGTATTTTATTCAATAAATAACAAATGTACAAAAAATAAAGGAACTAGTTGAAGATGAGAGGGGAATATGAAGAGAGAAAATTGAGACAACTGTGCTCATTCCTTAAATGTTGATATTCCTCAGCTTCCTGTCCAAAACTCTTCTTTTCCATGGAGATGGGATTTAATTGCATTGTGTTAAAATTAACTCATTACTGTCTGATTTGCCCACAGGACTTAAGAAGCTAAAGGTCCAGAAATAATGACCCTCTTCTCTCTGGAATATAATTAGTAGCTATAAGCTAGAAGGAGTTTGGATATATTTGTTGAATTGTGGAAGGAAAGAAGGAAAATGGGGCAGAAAGGAGAGGAGGGACAAAATATGTAGTATAGTGCCTGGCACATATGTGACCTTTAAAGAATGCCATCACCCTCACACCCTCTTCTCACCCAATTCCCCTGTCCCCACTTCTTATTCCTGAGCACTTCTCACTTTTCTGACCAAGATACCATATCCAAGCAACAAAAAGGTTATCCAGCAATTCATCAATTCCTCACCTCCCTGCTTAGCTTTCCTGGCAGCATTACAGCCCCTGGTGGGAGATCCACAGTCTTTGGCTCTGCTTGCAGAATGGCCAAAGAGCACATCTGGATTGAGCATTTCATTTTCAATCCAAACCTGCCTGTATTAACGCTCTGTCATACTTAATATATACTGGGCAACATGTAGTATGCTAGATTTAGAATCATTGGAGAAAGACAAAGCATGACATTGTTGAGGCTGTACCAGCAGGGGGTATAATTCTTTGTAAAGCTATATAATATGTTCCAAATATATTGCAGCTGTTGATAGGTTTTATTACATTTGCAGTTAGGGACCTTATTATATTTGTAGGAAAGATTTATTATATTTATTTTTATTGCTATAGCAGTTTGGGATATTTTCATATTTGTCATGAACTTATTCCATTTATGCTCATTGAGTTTATATCTTAAATTTGCTACATGAGCAGGCTGTGAATAATTTCACCTGTTGTCATTACACTTGCAGTCAATTTTCATTACTACCCACTAATATTTCACAGTGTCTACAGGTGCTACATATTACATTAGTGGTTTGAATATTTTAAAGTCAGCAGTAACGGGACAGAGCAATCTGCTAAAGAAAGGGGACAGAACCCATCAAATGCTCAAACTCCTGGCAGGTAGAGGAAACACAGTGGGCTGCAGGGCGACGCCTGTGATCACCAGCCTCATTTCAGCAGCCCGTATCCAAAGGACTTCAAACTGAGTCTGACAAGCTCAGGATCACACGCTTCAAATTCCTGTGTATTTTATTGCTTCAAATTTCCAACATTTCTCCACTGGTGAACTAAATGAAGACAAAACATAAAGCTCGAATTTGTGACAAATTGATGTTTTCAAAGTGGTTACCTTACCTGAACTACCTCTACTTGAAATGCAAGAAGACAGGCATATAAAATTGCATTGCAGATGAGCATGAGCAAAGTATTTACCACAATTCTTTGAATTTAGGGTAGAATTCAACAGCTTAGCCAGGTCTGTGAGTCCCCAGCACTTACAACCACTGTACTTTATTAATAAAAGGAGCACTGGACACAAACCTCCGCTTGAAGTTCTGTGACTCATTATTTCAATTATTGTGTCACAAGAAACAATTTGGTGCATGGAGAAACCTGGAATAATTACAGTATGTGAATACCAATTAGCAGCTGCAGAAGGAAAAGAATCATCATCAGAGAGGCTTAAGTTTATTGAGTGTTTACTGCTTGCCAGGCACAGTTGTAAAGCTCCTTAAATAAATTAATCCTATTAACAACCTCATGAGCTGTTCGCAAATAATTAGCCCCATTTTATATGTGAGAAACTGAGCCACAGAAGAGGCCCACAAGTAGGAAAGGTAGAGCTAGGTTTGAACCCAGATAATTTGACTTCAAAGCTCAATGTCTGAAGCCTTTGTCTATGATAATTATTCCTCTCCGTCCAACTCAATCAAGGAAGACAGTCTACTAGACTCTAATAAAATATAGATTTATATTATCCATTGTACTCTGCTGACTATACTTTCTTCAAGCTTATGGAGGAGTCTACTTAGCTAATGTTTATACAAATATACTTTCTATTAATTATCTTGGAATCCATTGGTTTGCAGGAATAGTATTTTGTGCCAAACTATTTGTGACACAATAGTTGGTCAATTATTGTCTAAAAGCGAGCAACATGTCTAAATCATCCACATAACCCCATTGCCTTCAACATATGCTCAAATGATGTGTGCTGAAATGAAGTATTCAGGATTGTCATTATTCTTCAATCATCCCTCCAACCAGAAGGACAGAACACAGAGCTCCTAGGTCAGAGGTGAGCTCACTATCAGTATGGCAGAGAGAAACCCAGAGGCTTTCAAAATACATTTTTTTATCAATAAAATCAGGTCAGAATAATGCTTTCTCTGTCTTCCTCATAGCATTGTTATAAGGTAGTAGAGTTACCAGATTTAGCAAATAAAAGAAAATATGCAAAAAGTATTATGTCCAGTTAAATTTGATTTCAAATTTTATAAATGAAAACATTTTAGTGTAGGTATATCTCATTTAAGACTCAGGGCATACTTATGCTAAAAATGTCTTCATTTTTTTTTTCTGAAATTACTATTTAACTGGATATTGTGCATCCTCATGGGCAAGTCATAATGAAGACAGAATGAGATACTGCATGAAAACGTAGTTGGAACCTTGAGAATCTGACAGACACTGAGATGGTAAATGTGGTTGATTCTTCTGAAATAGGAAAATATGCTCAGGAAGGACTTAATACAGAGTCACAGAATTGACTGCCTCTGAAAAATGTGTTTCCCTGTAGGTGGAGGCCTCCACTTGTGACTGCTTTGAGAGGAGCTGGCTAACTCTCAGCCAGAAAACACCAAAAGTTAAAGAGAAGTCCAAGTTCCATTAGCTTAAGGTTTTCCAGACTCAATGGAAGTCAGTATGAATGCACTAGAGATTGTCAGATGTCTGCTACAGACACAGCTTCGAAGGTCCCACCCCAAACTCCAGTGTGTATCCCTCAAGTGGTCCCCAAATCTAAATGTTTAACAAGATTCCTAGATGATTCTGACAACCGTTTATTTTTTCCCAGGGTCACTAGACTTTTTTTGTAAGAGCACTAATGCCCACTGCCAGTAACAACCATTAGAAACTGTCCTCAGATTGAGGCATAAACCCAGAGACTATAACAGGCAAGAGAGGAACACTGGCTGACTAGGAACCTGTCCTACATGTCATCTCCACGTGCCATGCATAGCATAACACATCATTCCAAAAGGCTCAATATCTGTCCCAATATTGTATCAAATTGACTGGGTGCATTTAAAACATCTCTTACTGTTAAAAACAATAGAGTGGGAGTTATGGTGCACACATGTTATCCCAGCACTTGGGCAATTTTCTGAGATGGGAAGATTGCTGCAATTTCTAGGCCATTCTGGGCTACATCGTGAGTTCAAGGCCAGCTGAACTACATAGCAAGATCCTGTCTCAAAACACAAAAACAAAAAGAAAAATAAAGACACCTAATTCAAAACAACACTTACAATGGTGGAAGTCCAGCCTTCAGTCTTAGCCCTGTCTAGGTGCTCAAGTGACATTATTGTGCCATCAAGACAATAGTAATTTCATGTGTTCTCCCTTCCCACCCCTCTCTCAGTCTCCCTGAACTCTCTAACATCCTACACCTAACAGCTAACTTCACTGGCCCAACTTAGTTGATATGAATGATTTGCCAACCTGAAGTCATAAGCTCACCCAGGTAATAGGTTAAATACATTCTAGCTTGTTATGATGGAACATTTTTTAAAAAGAAAGGACTTTTCCAGAAGTGAAAATAAAGAATGCAATGCAGAAAAATGTCATCTTTCCAAAAAGCATTATGTACAGCCTTACTTCCATTAAGTTTTCTGGAATAAAGCTGGCTTCTGTGTTAAAAAGTTTTGGAAACACTGTACTTCTTGAGAATTTGTGCCTTTTAGAGATGAAAATGACAAAACTCACTGTATCAAAACTTTGACAAAGCTAGTCAACACAAAACCTTTCAAAACTTGATTTAATCCAGAATTTTTGAAATTGAACTTGAAAGACTTAATTTAACAAGGAAGTCTTATCAGAGAATTAGTACTTTAAGGAAAGGGTTCTCATAGCTTACCTTGCATATTCGTCTCCTATAGTTCTTGTTGAAATTCAAAATCCAATTCATCACGTCTGTGGTCGAACCTAAGATTCAACATGCAATGGGGCCACATTTGAGTAGCTAAGCTCTAAGAATGCCACTTGGGAAGTAAAGCTTAGGGAATATCCTAAGTTCTTGGCTACTTCTGTGCCTTCTCTACCACAGCTACTTGTGTCATATACAGGACAGAATTTTAAATATTTTAGAATTAAAAGTGTGCATAAAAGAATGGATCCTTTGCAAGTCTTGCCCTCTGATAAGTTTTACATGCTGCACATATTTTATAATAGGCTAAGGGGATTGTTTCCTTATGGGATGCAGGAGGGGGAGTAAAATGGGAGGAAAGAGTTCCAACAAGCATTAGGACTTTGGCAGCTGGTGAGTAACAACAAGGGTCTGAACTAAGAGTTCCAATGTCAGAACAATGAAGGACCCTTGGGTACCAAAAATAATCATGGCAGTGGTTAATTAATATGACTCAAAAATAATGATTTCCAAGTTTGTTTAGGTTCACTCAGAGACCCAAGAAATGTAATGTATTCATCTGAGAATCTTCATTTCTATAGTTCACTTAAGAAAAGATTCTCAACTGAAGAGAATAAGAGGTAGGGGTGGCTATCAAAACCTCTCTATGAGTAGCATAATCTTAAGAGCTCTCCTCTTCCCCTTACTCAGATATATGGCCATGTTCCCTATTATCATATACTTGGAAGCACTGACCCGAAAAAGAGCACCAAGGATATTTTAAAAGAGCTTCATAGAGAAGATTCATTAGCCCCAGCGATTAGCATATTCCGATCATCATCATCACCAGTAGAGTAAGTGGACAGAGTAACTCATACCACCTGAACATTTATAAGAGCATCTCTTTCTCTCTTTGATGTTTATATGCAATTAATTAATAATAGTTTCTCAGATCATGTAAATTATCAGTGCTCCTGGTTCTTCATTTAAGAAATGAAGTTTAGGATCAAAATTGCTTTTGTAGGTAGTAGAGCAGAAATCCTGACTCTTTGTGACAAGGTGGATGTGTTTGCTCAAATCAGGAGTAAAGTATTAGCCAGTTCACTGACTGAGAGACCTAGAGCAGGTTCTCTACTTACCTTAATATCAATGAAATTGATACCCTGGCTCTTCATCTTCTTGTTTTATCTCTTGAGTTTCTTTTTGTTTTGAATTAAGCTGAAAAGTTATAATTTATTAAGCTCTCTCAAACTCTAATATCTGAGTATATGGGCTGGGATCCTTGAGAAAAGTCAAGAAGCAGTTTAAGGAACAAAATCCAGAGAGAAATTGGCAGTGAGCTTTATTATTAAGGCTTTAGTGTGTCCTTGGTGGATCATTATGGCTCATGGTAGCTTTGTTCACGGGCAAATGGCTTCATGGATATTGGTAGAGAGGCTATTTTTAGTCAGCTTTACAATAGGAAATATAAACCCCTGATCCTTGGCAAACAAACTTTGCAAGGATCTGGGCAGACTTGGACAGGTCTGCCTTCATGAGCAGACAGATCTGGCTTTGTACTATGGAAAGCTTGATCTTGAACTACAATAGTGCAGCTTGACTTTGCAGGAGTCTGCTGTGAGTTAGAGATTAGACATTATGTGTACAATGACATTATGATGAAAGAGTATAAAGCTGAAAAGATCTCTAGCTTACTTTATTTTCTATTGACCAAAGAGCAGACAGGAGGGACACAGGCAGCTTGCTCTGGTGAGACAAGAAAGCTACGGAGTGCAGGATCACATCTGGGGAGAAGACAGATGGCCAGAAAGAAGTCAGATGCACTGGTAGGGATCGTCTAGGTTTGGCACTTGATTTTATCTTTAGCCCTCCAATGATGTATAGTAGAATAGCTCTATCCTGATTTAATGTGTTAAGGGAATATCTGGATGGAATAAGAGAGGTTTCTCAAACTAAAAAAAAAAGTGAATTTACCAAGATAAGGGCTCTAAGTTTTATTAATGAACAAATGAAAAAGTTGGATTGCATGCAGGGAAGTGAAAAAGTGGTATTTTAATCTCCATCTGCATAATTTCCGTGTCTGTCTCCTCCTACTGAATACGAACTCAGGTAGAAAAAAGGGGTACTTTTTATTGGAGCTCTTTAAACTCTGACAATAGGAGTGATTTACATTTATTTTAGCTTTTCTATTTTCAGAATTTTTTTCCCTCCTGTCTCCAACTCTCCTCATGACAATACTAGATAACAAATAAAATCACTGCAATGACCAGGTTAGTGAAATTGCAATGGTGAAAAGTGACCAATTCAGTAAATGTTCTAGAAGCAGAGGCAGCAGAACCACTGGAGGTATTGAATGCAAAGGGGAAGAAGAAAAGGACGCCAAGATAACTCTTGAGCTACATGGTAATGTTGATTAATTATATTGCTATGATTAATTGGAATGTTAGATTGGGGAAATCTTGTTGAACTTCAGGTAAATGGTTACTTATCTTTATTGTACTATATTTTGAAATTTGTAAAATAGGACCGATAATTGCTTTTTTCTTTAGGTTTCCTGATGAGGAACATGTAAGAGATCCCATATAAAGTATCTTTGAAAATTGCAAAGCCTTCTGAAACCATAAACTATTAAATGAAGGAATTATCTGGGTAAGAGAAAGACAAAGTGCTATCTTGCTCTGGATGACTTACAGGTGTTAGACACTGTTTCAGTGGAACTGGGAACTTATAATAAAATACCATAAATTGAGTGTCTTACAAATAATAGAAATTTATTTCTAGAGGCTGAGAAAGCCAAGATTGAAGTGTGAACACATTCAGTATCTGGTGAAGGCCTATTTCCTGCCTCGTATGTGATTGTTTTTGCTGTGTCCTGGTATTAGAAGGCCCAAGGTCTCTCCTTGGATCCCTTATAAAACATTCACTCTGTGAGGGCTCTTTCCTTAGGATTTTATCACCTTTCAAACATACCACCTTATGATAGAATTTCAACCTATGAATTTGAGGGGAAGGGTACACGTATTCGGTGCATAACACACATAAAAAAATTCTCCATGTTTCAGTTTTGTGAAAATTTTTCTTTGACTCTTAAGAGCTTTTCACAGGAGATGATTTAACAGAGAGGTAACAGAATATTATTTTATTTCACTTTTTAATATAAGAGGGGATAGGATAGGATATAGAACATCAAGGGAGTAGCTAATATGTTCCAGACTTAGGTCATTCACTCTATAAATATTACTTTATATCTAATTACTTTATCTTTATATCAAGGCTTAATAGCCCTTATTATGCTCATTTGTCAGATGAGAGAACTCTAAATCAGAAAAGAAATGGTACTAGGCCATGCTCTGGATATATAAGTAAATTCAGGATTTTATCTCATTTTGATAACTAGTAAACACATTCAGTTTAACAAATATGTCTTAAACCCCACCATATGTTGGTGTTGTGACCCAGCTCTGTTTATCATAGCAAATTTCCCTCATTACAGAAGAGGAATAAAAGCAGACAGGAGGAAAAAAACAGGCAGGAAGAAAAAATGCGAATAAGATTCTTGGCTATAAGAAATATTCCCTTTACCTTCAGGTGTTATAAAGTCTTGCTAATACAGATAAAATAGATTTAAGTGGTGATTCTGGACACTAAATCTGGCACTAGAAGCTCTATGTATTTTTTGTCCTTAGTTCAACTGACAATTTTTCCTGTCTTATATAATAACCTTCCTCAGCAATTAGATACCTTGTTGTTTGTTTATATAGCAAAATCCACAGCATGTGCTGAGAGACATTGCAGAGTCTTGGTAGCCCCATGTCAGGCACGAAACAGTGATGCTGCCCATTAACTAGCCACCTTCCCCTTTTCTCCTCCAAATAGACCAAGATACAAACAAATTATCATTTGGCAAATTGTGCCCTTTGAATCTCTTCTCCCATGCCATGGTATGAGGGCAATAGACGATCTATAAATATATCCTGAAGCTAACTTATATTCAAGATACCAAATTCTGCAATTTAAAAACCAGGCCAGAACTTTTGACCATTTCTGACAGGGAAATTCTTGTTTACAGATGTATTTAGTTTACTTTTTTAGAAGTTGTATTGTAACTGACATTGGAGCCAATGCTTTTGGTGAAGTAGATAAAGACAAAACGAATATAGACCAGGCAATATAGTAGAGGTTCAACAAATACCTGTGAATTTTATCATTCAACGAACCCTTTTTATTTTTAGTGTTTTTCTGCTTGCAAACCACTTTTATATAGAATAACACAATAACATTATTTTGTGGGAAAGAGAGAAAAGTAGCACACATATTACCATTTTTATTACACAATTGGGAAAACTGTGGCAGAACTAGAAAGTATATTTTCTCTCAACTGTTCCAGAGTAAAGTTTTGCCTTAGTCTCTAGTGAAATATTTCGCTTGAGAAATAGGAAAGTATATACTCATATAAGTACATGTATAATTATTACCATGCTAGTTTCCTTAGTTTGCTTGGGCTGCCCCAACAAAGTAACATACACTGGGTGGCAGAAATGGTAAATTTATTTTCTCAAAATTCTGGAGGCTGGAAATCTGACAGCAGGATGCTAGAATGGTCAAATTCTGGTGAGGCCTCCTTCCTTGTCTGCAGGTGGCTGCTTCTCTCTTTATGCTTAGGAGGTTGCTTGGTGCATGCAAGCTAGAGAGACAATGGATTCTCTCTTTTTTCTTATTAGGCCACCAATCCTATTGAATTAGGGTCTTACCTTCGTGACCTCAGTTAGTTGGAATTACTTCCTAAAAGCCCTATCTTCAATATAGTCCTATTGGAAGTTAGGGTTCAACATACCAATGTGGTGGGGACACAAATTGGTCTATAGCAGTGGTGGTGAACCTATGACATGTGTGCCACAGCCAGCTGTTTGTTATCAATTGAAGCTCTAAAAGGTTCACCATCCCTGGTCTATAGTGTTAATACAATCAAAATCATTTTTGTTTCAAGAAATCCAATGTTGGTTTTATCATTATCTAAAAAAAAATAAAATACCTAAAACAATGGTATATGAATACATTCTTACCTTTTAAAAATTCCTTAAAATTTCTTATGTTACTACTAAGGTAAAATCATTTTGTACTGTTGATATTAGGGATATATATGGGGTTTTTTTATTCTAAAAAGGTAATGAATGAAATGTTCGTTTTCATTTGAAAATGTTTCATTTTATTTTAGTTAAGTGTCAACTTTCTATGAGATTGCAATAAAAAGGGATTTTTTAATGCTAAGTGCCCATAGTTGTAAAAGCAATATTATCTGCTAAATAAATAACAACATATTATATTGATTGAAATAACCAGTATATCCAAGAATAAGAGGCAAAATTTTAAATTAATAGCAAAAGATTAAATTCACTGGTAATAAAAATATGTGTATTAAAATTAAAAGCCAATCAATATCTATCACATAACTGAAAACCATAAATTTCATATGATAACCTTTAAAAATCATTACCTACATACACTTCTGTTCCCATTATAAATAAATAAGAAACATAAAATTTTTTTAAAGATTCCTAACATTGGCCATGGAACACCTCCACTAGGAATATTTCATAAAAATTCAATTCAAACTTTTTTTCATATTAGAAAAATAGAAGGATTTATATGTTTAAAATGAGAAATGTTGTGCAATTTGTTCTAAATAAAACTTTAAGGAGTCATTTAAACAAGTATGAAAACTACAGAAACATTTAAATAAGTATGAAGACTACAGAAACAAAAAAATAACTTATGAATGCTTCAAGATTATAAGAAGAAGTACACTGGCAGACAAGAGCCACTAGGCAACATCTGTACGTGCACATACACACAATCGTGCACACAAATACACAAGGGCACTCGTGCACACAGGCACCAGGGTATCCTTGTGGAGATGCACCCACACCGATGCACAAATACAAAGCTGCTAATGTGCCTAGGCTTTTAGATACTGAGTCATCTATTTTTTCAAAGTTTCTTTTCTTTTATTCTTATTATTGGAAAAACATGGAAATAAATACAACCAAAAAAATAAGAAGAATTTATTTTTAATACAAGATTTTCATACACTTCATATTTCTGTATGCAACAGTGTTTTTTCTCAGTTGAAATCAAAGACCAACACAACAACAAAAGTTAAATTGGAAAGGAAAGCAAAACAGAACTTGGCTAGCACAATACATGACAATAGCATACAATTTCCATTATACAATTATGTTATAGTAAGATCAACAACAAAACATACAAATCTATCCTATCCATAGAAGAACACAAAGAAGTAGAGATGTATTTTCATATATCTAATAACATTTATAATAATTTATTATTTTTATTGTAAAACCTTGTATGATATAGGGACTTAATAAATAACATTGAATTTAATTTCATTTTGAAAAAAATAAATTAGATATTAATATATAAATATGTTTAACAAAATTATTTGAAACATTAATTTACCTAAGAATTGAGCCATTTCCATTAAATTAAAAAGGACTGAGAATATAGTGAAGCTTAAAGACTCTGGGTTTTACCTCCAATATGGAAAAAAAAAGAAAGAAAAGTATATAAAATCAAGAACCAGATATAGTAGCACACAGTAATACATTTATTTATTTATTTGATTTTTTTTCTTTTTCCCTGTGGTAGGGTTCAACCTGAGGTTCCTTGCATGTGCCAGGCAAGGGCTTTCCACTGAGCTGTACCCCACCCCACAGTAAATATTTGTCACTTGAATGAATAAGTTAATTTTAAATGAACACATTCTATTTAAATTGTCTCTTCCTGTGGATTATTACCTGTCTCAGTGTTTCTTAAAGAGTGATCCCTAATCAGCAGCATCAGAATCACAGAAGAATTTGATAGAAATATTTGAGAGTGAAGCTTGAAATTTGGCTTACAAGTTTTCTGAGTGATTCTGATATGTAATGCTTGCTCACTTTGGAAAAACAATTACATTCCACAGTTGTACACCCAGAAAACAAGAGGAGTTGCTTGTGTCAACAAAATACATACTTCAGTGAGATTCTATGGTCTCATCAGGATATTTGTCAATGCTCCAGTGTTTAACTAAAGTGTCTATAAAATTTTAGGGGGAAATGTGAATGATATATAGCCTCAAAATCTGAAAGATATAGATAATAAAGTATAGGAAATCCCTAAAACAAAGAATAAATAAAGATTGTATATGAGGATGAGTTCTAAATAGGACCTTATGTTAACATTTGGTAAAAGTAAAAGAGAAAATCTGGAATAGGGTGAAAGCCTCAGAAAAGTACTTTCCCAAAAGGCCAACCAAGGCGTCCTTATAGGAAAAAAATTGTATACTTCAGGTACGATGAAAGAAATGGGTTTGGAAGTCAACATTGTCATTTATCAGAGATCTCACCTAGGGAGAACTCCACTAGCACTTCTGCTGTGTGAAAATCTTCAGAAAATGTCTAAATCTTGTTTCTCCAGGGAGTCCATTTTGAGGATAAGGCCAATAAATGTGAACAGTGTGGGTAAGCATACTGTTGAATGCCATAAAAAAGAAAAATCTGAGTCATTTATACAAAAATGGATGGATCTTGAGACCATAATGCTACAGGAAATAAATCAAACACAGGTTAAATATTCCAGGATTTCTCCATATGAGAAACTTAGAATATAAATAATTGAGAGATCAAAGTAAAAGAGAGATAGTGGGTAAAAAGGAGGTAGGCTCTATGAAGGTGAAGAGGGTTTCTGGGGAAGGGGTGAGAGGGAAGAGTGGAGGGGAAGGATTGTAGATAAAACCAAGATGTGATATGTTTATGATTCATATGTGCCAAAGGATGTATTCATTATGTATAGGAAACATATACTAATAAAAAAGATAGTTTTGGGGTCCAAACAAGATATTTTCATATTCACTTGGTGTCTGTATGAGAGAGCAGCCATATGAAATAAAATCACCATCAAGAGGTGAATTTAAGCAGACATCTCTTACAAAGTGGGCCACATAAGATGCATTCCTGAAACACATGGGAATTAATGTCAGGTTTGTTGTCTGTACTTAAAAGTTGTTTGTGTGACTGTACCCCTTAGTTGCTGGTGGCAAATGAGAAAATTCTACTCAATGCAACAGAAACTCTATTCATGGTTATTACATGTAAGAACAATCTTAAAGTCAATGAAGACTATAGAATGTGAACAATGCATAATGGCTTCTCTCCCAAAGCTTTGCCATTCTCCCATAGAGATAACTCAAAATGCAGTCAATTTTTAAAGTTAACACTTTAAGGAAATCAGACAGTATTTTAAAAAGTAGCAATATGAAAGGAAAGGATGTGTGTTCTCCCAGTGAATAGAATCTAGAAAAGAAGTTGACTACAAGGCAGAAATTGAAGATGGCAAATGGATAGAGATTCAGAAGATAAAGTGCCTTGGAAAGACATTTGAGGTGGAGTAAGGGAAGAAAGAGGCAATGATAGCAGTAATTAAGAGAGTGGAAAGTATGGTGTGGAATGCAGAATAATTTTCTCCCAAAGATGTTCACACAATAATCCCTACAATGTGTAAATGTGTCAGGGCAAAGGGCAAAGGAGAACTGAAGTTCTAATCACCTGACATTAAGATCACTGGATTATCCTGGATGATCTGTTACTGACTGTGTAATCACAAGGCAGAGTCAGAGAAGAAATAAGAGGACAGAGGTAAGTTCAGACAGATGCAATTGCTGACTTTTAACTATGGAGGAAAAAGCCATGCCTAAGGAATACTGATGGCTTCTAGAAGCTTGAAAGGTGGGGACCTCTAGTCTCTTGTATGCATAGGTTCCCCAGTAGCTTCCAGAAAGAAATAAAGACAGGCTGACAGGCTATGTGAAATAAAGAAATAAAGAAAGGCTATGTGATTTTTAATCCACATAACTCACTGAAGTTCTGACCTCTAGATGGATAAGATAATAAATATGTGTAGTTTTAAGTACTAAATTTGTGTTGATTTGATAGGATAGAAATAGAAAAGTGGTAAACATGGAGTACAAGAAATAACTGAATCATGCTGTGTTCTATAGAATTTAAGGCCATACAAGGAAAGCAGATTGTTACCAAAGTGAGAAGCAGCTTGCATTCCTGAGTGGGCAAATATAAATTCAAAAATATAGTGAGAAATCATCACAAATTTTGAATGAGAAGTTTCTGGGGTGAGGGAAGTGAAAAGTTTGGTTTTAATCTAGAAACAGTGTAGAGGATGGACTGGAGGAGAGAAAGATAGGAAGCTAATAACCTCACCTGGAGAATGACACCCAACTTTAGTTATGATAGACTGGCAGTTTGAAGACAGTGGTATCAACAGTAAGAAAGGGAAGGCTGAGGTGGACACTACAAAAATGGATCTATAATTGTGTATAAGTTTGGAGCATGTGGTGAGTTAAAAAGAGTCAAAGTATCTCAAGAGAAGATAAATGAAAAAGTATGTACAGTAATAAAAGGAAGTCAGAAAACGGGGGCAGTCAAATTGTCTAAGCCTTGATATCTAAATCATTGGAGTTATACTTTTTCATATTATAAAAGTAGAAGATATATCAATTGAATCTATATAATATTTTACATATCTGAGATTGGACAGAATCTCTTACCTACTAACCCAACTTTCTCCTTCCTTCAAAATAAGAGTCATAGGGCTGGAGATTCAGCTCAGTGGTGCCATGCCTACCTTGAAAGAGCAAGGTCCTGAGTTAGATCCCCGGTATGCAAACAAACAAACAAACATACAAAAAAAAGTAAGAGTCATAGCTGAATACATAGCTATATTTCCCAGCATCCTCTGTAGTTAGGTCATGTGACTTGGCTCTCTCCACTGGAACATGAGAAGTGAGGTGGGAAAACGTTGGGTCTGAATTTTTAAACGTTTGTGTATATACTCCAAACTTTCTATCCTCTTTTACCTTGAGATATGTTAGATGCAGAAGATAGAAGCAAATTGGATTCCAGTGTGACTGAGGAGAAGAGAATTGACTTCTACTGATCTGAACAATCTTCCAGAACACTGACATGTGAGGATGGAAATATAATCTTTTAGAAATACATTGTATTGTATAAACCGATATAGAAGAAACATCTATATCAAACATAGCAGCAAGGCATAAATAATAAATTAATTGAAAGGGAAAATGAAAATAACAAAAAATAGCACGATATTTATTATTACTCTAATTAGCAGACCCTCCAAGATTTATCATTGTCATAGTTTTGCAAAAAGGAATACATACTTGTACACACAGGTTATAGCATGCACAATAAGAAAAATCCTCTACTCTCATCACAAAGGTTAAAATACTTCACAAATAATTTGAGTTACCATGTGGGTTGTGTTTTTCTAAGCCAACAAAGGAGGAACCATATTGGATTCATTGGATGACTTCTAAAGGAAGAATTTCTGGGCATCTACTTTTTATATCGTTGAGACTGAAATACAAACCTATCACCTCACACCTCATTAGGCTTAGAGAAGGAATAATTTAGCTAATCATTAGCCTTAATGATGCATGCAAATGGGCTGAGTTGTAGCCAGGCTGACCTATTCTGGGAAAAGGGCAGCCAGGCCATGGCAGCCACTTCTTGGCTTTAAGCAGATGAGGTTCAGACCTACTGAAGCCTAGGGGTCGGGGAGGAGAAGCAGTTCCTCTCCATTTTGATATTTCTATATTGATTGTTGGTAGCTCCACATAGTACAGTCCAAATTAGGGTTCAGGCCCAAAGACAACTGAGTATTTTCCAGGTGGATAAAAGAGTAATTTGAACATTGTATTATTCTAGGATAAAGGGAAAGAAGGAATGGAGAACACTGAGATTTTATAAAAGAATCTTTATGGCTGGGGATTTAGCTCAGTGGTTTCACCGCCTGCTGCTCAAGCTCAAGAACCAGAGTTCGATCCCCGGTACCAAAAAAAAAAGAATCTTTATGCAGCCAGCTTGACCACTCTTCCCTACCTCATGCCTAGCACATTCCATTTTCCATTGAAATCTCTCCGTTTTCTTCACTAGGTGAATTTCTATTTTTCCTTTCTGGTTTATAACAAGTACTTTCTGGTTTCTTTCATAGTTATTACCAAAACTGCAATAGAATTATCTGTTTATCTATTTCCTGCATTGGACTATATATTTCATAAGGATAAGAAATGTATCAAACAACTCTATACCTTAGTTTCCTTATGAGAAAAAGGACAATTATAGTAATAGTATTAACCTCACAGAGTTGTTATGAAGGATGAACTGGTTCATCCAAAGTGCTTTGAATTGTGCTTGACATCTGGGAGGTGCCCCAGAGCTATATGCTGCCATTGATGCTGAATGTTGCTGTTTAAATAAGTTAAAATCTACCTCTTGTCATAGGAGTTCCAACATTTTTAGATTGAAATTTAGGTTCATTAAATTTCTAAAACATTAAAAACTTGGCTATTCAGTTGCATCAGCCATAGTTCATGCACTCGGTAGCCACATTCATTATCTATTGTGTTGATTAGAAGAGGCATGGAACACTAAACACATACATCTTCATTGAGCCTTGTTAGATCACCAACATGGTGTTGATCTAAATTATCCTATTTTTAGTTTCCAAATTCTCTCATTTTATCAGGTATTTATCAGGTATCTCTTTAGGAATGAGAAGAGAATGAATTAGTTTTGTCCATCATTTTATTTCTAGTACCAACATATTTTTATTGATTAAATAGGTTCTGCAACAGTCAGCTTTACCTATAAATTTCCTCTCTTATTTACAAAGCAACCAAAACCTTTCCTCCAAGTATCAGATCTACAAATTAAATTTCTATGGAAAATCTCCAATGGAAAACTCTTCAAAGCTTCACATTAAAACATGCTCAGACTACTCTACCATCTTGTTTATTGCTCATGTTAGGGAGTGATACCAATACTCATGCACAGTCACTTGCTGGAATCCTCAAAGTAATTTTTCCCCCAGAATGTGTTGCTTTCTTGTTTGCTTAGGTACCTGATTCAATGGTATTTTCTTCTCTCCTTTATATTCAGATATGGCCACGTGGATAAGTCACTGAGATGTGACATTATATTCCAGAAAATCCTTGAAATTCAGGATTTGTTTGTTATAGACTCCAGAATCATTTTTACAAGTAGTCATCAACATTCCTTCTTCTGTGACCCCTTGTTTCAAATGCAGTTAAACATAAGTTATGCTGACCATTCCCCATGTAAGAGTGTCTTAAATATGAGTTCACTCTTTCTTCCCATCTCCACTACACCTAGCTTGATTGAGGTCTTCATTACCAACTGTCTCAACGGATCCAACAGTGCCCAGACACTGTCTTCATGTCTTGTTCCACCAGATTCACTCTTCATTCAGAAATCAAAATGATTCCTCTGAAACCTGAATTCAAAGCTGTCACTCATGGCTCTCCCTTTTTAGCATGTTGAAATTGGAGTTTCTTAACATGTTCCTCAAAAATGTACATCTTTCATCCTTTCTTACCACCACTTGTCATAGTGTTGATTCCCTTCAATTCCATATCTACTTCTCATCTCTGTGACAGTTTAGAATTTCTGAATCTAGAATGGCCCCTTGGGCTCTTGCAAGACTGGACTTATTTATAATCTAAAATCACCCTCAACATCAATGAAGAACCTCCCTTCTGCCCGAAATCCACTAGAGCAGTGATGGCGAACCTTTTAGAGATGAGTGCCCAAACTACAACCTAAGACACACTTATTTATCACAAAGTACCTACACTGCAATTAAACCTGAATCCTGAAGTTTTAGGTTATAAAAAGCAACTCATACATTAACATTTTTTTGTCTTCAAAGAAAAATAGCAAGCATGCCATAGGTTCATCACCACTGCCCTATAATATATATCTTTATCAGGACTGTATTATTGATGAATAAACTTCATTGAAGAAATGACTAAATGATGACAGGTATTTTCAGATTAGGTTGTGAAATGCTAATCTTCTCTCTTTTGAAAAAATAAAACATGAAATTAAGTAAATAAAATCATGTAAGTTCTTAACAAAACATTGCATAGTACAAGTTTAATCAAATGTCTTTGCCATTGCGTAATTTAATTAAGAAGAAATTTGTTAAGGCAGACAATATTTTAACTATCTACATGTATAAAACTCTAATAGAGGTCAGAAAGGGATTTCTCTCCCCTCAGAAATCTAAGTTTTTAAATTAATCTCCAAATCAAATCGTCAGAGGTTCTTAATGCTTAGCTGGACTCCTTGAAGAGAGAGATTAATTGTTAACTTTCATGTGGATATTTATTCAACAGCGAGTTCATTGTTCCAAGTAACTACTCAGAATATTTGGATTTAATGGTTTTACCAAAAATATTTATCTTCAAAATGAAATAGTAGTGTTTACTTATTTTTGAAACAGCATAAAATGTATTTATTTAAGCTTAAATCAAAATGTAATCTCTAAATCATTCATACATGTGTTAAAAATCACAGATTTCTACATTTTCTGTATTTTTTACTTTAATACAAATAATGAAATACTCAAGTATGTTTAGGCAAAAACTCCTTAAAATAAGAACAATTCTTCATGTATCATGCATAGATATAAAATTGAGCTAATTATATAATACTTCTTATTTATTTGTTTTCCTTTCAAATGCCTGTATGACCTAAAAAATGATATCTAGGTTGTAAAATGTGGATGTTCCCCATGCCTACATGCTCTACATTTTGGAGAGATATTTAATATGCTGTGATGATTTTATCAATCTTCATGTATATGTACCATCTTCCAGTAACTTCTCTCTCTTCCTTCCAAATCTTACTATGTATATCTCAAAAAAATAAAAGTTTCCATGGCTATTGTATTTAACTGAAAAAAAAACCTTGCCATTTTCTAAATTAAGCAAACAATTCCAATACTATCTGCCAAAAATTCCCAATGGGCTGTTCCAGCTCTCTCCTTTTTTCATCTGAAACACTATGGCTTCAAAAAACTAGGGCTCTCGTTATCCCTCCCCCTATTCTCACCTCCATGGCATTGTTCCAAGATGTTTGCCTTGCCAGGCTACCCATGAACACATAGCCACCTTTCAAAAATGAGAACAACTCATCTAATAAGGTTCTACTTAAATTTTATTATATATATAAAATTTACTATAGGGCACTGAAATCAGGGAGTGTGGAGCCACCCACTAACCCTCTTGGTTATGTTTAACAGGATCTCACTATGTTGTCCACACTGGGCTTGAACTTGCAATTCTCCTGACTCAGCCTGGAGTTACAGGTGTGCATTACCATGTCTGGGTGCATCATAATTCTTATTCAAACATCTTCCTAATTATAGTAAGTTCTGTCCTTGTGATGCCAGTGAACTTTTAAAAGTCATTCTTAGAACATCAGATCATAAATATATGAGAATATTTGTATTCCTAGTGGAACCATAAGTGTCCTGAAAGAAGGAATTCTGTCTTGCTTTTATCTTTAAAAGGAAAATAATCCTCAGATATGGTGCCATAAACACAGTAATGATTTCAACATGAAAAACAAATAGGCGTATTTAGCAAACAATGTATTATTCAAGGTGATAAAGAGAAAAGACTATGAAGAAGCCACAGGCTAAATCAAGACCACTCTTTCCATCCAGGAGCTCTTGAGCTGACTCTGAGCTTGCTAGGCTCAAGCCTGAAACCTGAGCAGCATCTTGGCATGTGGCACTCCCCAGTCCTTTAATCCAGCCAAAACCTCACTGACGTCACCTGCTACAGATGTCTCAAATGTGGCTCATAGTCTTCATATAATCCAAAGTACCATCACTTCTACCCTGGACATCACAGGATAAATATTTGACATTTGACTAACACATACAGAAGATAGTATGATCTTTCTCTTTGTTGATGTTGCCACTTTCCTTTAAAGCCTGTGAAAATTTTCCATTTTTCCCACAATAGAGACATAACTCCATATCCTTAACTCTCTTCCTTTGCTCCACTTTTAAGTTTTCTGTTTGCTCTGGGTTGCAACTGTATCAACCTTCCCTTTCCTAATCAGATGGATTAGGCTAAATTTCTCTATCACAGTGCTTTTGTCCATCATCTTCCCAGAATTTATCATGGTTGTAATAGTGAATTTGCTTATAAGAATATTTGATATTTGATAAATATCTACCTCCCTACTGAGAGGTAGGTCTGTCTTAGTTGGATGAAGGCAAAAAAATTAATAGATGTTTGCTTAAAATATTGGTAGTGCTGCATAACAATTTGCTAAATTGAAGAATGAAGAATAATTAAACCTGGATCTATTCATTCTTTTACTTGTGGGCCTTTCTCTTTCAGAAGGTCATGTTGGGTTGATGAGTCTGTCTTGTAAAATATAAGTATATTTACTATGAATTATTATGGAAGTAAATAAAAATAGTTAAATAAGGCACAAAGAAATTCTTTATATTATTAGGAATTACAGACAAGTTCAAAGTAAGAAAACTTTTCCCTGAATCTTAAAGAATGGAGTAGAATGAATTGAGAAGAAGCATTTGGGGTTGTAAAAAGGGCATCTAAGTCAAATGGAGAGATCATATAAAATGAAAATTCATGAAAGAGCTTTGATCGTGTGCAGAACTCACATTCTGAGAAATACAAGCAATGTGGCCAGAGAGAAGTTTAGTGCTTATATGGGAGCAATAAAAGTCCAAACAAATGCAGCCTGTTCATAAAGGGATATGCAATTTTCTGTTTTTTAAAATTTTGTTTTATCTTAATTTTCATAAATACAGTTACTTAGCTATATAAATAAAACCTTTTCAGTTCATTTTTTCTTGAAAAAGACTTCCAATTCTAATATATGTTCTAAGGCATATATGATTGGGCTTTTATAACATTAACCCTGTATTCCTTTTTATACAGATATATTTTTCAACCAAAAGAACAATACTAAAATTGCTGGTTTTTGTTTGAAGGTAATTGTGCATTTTTTTGCAAGAATGTCATAGTAACTGTTTGTCTAAATAAACATCAAATATGCTACTCAAAATTTACTTAGAAAATAAATTACTATTGCACACCTTGTGGTTAGCAATTTATACTAAGATTCCTATTGCTCCAGTCTCACATTTCTTACCATTGCCAACCCTTTCCTTAAAGCACATAGACACTCACACAGAGACATAGAACCTCACATTAACTGCTACATCTATACAGAAAAGTACTTAGATTCTCAAGTATTAAAAGCAGCTAAGGATTTTTGAACTAATAATCCAGCTCCATGCTCTGTTCTTTGACTTTTTGTTTAGTAAAATAATTTTGGTGACATGAAGTTTTAGTCAGTGGCAGCAGTAACAAAACTGTTGAAAGTCATTTGGAGTGGTTAATAATACATTTAAGCATGATAGTTTTAATACCTACTTTTCCCAATTTACTTTGCAGTGGTGTGTGTATAGTCTTGCTATATCTTAATAAAATATCTGTAAAAATGACAACAGCACCCATACTTTAAAAATGACTATAAAGCTATCAGAGAAGTAAAGTGATTTGCCCAGTTTCATCCAACAAAGTGATTTTCCCAGTTTCATCCAACAAAGAAATAGAAACATTAGCTATCAGAACATGTCATAAATAGTATATATGGAATTCCAATGTTTTTTATTCCCACAAATGGGAGTATTAATTGATGTCTCTATATAGACAAGTAGCATAGGAACATTTTTCCTGTATTATTTTTGCATTCTTCTAAAATCGTAGGCTGCTTCTTTCTCTTTACTTTGTTGACTTTCATAACTTCTGGTATAATTTTTATTTCAAGCTACAGAAAACATAACATTATCCTGGAACATTTTATTGTAATAAAATGAATTCTGTTTTTAATTACTTGACATCTTTGCTACACATGACAGAATCAAAGAATTTCCTAGTGTCATTACATCATGTCAAGAGTTGTGATATTGTCAATAACGTGCTTTAAATCTGGAATTAATTGATTACCTCTCTTGGGTAGCAGTGAATCATTCTTACTATAGAGATCAATCTTCCAATATTAAACATGCATTCCCTTTTCTATATTTCACTAGCTGACTTATATTCTTCATCCTGGGTTTATGTTAATGATAAACAAAATAAAAATTAGTTTATGAACATTCCTTTGTTTCAATGCTTTGGATCTTGACTTTTTATAAAGATAATACAAAAGAACTTCTGATTCTAATGAGCCAGAATCAATCTTGAAGCAGTCACCCTGACACCACATTTAGTAAGTTGTGTGTGTATTGTTCTAAATCAAAAGGCCGCATGAGCTCATAGGCAGGGCTTTTAGAAGGTGGTTGAATCCTGGGTGTGATGCTGCTGAATTACTGTTAGGAGATGGGGTCTGATCAGAAGACCTGGGTCATTGGGGACGTTACCTGGAAGGGGTCATTTCTCTGCCCAGTTCCTCCTTTCTCTCTCTGCTTCCTGGCCACCATAATGTGAGCAGCTTTTTTCCTTTATCCCCCTCTGCCCTGCCTCTCCTGCCCTAGAGCTATGGAACCAAAGTCTGTAACAGTGGGCCAAAATAAAATTCTCCTCCTTTGAGTTTCAGGCGTCAAGTACTGTGTCTCAGAAAGGAGAAAAGTGACTAAGGCAGTAGGATAATGTGACTTGGTAGAAAAGAGTCTAAAGTTTCTTGGAAGAACATTAGAGTTGTCCCATACAGAGAGCTGAAGTTTAGAATCAGGTAACCTGAGGTCGGTTTGATTCCCCATGTCATTATATACTGGCTGGATAACACAGAACAAACTACCTAAAATACCGAGAGTTTAGGGCTTTTAAAAAAATCTGTAAAGTGGGATAATAAATCCTATCTTTTAGTTTTGAATAGCAAATAAAATATTAACATATCCATAATATTTATATATTAAGGTTAAATAATAAACAATATAATATAAATATAATTATATTTTATTTCACTATACATAATTTGACTTCTCAGATATAACCAATAAGAAATTTAATATTTTAATAACTTTCTTTTTTAAATGTTTTCTTGGAATTGCTATTTTTAGAGATTAAAATCTCATATTTATTTTCCTTTGCGGTATCTTTTCTAAACTCTGTATTTTTCTAAAATTGCTATAAGTTGTGGAGAGCTTTGCCATAGAGAATTTATTTTTGATGATTAAAGCAATTTTCTTTAAAATAAATAAACTTTGTGGCAGTCCAAGAGTTCTCTTTGGACACATACAGAAAGAGCTCAGAGTGTGGTTACTTGAAAAGATTTGGGAACAAAAAATAACATAAACTAAACTTTCAGAGTTTTCAATGGATGCAAAAGCAATGTATGAGAGTGAGCTTATGCCAGCTTTGTGAAGTGAATCCTATTTCAAGATGGTTTGAAGTGGACTGACACATCTGCCCACTTAGGCCCTTGGCAAATAAATGTGTGTCATGGAGATATCACACTGAAATAAGCACAGTGTTGAACACCTGTGAATGTTTTGTTGTTGTTCAACATCTTCCTCACCACTTTCTTCTAGTACAGCACAGTACTTCCTTTGGGAAAAAAAACTGAATCCTTTTCAACCCAGGATCCACATGGTTCTGAATCTGGAAACAGATGCCTTGTATCATACTAATCCTGACAACAAGTTTAGAAACACAATCCAAGCTTAGCCAATCACAGCTCTTTCCTGTATCAATATATGGGTTCACACATGTATGCGCACACACACCCACACACCCACATACACACAGAGTAAGAGTAAGTATATCTTTCTTTCTTCTGGCTTTCTCTGACAATTCTCCTCTACTTCCTCAGGCACATAAGGAAATTCCCCTGCAATGATGGGAATGAGGCTAACAGAGAAAAACAAATTATTCAAGTGTTGGAGGTGAGACTTTGGTAAGGTGATTGGACCATGAGGGTGCTACATTCATCCACTGACGAGTTCATAGTTGAATGTGTTGTTAGGAAGTGGGCTTTGGTCAGAAGAAGCTACTTACTGTGGCTGTGACCAGGAGGGTGTGTTTTTGACCCTGGCTCCTCCTCTCTGTCTCTGCCTCCTGACTGTCACAGATTATAGAGCTTTTTCCCATCATGCCTTCTGCCGCATTGTTCTCTCTTGGAGCCAGCCCACTATGGACTACACCATGAGGCAAAATAAATCTCTCCTCCTTTATGTTGTGGGTGCTGCGGATTTTGTCCCAGCAGCCAGAATGTGATTAATCGTTAAAAATTAATAATTTTGAAAGGCTTTGATAGGGAACATGAAGTGGCCCAAGAATGCAAAACGGAGATGGTGAAGAGAAAAGAAAGACTGGTAAATGACAGTGTCAAACAGACTACTGGGGAGCAAGTAAGAGAGGCTCAGGCAGCTCATCATGCTATTGTCTAAAGAAGAGAAACCAATGATTATGTCAACTGACTCAAGAAACCATCTGACAACATTCATGACTCATTCCTGATGAAAACTCTCTGCACACTAGGAAGACAAAGAAATGTCCTCAACTTGGTACGGGGTATTTTAAAAACTCATACTTTTTTTTCAGGTTCCTTGTTGTGAGCCAAGTACAAGCCATGTCTTACAGGTTAATAAGCTGACTTTAAAAATGCTAGGTAACTTCTTTATAGGAATGCAGCTTGGTTCAAATGGGAATTACAGAGGTCTCATATTTGTCCATTGCATAATAAATTGAACAACAGATTGCATAACATTATTAGGAAGTAAAATTATTTTTGGAAAATAGCTACCAACTAATAAATGATATATAAAAACTATAATTTGGCCTAGTGCATAAACAGAATGTATGTTTTCTGTTATTGATAAAACAGTACCAAAGCAAGAAGTAGATAACACAATTATGAAACAAACTATAAATTCCATCAAAATCAATGAGAAGAAAGGTGATTAAAAGTACAAAAAAGGTGTGTTTCTTAGATATAGCAAATCAGAAAGGTCATGAGTATTTCAATATGGAATAATTAGAAGTTTAAAACAGTACCTATTAACATATGTATTTCTTTCATATATACAATGCTCAAATTTATTATACTCCAAAATGTATTCATTTTTCCTCATAAGCTGTATCATCTTGATGAAATATTTCCAAGATCTCATTTTCATAATGCCAGCTGGTTAAAGAGAAGTACTATCCAGGTGATTGGTGAAGACCAAGAGCTATGAAGACAACAGTACTGGGACCGAAATCCCAGTGTAGCTATTTACTAGTTCGCTAGCCACTTTATCTTTCCTAATGTGGAATTAAAATCAGTACCGATCTCACAGGGCTGTTGTGATGATAAATTAAATATTTTACATAAAAGTGCTTATAAGGTTCTTGGAAAAGAGTAAAATTTAACAAATGTGGGCTGTCATTGTTTTGAGAAAATGTATTGCATCATGCCGATAATGATAAGAAACCAGCCACATGATCAGGAAAACATTATTCCTCACAGTCATAGTTGCTTTGATTCAGTGACTCTATGCCTTGTTATTGTAACAAAAAGAGATGGAGATGATAAAATTGTGTGAATGTGTAGAAGTAATATACATATGCTGGTGCTAATGATAACAAAGTTGACATCATTAGTATTGGTCAAGAGCAAGATGTAAGCAAATTCTGGACCTTCTTAGTCATCTTAAAATTTTATAGCTAAGCATTACATTCTATTAGCTTAAAAAGTTGTCATTAAAATCTATGCAGGATATTTGAACTTTTAATGAGGAATCTAATCCCCTCAAATCATACTCCCACATTGAAAAATATTACTTTTATGGTACAATTTTAATAATACGATGTTTCTTAAGAACAGAAAAAACTGGTACCTAAGATTCATTTTTAAATTGGTATTTGAATGCCAATATGTATTACTATCATAATAAAGGTTTGACGGCCAAGATCTGCAAAACAGGATATATTTTTTTATTCTTGATTTACCAATTGCTTTTTGTACCAGGCAAAATTAATTTTGCAAATTCTTCTTTGAGCATAGTGTAATTTTTTGGAAAAGAACATTTTTCATTGCATTTAGCAAAATCAAATCATTTTGTGAACCAGACATCAGAAAGCTTAAATAGAAATTGAGTGGCACTTATTCCAAAGGGAGGACTTTTACCTTCAGGCTTAGACTACGTGGAAACTTCATGTTTGCACTTATGTCAGCCTCTTCATTTGAGCATTTTAAAAGATTTTTCTGGCACATAGTACATCTTCAACAAACTGTGTTAAATTAATGACAAAGTCAAAAAATATCAAGATACTATTAAGGGTGTATAAAATCATTCCCAGCTAGAATTAGAACTGCATCAAGAAGCTTTGATCTAGGCTTTGAAAATGAACATAATTTACAGTGCAGATTTTAAAAGATAACATAACCCTGTTCAATTTAGTCTCTAATATACATTGTGAAACCACATAGAAGGATTTAAAAAGTCAGTTTTGCCCTCTGTAGTACTTGGAAACTTCTACATGTCATCGTGTTTAGAAGTTCAGTTTCCTCTGTCAGGTTCATATTTGGCTTTCCAAGAGAGAAGCAGAGCACTCTGCCTCCATCAGATCAAATGTTCTCACTTCAGAAGGATACATCCAAAATCTCTTTGCTATAGATTTACAGAAAACTAATTTCAGAAAAGCACTAACAGTGTGCGTGCATGTGTGTGTGTGTGCATTAGAACTAGAGTCTCCCTCATATAAGCTTTTACAAAGGTGTGTTCTGTGTAGATTTCCCATCTGTCTACCTCCCTGTCCTAGAACCACCTTCACAGGGATCTATCTCTTCAAAAGTCAGTTCAAGTTTCTCAGAAGCCTCTCTGTCCCGCACTTTGAATTCCTCTTTTCTCTCTCTAGGAGGAGCTTTCATTCCCTTGTTCTTTTTGTTGTGCAGATTCAAACATCACCACGGCTGGGCTTGTGTACTCTATGTTTCAGTTCTAGACAAGTCATCTGTTCTAATTATTTAAGCAGGTCTCCATGTGCCCTCCCAAACCTACTGACCATGTTTCCCCATGAGACAAGCAAACTGTTAAGATTAACAGGAACTTTCCCCTGAGCAACTACAGCTCAACCCCACATTGAGGAAAGGGCAATTATTGTTAACTGAAATGTATTCTTTGATGCAGAGGCAACAAAGATAGTTAATATTTGTCATACATGGTTCTCTGTCATTCTGAAAGACTAGCTACAGTTTTGTTGGATGAGGTCTTATTATTTTCTCAAGACTAATATCCTGGAAAAAAAATGAAGTGTGTAGTATTTTCCAGTCCATTCCATTTCCAATTTATTTCCATCCAGAAACACATTGACACTGAATATATTGAACCATCCAGAATTACAGTGGAACTTAAAGGGACTGGTTCATCATGACTAAAGAATCAGAAAACATGGGAGTTAGGTTGGCCCCATAAGTAAGGTTAGATAACCAAAGGTTTTTAGTCAAGCAAAGGAGTTTGATTATTCGCATATGGGGAATAGCTAGAGCTGACACCATTTTAAGAGAAATGATACCATTTGGGAAGCCCTGATTTTCAGGTTCAAGTTCTAGAAAAATGTTGTAGAAGGACATACTCTCTGACTTACCAATGTATCTGCCCCCTTAAAACACACTCTTGGCTCAGCTCGGTGACAAAAGTCATGAAAGGGGAGCTTCCGTCCACCCAGTCATACTCTATCCTTTGTAATATAACTGCTCAATATGCAGGCTTCTAGAAAAAGGCCAGAATCTGTATTATAAATGGCTTGTAAGTCAAATAACCTCTGACTGACTTTCACAGAAAAATCTTTGACTTCATTGTAAAATAGGACAAAAATACCCACAAAACTGTTATAAGGATGAAGTAAAAGGAAATTTCTCTTTCTTCTCTTCTAATTATTTTCACAGTAAAAAAAGAAAAAGAAAACTTAAAAGAAACATAAAAGCTCAGTTGGCACATAAACACATTTTATCTGCTTAAATGCAAGTCAAATCACTCCGTATAATTTTTGTTTGTTTGTTTGTTTGTTTGGAGCTCCTGTCACATTAGAACTCAAAACTTCCCCACAGCCATTATATATAGTACAGTGCATTCCCTGGGGCATTTCCTTCAAGCAATTATAGACATTTTAGTATGATATGCTTTTAGTTTGTACAACGTATTTCATGCAAATCACATTTCAAAAAGCTGTGCAGAGCTGAATAATTCACTTAGAGAATTCAATAATACATAAAGGGAATGGAAAGAAGAAATTAGGAGATATTGGCTACACAGAACATTGAAAACCTGGAGTTCTTAATAAGAGAATTAACTCTGTCGCAGCAAAAAATTAATAGTAATCAAAGCAATTGCTAGAGGATATGCAAAGTGCATGGACATGTGAGATATTTTCATAAATTTAATATTCCTTATCTGAGTAAAAACAGGCCAAAGTAAGTTAAAACAAAATACCATGAACATCAAAATAAGAAGAAATATTCCAGAGGCAGAAATGAAGGAGTTGGTAGGATTTGTAAGGATGTAACAGAAATGTCTTTATCCCTTTCTGTGAATGTTGGATGCTGTAAGATACTTTGAAGTAATAAATATTTGCTTTCCTAGGTGAAAATGTATGGTGGTAGCAACAATTCCTGAAACTGATCGAGGTACAGTCATAATTCATGGAAACTTAGATTTGGGCTCAAAATTCAGCCTATGAGTTCTAATTCCACAGTGAATTTTTTATCTCCAGAAAATGGACTTAACCTTGTGTTCTATATTTTCTTATTTGCACAATGCTGCACATAATAAATGCACAGAAAAGAAAAGAAAAGCAGTTTGTAGAATGTAATAATCATTAGCAAATATTACTTTTTAGCTGTTCTTATGTCTTCTTCTCATTTGCCCCTTTGGGGCTGGATATTCTCTGCTCACTTCATTTTTGTATTTAATTTAATCAACAGATGTTTATTGCACTTTTACATCATTCAGGGGACTATATCTGTACTTCAAATAGTATTGAATAAAAGAGATACAGTTCCCTCACAGTCTAATGAGCAAGAAAGACACAAAAAAATATAAAGAAACAAATCACAATTCCAATGTGGAATTTCATAGTTATTAAAAGGAAACAAAAGCTAATACAAAAAATAGAGGCTGACTTTAATGTTAGAATGCAAAAAAAAGCCCTATTTTGAGGTGACATGAAGTGGAAACAAGAATAACATGAGTAGCCAATCATATGGACAGCAAGGTGAGTCAGAGAAATGTGTGTGGAAGCCTGAGTGGAAAGACCTGTAGCAGATGCAGGAGGAGAGAGGAAGGTATAGAAATAGAGAGGATCGCATTTGTCGGGCTTCCTCTGTGTTCTGAATCCTCTGAGCTCCATTGCACCTCATTGTATTTCATGCTGAACTATAATTATCAAGGGTAGATCTCTCCAAAGACTAAGCTGGGGGCTTAGTCTTCCATCTCTGTAAATTCGTCTTACCGATAACAGATCCTAACACATGGAATACTGTACACATGCCATAAGTCAGAGACAGTTACAGAAGAGTGTGTGAGGTTTTACAGCACAGTGACAGGTATAAAAGTAATCCACAGGTATTGACAAAGCTATCCTGGGGATAATCAATATTTACTTTTTAGAAGACTTAGAGTCAGTTCTGGGACCAATGATTACACTTCCACAATGTACAGAGGTCTGCTGAAGATAATAAAAGGAATAAAATATAAAATTACAGAGCTTCTACTGTCAAAATATTGTGAGGACATCCAGGAAGACATCTAAAACAAATCAACGATTTGATGTGTTATAAAATTTTTATTGGCTTACTAATAGGAGAAAATATTTTAGGGTATATGAAAGCCTTCATACAAGAGGTAAAATGTGGGTTGATTTTGAAATAGGTGAAGAAATGCAAGGAAAAATACAGTGTAATAAAAAGATAGAAGATATATGTTAATATGGTTAAGTAGTTAATTTAATAGTTTGTGTATATTCAAGAAGGAATAATACTTTAATATTCCTAATTATAGATGGCAAAAATGGAGGTTTTGATAGGTTAAAAGTTATTGGTCAAAGGCCACAGAGTGAAGAAGTAACAAAATTAAAGTTTATAAAACAAAATCTGGTGCTACTTCCCCATAGTTGCTCAGGGATTTCTGATGTATCACTCTGGATAGATGGAATCCTAAGTAGGAATCAGTAAATGATTTTCCCAATCATAGAGCCAAAGAGTTCTAGGATCTAAACATCATTAATGAAAGTTTTGCTACTCTGTCTTTTGTCAAACAGTTCTTTCATGAAGTCCAGAGAAAGCAAATGTTTTGGGTTAAATTATGCTCCCCCAATAAATCAAATGTTGGAATTTTATCACCCCAGGTGACTCTATTTGGAGATAGAGTTAATGATAGAGTACTTATGGTTGATGAGGGTACGGGGGTGGTGTCCTAATCTTATGGCACTGGTCTCCTTATGAGAAGATGAAGAACACAGGCGATCTCTGTCTCTGCACACTCACAGGAAAAGGCTAATGTGAGAAGGCAGGCAGCTCAGAGAGGTCCCTCAAGAATTAACCTCCAGCATCCTGGCCTTGAACTGCTATCCTCCATAAATGTGAGGATATACATTTCTGTGGTTTAAGTCCCCCAGTCATGGCAACCCAAGTACATTAATAGTGTGTTAGTGGGGCTGCTGGTGTTTAGCTTTATATAATTTAAAATGCAAGTCACAGAGAGCCCGGTGCAATGTTCCGTGAAGTTGTGAATTCTTCCACACGTTAGCACCCTGGACAGTGGACCAAACTGTGGCATAATCCTACAAGAAATTGCAAGATATAGAGGTGGGTGGGGTTCTGAGCCACCAGGTCTTCTGTTGTGTGTCTTTTTATTGTCTATTCCTCTGTGTCCTAGTCTGAGCCAATGTGAATACTTTTCTTCTCTGACTCAGAGTCTTAAGTATTTCCAAAAAAAATTTAATGGAAAGATTTGTCAACTCCATTTTAGGGACAAAGAAACTGAAGACCAGGAGCAAACTGTCCAAGGTCATGGGGTCAATAAGTAGTAAATGGCTTCCCACTTGCTTCTCTTCACTTCCGAAGCCTGTTGGATATTGTTTGAAGATCCCTGGTGTTAGATCAGACTTCTGGCTATGGGCTGAAATTGCTCTGTAGTGTTTCTCACACATAATAGAAAAAATATGCACCTTTTCACTAGATTTCCATTAATAGCCAGATCAGAGCGATATCAGGGAAATCGAAGCACCCATTTTTTTTAGTCTGAAGTCATCTGAAAATAATCAGAGAAAGGGATTTGTATCTAAGCAGAAAGGAGGTAAGTAAAATATTTCATTCTTTAAGGAAACTGCCACATCCCTTCCTTTTCCAAATGTGGAAACTAAGGCCAGAAATTTCCTAATGCTCTTCTAGGATCAGATAGCTACATAAAGATATTATATCTATGTACATAAATCTTATAGGAAAGGAATCTTAATGTGGAAAAAGAAAGGTTTTAAATTAGAATAATCAAAAAATTCCACGAATAAATCTCAACAAACAAAAATCTACTCAGAGCTTTCTATGTAATCCACAAAGTGCTTAATGTGAGGAATCTATGACCAAATAAGCATTTAGTCCAAGCCCAAATATAAAGCTTACCGAATTACAGGAATAATCATCGTAGGTGTTCTGCAGATATATCCTCAGACTTTCCTTCTCTACCCCCAGTTTGCTCATACTCTTTCCTGGGCTTGCATTACACTGCAATCTAAATTGACTGTTTGCTCTTGCAAATCTCATTTCATAACTATTTATATATAAGGTTTGCCTCGATTTAAAGTGCATGGCCTCTATACTTCCCTGTACCTTCCAATTCTTTCTAAAATAGCAATCACATTCTTCTGGTAGGATGTGTTTACTTATAAACTCCTCTTGCTTCTTGTCCATTTTCTATTTTGGCCAATGCACATGCAGAGCCTCTCTTATTACCTCTTTATTTGTGAGCTGAAACACTGGGAGTGAATTTGCTGCTCAGCCAGCCATGAATCCCCCTGGGTAGGGAAGAAAAAACCCCTGCTTACCTAGAAACTGTCTGTCTGCCAGTAGCCTCTGGGGATAATTCCTATACTTTTTCTTCAAAGAAAGAATGGAGGAGGTAGAAGGAAGGAAATCAATGGCCTTCTGCTTTTAAAAACTATACCAAGACTTTAGCATCATAAATTTTTGTTTGTCCTGTTTCATGGAGAAAATCTGACCTCAAAGACCCCAAGCCTTCATCTTCTGTGGACTCTAAACGTAACCACTGTGTGATTTACTCCAGGGGAGCTTAGGTTGGTGGGATGTAATTTCATGTTCCCTAGCAGGAAAGAAACTTAACCAACTCTCTGCGTCAACACATCAGCACCCTAACAAAGAGCTCAGTCAATCAGCTGGTCAAAAAGTTTTGCCTTCAAGAGAAAAAAATTAATTAAATATACTTGTGAGTGTGTGTGTGTGTGTGTGTGTGTGTGTATTCATTAGATTTCATTTGACCAATCTTTCCTATTTTTTCATTGTTAGCTGTGATCATCTGAAACCAAAAGCTTTGATTAGATCAGAGAAAGAGAAAGAACATTTAAGTGTTCATGTGAGCTATACAATAAGTTAGGATACTTCTGTGCACAATAAAACCAACACAAGAATGTTCTCTGAAAATGCCTGAAGACCTTTGTCTGCCTACATAAAGTTTGTTTCCCGAGGACTTTGGGCTATACCCTGCATCCAGGTAATTAATCTTTAAGGAATCCTAAGTAAATACATTATAATTGTTATCTAGTACTCATGTGTCACTTTTCTGCAGAAACTAAAACTTCTCAGCTTGGATGACTTGAAGATATTTACTGTAGATCAGTGATTCTTTGCCTGGGGTGACTTTGCACTCGGATGTTCCTGGTGCCGCATCCCCAGTGGAAAGGTTCAGTGATATCTGGACACATTTCTGGGCTCACAACCATGGGGTGCCAGTGGCATCCTCTGGGGGAGGCCAGGCCAGCTTGTAAACATCTAGGAGTGTAGTGTACAGCACCAACAACAGAACCATCTCGCCCCAAGTCTCGGTAGTGCCTAACCCGAGAGACCTGCTCTAGTATTTTCTTCTAGCATTTATTCATCTAATACACAGTTAAGAGCTATCATGCACTCGGTATTTTGCTATGATGTAAGGGAATGAAACAAATCTAGACAAAGCCTTGTCAAGAGTTTCACAATCAACTCAGAAGAAAGAGTAAAGGCAATGTACAATTGTTAGAACATCAAGAAGTACAGGCACACTACTAGAAAATAAAAATACCATGAAAACCAAAGCAGGAGAATACAGTTCTGTCCTCACCAACATTACAGTTTAGAGAGAAAGATAGGTCTCAAAAAACTATCTCACAGTGCCAAGTTTGGACCATATTCTACTGTTTAACTTGGGTATCAGAAAAGGTTGCCCTAAGGAATAGACATGTTCAAGTAAGTCTTAAAGGATGAGGCAGAACTCACAGTCCAAAGAATAAGGAAATTGCAGGAAGGGTAGAAAAGCATGAGTTTAAACACTGTCGCAGTGTATGGTAGAAACTGCCCTGCCATAGCAGCCGGCAACTATTCTTAAGCCAAACTCATTATAAAGAGGAATTAATATCAAAGGTAGGACTGAAATTTGGATCACCAGGATGAAGTTGGAAAAAAAAAAGTATAGAAAGCATTCTGGGCCAAGGCAATAGGGTGAGAGGAGGCATAACTTGTCAGCAGAATGCCGAGGGCTCTTTTGCACAGAAAGGTGCAAGGTCAGAGGAGGGGGACAAGAATATGAAGGAACCAGGTCTTCTGCTTCCTCATGTTGCTTGTGTCCTGTCTAAATACGTGAATGGTTTAAAATGACTTTCTATTTCCTCTCAACACAAGGGCTCAATTCTGAACTCTTTTTTCTAAATTGTAAGAACATCAAGGAGTCTTTTACCCAAGGCCCAAGTAGACTTTGTCCCAGCAGGCCGTCCAAATTTGATTGATGAAATGGGATCTTAGCAAGTCCTTTTTCAATCCCCTCTGTCCTGCTGTTGGCTTCCCTCCTCTTTATTACTTACTGATTGTGCTTCCTCCGCTTCAAGCTCCATTTCAGTGAGAAGTCCCAATTCCCTCTAGCCTTCAAGTTTTTACACCTTCACTCAATTCCCAGCTTTTCAGAGCCCAGTGGTTTTTTGATTGCTGGTGTTCTTACCACACTTTGGCAAATCACTCAGCACCTCCCACACACAGCCAGCTCTTCTCAAACAATAGGAGTGCGTGAAATTCAATTCACAACACTGCAGTTTACACATTCCAAGTGCATTGAAGAGATAAGCCTTCCAATTAATGATCTCCCTGTGTAATTGCCTTCCCTCGATAACCCATTTTGCTTTTGATCATTCTCTGTTACAAATTCCCTCACCTGCACACAGGGTGAGATCTTTTAAAGGGAGTCAGTGGGGGCTGAGCCAGGGGACCGGCCAGTTGGATCCACAGTGAGATGGCTTGGGTAAGATCTGTAGCTTGTCGTCTTTCAGCATGAGCTTCCCTAACTGCCATACCACAACTACCTGAGGTCTTCTACCTTGAACTTGTGACTGGCTTATGAATCCAAGTTGTTTCCTTTTATTCCTTATACTCTCTTTCAAGAGACTAACTGTTCTGAAAGGAATTGAATCATTAATCTCAATTTGAATACCTCCTGCATGTCCAAGTCCTGCAGTAGGACTAAGCAGTCTGACAGCTGACTTCCACACAAGCTAGGCTGTCAACCGCTATGTCTTATTCATCTCTCTCCACATTATGTGTTCAGTGTGTGGTACATAGTAGGAGTTCACTAAATATTTTTTATGTTGCTCTCTGGATGAATATTTAATGATACCATTAAACTTAAGGATTCTTTCAGACACAAAATAACAGAGATAAACAAGTGAATCCTAAAAGAAACATATGCAGAAAGTAGATGAGTTGAGGCATCAGTGGACACAGGTTCTCATTCTCTAAAACTTGGTGCAAATGGTTAACAGGTGGTCCCTTAAATCCTTCAAGAAACATTTGTGCAAACAAGAAAAGCTAGTTCTAGTGTCAGACCTGGGCTTACTGCTAGGACTTGAGTTCACTCTTACCATTTCAATGTTGAGAATAAACTTCTCTGAGGTTTCCATCACCATGACCTCTGCCTTGCTGAAGGAGAACAATTGCTTCTGCCTCAGGTGAAATACAGTGTGAGTCACGTGAGATTGGCATCAGCAAACAATTCACAAACTGAAAAATTAGCCAGTGTTACTGCACAAAGTAAAGTGGATTAACACATTAAGATAATACAGATGACTTAAAAGATATAGTCCAATGATGAGAAAACAAGAACACATGAAAATTGGAACTGGATCTCCATTATTGTAATTTTATTTTCAGTGTTTGGAGTAAGTTCCTTTGGCTGGTCTTGATGACCTATGGAAAATCATGGCATTGGAAAATAAATGGCAAGTCCTAGCATTCTTAAGTTAATATTTATTTAAGCTCACCTGCCCTAAACTGACGTGCATTGTACACTTGTTTCTGCAGTTTGGAGGGGCATTCACTCCACTGGGAGGTGTGTGGGGCCTTTTTGAAATGAATCAAGTGATAACAATGTGTCATTAGAATCATAGCATAAAGGGTCCCAGTCTCACTAATTTCATTGGCTTGAGTTTTCTTTGCATGACGTGTGATTATCCTTGAGAAACAGTTTTCTCCTAAACACTCTACAAAAGGCATAGAATCACATTTTTTTTAAAGGTGTCTTTATTTCCTGTCAAATTGCCTGCAGGATAGTCACAAGGGGGAGCTGATACGTTATATAAATGAGTCGTGCTTTTTGCAGAAATGCGTTTAACAGTGGCTAGCAGGCCAAATGGCAAACAGTTGGAACAGGTCAGTCCAAGCAATCATTTCTTTAACACTTTATTGAAGACTTTCAATTATTCAGACCCTGTGCAGGAGAGATGGAGTGTATGTACGCAGGGAGTCCAAAGATGAGCAAGCCCTGGGCTTTGACTTCCAAAGCAGGGACTTCCCAACCTGACAGAGTGGGAAATTGACAATATACTGTTTTTGAACCCCAAATAAATCCCTCAAAAAATTTTTTTGACATTAGAGGGACTGTATGAAACTCTCAGAAACTAAAAGAAGTCAAAAAATCTAACAAACTCAGATAAGGTATAAAGCATAAAATTAATCTGACTTTCCAGAGGTATCTAAACTTCCCAAGCAGAAGAGATTCTAGCTCTTCCCTGTATCCTCACATCTCCCATGCACAGATTAGAGAAGCCTACGCATATCCTATACCTTCCCTGTTATTCACTAAGGTTTCCTTCTGCAAGTTGCCTTAGTAGTGTCTTCTCATTGGCCATATAATGGAAGCTAGACCTCCTGTATCTTGCTGGTACCCCACCTTTATTGACTCTATGCCATCCATCTATATATTTATAGTCATCATTTTCTTTCTCTTCATATACAGAGTAATACAAGATCCAAAAGGTTGAGGGGGATATAGAGGAAGTAAGGTATAAAAAGTGCAATAGATAAATAAGGATGACTGTTTAAATTTTAAATTTCTTTTACAGTAAAAGACACATTGCCATTGATCCTCCTCAAAATACTCTCCCTTGCCTGAAGCATACTTATCCCATCTTCATTGCCACTTTCTTAAGCAATTCTGGAAGTCTTCTCTCCTGAGTGTCTTTAGTTGTGCTGTTGTGCTTGACTCAATGTTCTGAATCTTTTCAAAGCCTTTACCCTTCACGGTCATTTTGACTAGGGAAGAGCCAGAAGTTGCAAAGTGCTAGATCATGTGAACAGGGTGAATGAGGACACATCACAATGTTTTCATGAGCCTGTTTTTCCATTGGATGGCATGCAGCAGGAGCAGCCACTGCATTTTCTCTCATACCTCATAAAAGAAACACAAAAGGGACTTCCAGAACTCCTCTAGAAAGTGGCAAGAATAAAGAGGTACGTGTTCTAAGAGGGAATAATGTCAGTGTCTATTATTGGAATATTTTGTTATTTAAGCATTCACTGTATGTTTTGATCACATCTAATTTGTTAATTGGAACATTTCTGAATTCTCCAGCTTTTGAGCGTGAGCCCGGAAATGGCCTTCCTTGGGCTTCTAATAGGGAGAACTCACTTCCATTCTTCTGTATTTTTTGTTTGTTTGTTTGTTTGTTTGGAACCAGAGATCGAACTCCAGAGCTTACGCTTGCGAGGCAGGCGGGGGAACCACTGAGCTAAATCCCCGGCCCATTCTTCTGTATTTTTTTCTAAGGCAATTGTGCTTATTATATTCTATTACAGTGGTTTATCTGTTTGTTGTCTTTCCTTTAGTAGATTATTAACAGTTTGCAGCTTGGATGATACACTGTACGCTGGTTCATCTCTGTTTTCTTCAGATACCCAAACTGTGCTTTTTACAAGACAGCAGCCACATAGATGGTTGTTGTGAAAAGTGAGGTGTTGGGAGCTAATACAATATCCTGAAAAGACTGCATTTTGTAGTTAAAAATGTCCCATACATCTCTGAAGAATTTCTGCATTTTAAAAACCTGTGCGGAAGCGGAAGCTTTTCTCCCTCATGTCTCTATCGTAACAGTGCTGTTGTTTACTGTTACAATGGAATGTCTCCTCAAGGGAACTCTGGGACTAATTTGCCTAAGTTTACAATTCCAGATAGCAGTTCACTGAAGCTTCATTACTGCACCAGCAGCCTAATAAAATAATGAAAAAGAGAGAAAGAATTAAGGTCCACTGCAGGAGAACATGAAGTAATCTGTCACTTCAGATGAGCAATGCCATCATTCCCCTTTAAGGTCACATCAGCTATTATTGAAGTGTCACATATCACTTGTCAAGATTAAATGAGACAAACTATTACTTCATTATTATGCGAACAAATCTCAAGCTTATCTTAATTAATACTACACAGACTGGGGACTTTCATGGCCAGTTTACTAATAGTGCACCGATTTGAACTATTTAGATGTAATATATGAGATCAATTTACTAGTTGGAAAAGATTATCTGAACTTATTTTCCATTACGGTAAAGTCATGAACAGATCTGGGACTAAATTACCAGCTGACATTTAATTCTAAGGCAATGTATTGAAGGAAAGTTGATGCTTATAGATTTTGTTCTGGAATCCTTTTACTTTTATGTCAGAATTTCTCAGATATAATAAAATAAGTTTATGCTTTATCTAAAGAGAATACATGGCTTTGAAAGCATCAAAGTAAAGGCAACTTGTGATATAAAATAGCATCCCACTCGGTGCTTGTTTTGAAAAGGTTATCATCCAATCAATACGCTAAAATATGGTGTATGAGATGTCACAGACAGCTGGTAGGAGGTGTAGGTTAACTTCCAAGCTTAGATGATGATGGAAAGCAGGCCCCAACTGTGTCTTCTCTCAAGCCAGTAAATGCTAGATCTTCTAATGGCAGTTCCAGAAGGGAGTTTAGAGACCAACTCATCTGTGAGCTATTTCCTGAATGAGGAGAAGGACGCAGGAGTCATAAGCAATTAGCTCTGAGTTACAGAGCTTTAAGCACTGTCAGTGCATAGGGCCAGCATACACAGGCTGCAGGGACCAAGAATCTACACAAGAGTCAAAAACCAAAACTTGTCAAATAGACTATACTTTTGAGGAAGGAATAAGAAAGAATACATTGCTGATTAAATATGTTTTATAATTTAATCCTACCATTTCGTACAACTCATCTGTGCTTTTCCTCTGAGAACTGATCCTAGAGTGCCAAAGATTATTGTCTGTTAGGACCCAGCCCATTCAGAATAATAATAGCTGCCATTCCAACAGTGCTAGACAATTTCTGAGTTTAATTTTAACGCAATTAGAATGCTTCATGTCCTCAACCACCTTTAGAAAATAATAAAAGTACAATAAAAGCAGCATTAAAATTGCATAATCAGATATATTCTCATAACATTTCCAAGTTAGAACTGTTGACCGAAAGCTAATAACACCATGGAATATTTTGAAATCGTTTGTGCTCCATTATAGCAAAGCAGAAATTCAGTCTATAGAGGTGAATTTGCAGGTATCAATCTCTAATATACAAAAAATATAATTGTTCAAAAATCAAAAGCAAGAAAATTGGGAACGACCTGTGCTATGGTAAAGCACATGCTAATAGACTAAGTAAAATTTTATTGATGAAATTAAATATATGCTTAACAAGTAGCTTCAAAGATCTCTTTCAGAGCTTATAAGCCAGTAAGCTTTGGGAAAATAAATAGTAGGAGGGAACAGAAAGGGGTTTTTACCTCCCCACTCTTCTGAATAGTGTCGCCCTACTGTCTAAAGATGAGTAGAAATCACAATGATATTGAACAACTAACATAATTTCAATATATGAATATATAATACAAAATGAAGTAGTATTTAGCAAAACACAGAGTTGAGGTTACTGTATCTAAGATCCAGATTAAAGTAAAAAATCTCCTGGAGGGGGCCAGGGATTTAGCCCCGCCTGCCTTGCAAGTGCAAGGTCTTGAGTTCCATCCAGGTACCAGGGGAAAGAAAAGTCTCTTGGAAAAGACTGAATCCCTTCAAATATCTAAATGTTGTAGGATGTGGAGTCTTCAATTGAGGTTAGGGCACTCCTGGGCCACCATAATGGGTGAGGTAGACAGGAAATAGCCAAGCAGAGTCCCTGCCTTCCCACTAGTTCAACATTCAGAGTAGTTTTGCCTTTAGTTTTTATGTTACAGTTCTAAGTAGAACTACACTTGAAGACAATAAGGCTATGAATTTAGAAAAAAAAAATGCAGTGTTTCTCAGCATTTTTCACTTTCTTTTAGATGCCAGTAGTCATGGAAACTCTCACGTTTACTAATTGAATTAAGTTTAATCCATAGACTCTTTAGTGGCTTCTTTCTTCAACTGTGGATATTATGAGTAATTATCTATAAACTATTCACATTTAAAAATATGAGCACAACTTTTTCATGTAAAGGGGCACAAAGGGTAAAATGTGAGAAGCTTTTTTTTCATCATATGCTTTCATGCTTCAAAGTTATTTCATGCTCCTGAACCAAAACACCTGCTGATTAGACTGATAAGAATAGAAATTTTTTTCTCAAGTAACTATGGAAGAAACACAGTGTATGCAGCATGAAATGTCATTTCTAAGCTGATCAAACATGGCTGCATACTCTTGTCCTTCACACCCATCTGCCTTTGCCTGTTCAGTTCTCCTACCCAACCCAGACCACCTCTCCCTTCATCATTCCTTGCTTGACTTATTCCTTTAGATCAGATGTTCTTAACTCTGTGTGTGTGTGTGTGTGTGTGTGTGTGTGTGTGTGTGTAAGTCTAGTGAAGCTTATTTACCCCATCTCAGAATAATAGTTTTTAAAACCTTGATATGTAGGGTCACAAAGGAAACAAATTATTTAAAATGTTTAAAGTAATGCTTAAAATAAATACACACAATTTTAAAACATATTAAGTATCAAGATCTTATAGCACATCTAGTTACTACCATAATTTTGAATCAATGATGAGGTAAATGACATTTTCATATATATACCATGAAAATAAAATGCATGATGTTTACTGGCCAAAAAGATATGTCTCTCATTATTAATGAGGTTGATTGCTTTCATTCATAGTTGATAGAAATGCTAAGTTTCAGTTACATGTTAGTGAAATTAAAGATACATATTTCCACATTCAAACCAATAGACTCCTGAAGGAAACGCAGGTTAAATTCTAGATTATATTTAGAAGCCACCTTCCCAAAACAGAAAGTTTCTCAGTTGCACTGCTGCATACCAAGCCCAGGATAAAAGGTAACCTCCCATTCTCAGTACTCTGAAGGTAACATATATTAGCTTCTATCAAAGAACCTGGTCCAGTGATGTAATTGAATTTATGTCTATTATATTACTAGTATTTCTCTTAAGTTTTTGTTCCTGTTCACATCTTTTTCTTTCTTTCTTTCTTTCTTTCTTTCTTTCTTTCTTTCTTTCTTTCTTTTTCTATCTTTATTATTTTTGTAGTGCTGCAGATCAGACCCATGGACTGGCACGTGTTAAGGAGGCCTGTTGTTCTTCTTTACAGTCTTATGACAGACACTGAGATTGTTGCTACAAGGCCAGAATCTGGGCTCTCAAGCACATGCATGAATATATTCCACTTTATAGATGGTAAAGCAAAAGCCAGTATATATA
>NW_004624755.1:13087936-13178104 GCF_000247695.1 Heterocephalus glaber
TATATATATAATAGATTTAGCCAGGTCTTGGCTCAACAGAATGGCCAAGGGGATGGGATGTTAAATCTTCCTTGGTTCCAGGGCTGGGTTGGTTGGTGGTGGTGATGGTGGTGATAGTTTTCTCTTTTTAAAAAAATTTTTATTTTATTGGTACATTTTAGGTATACAATATAATGACATTCATCATTGGAAATTTGAACCTTTACATAATCTCTCTTGGTTCTTATTTTTCCCCCTTCCCCTGCCCTCCCTTCAACCCTTCCATCCCTCCCTATTTACAAAGTCTTTGTTTCCATTTTTTCATTTTCTCATATTAATTCCATTCCATTTTTTCCTTTTCCCTACCCCTCCCACTTCCCCTTCCCCTTTGCCCCTTTTGTTCCTATTTCACATTAGTTATTATACCTTTTAGTTTTCATTCTCAGCCTGGAGAAAATAGCTTTATCTTTTTTAAAAATTTTAACTATTAAAGATCCATTTTAACCTCTCAGTTACAAGATGGCCCTTCTGGCCCCTGCCTCATGGATTCTGACATCCCATGATGCCTTCCCCACAGTGTAAGCAGAGCCTGTGATTTCTTCTAACCAATTGAATATGACAAACAATGTGGGCTGCACCTGATTATAATGATGTGATTGCAGAAAATTTACCTCTTGTTTCACAGTAATTTCTTTTTTCCTGTGATAATTTCAAAGAAAACTGTCAGGAATCCAGATCTACAAAAGAATGGATTTTGTCACATCCTTGCATGGGGGATGCAGGTAGGATGGAAGTGAATACTTCCGAAGTTGATCTGCTGAAAACCTGGTCTTGAAAAAATTTTCATTGCAATCTGTGGTGCTGTGAGTAGAGCATCAACTTAAAACTTGCTTGGACTCCTGATCTCTGAAAATAAAGTTCTAATTTCCATCCCTGCATTATACTTAATATTTACAATGAACTATCTATGTTACATGTCCATTGAATTTCTCATGGCCATATTAATATTTATACCACCAAACTTTTGTATTCCTAAATCTTTATTTCTTAGCATTTATGCAATAATTCTCAGCTCAGTGTTGTTTTTGCTGTAAATGCTCTCAGCAACTAAGATACAACATGGAACAAACCAGAATATGTCCTTTCTTTTATGCATTTTTATATTTTATTGGGTTAAGATACATAATAAACAAGGCAGATATAAAATATTACATGTAATGATATGAAGTATCTAGAAAACTAAATCAGGAACAGGTTTACAGCTTAAATAGAATGTTGAGACTGTCCTGAGCAAGTAACATTTCTTCAAAAGAAAAATCCACAAGAACACACCTCTATTCAAACCTCCTTTGGTTTTATCATTAAGAGTTACATTGACATCCTTCATTTTGTTTCGATGTTTATATTATGTTTTCTCCCCAATCTCTCCAACATTTTCTGTACACTTCTGCTCCTTCATCATTTCTTTCTGACTGTATTAGCCTATATATTGTTTTTCATTGCATTTTAAGACTACTATTGCCACTTTTGAAATAATGGATCTTTTCCCTTGGATTGATATTCTTTCCCTTCAAATTTTTACATTGCTGGATTTTTATTTTCAACTACTTTGCAAAGATCTTCCTTTCTTGTCCATTTATTTCTCCAATCTCTGCCACATCATCTGCTTTCACTCCCATTTTGTCATTTGTTATATGATAGGAACATGTTTTTTAATTGGCTTGCTGATTCGACATGTTTGTCTGTTGCATCTTCCTAATTGGGGTAACCACACAAAGGTGGAGAATGCTCACTAATTATTAAGTGCATTATCTTATTTAATTTTCATAATAATTGGCTTTGGCACTATTTTTTTTCCATTTTAAAAGTGATAAAATGGTGTTTAAAGAGCAAAATAGCAGGTTACAGCAGGCTTAATTAAATGCAGAGGCAAAATTTGAATACATATCTACCTGGCTCCAGAGTCTTTGTTCTTATTGGATCTATGGGGCATAGGGTGAATTCCAGATATCTTACTTAGACACCCTAGGAGATAGACAGAACTATTCAGAGTGCTTTTTCACTGAAGAATAAAAAACATCAATTTTAACATTTGTTGTATTTCAGAAGCTTGTGGAATTTGCAATTGCGTGGCTAGTATGGAGATGGAGGGCAACACTTCTAAAACAATCTTTACTTGCAATTCACTCCTCAAAATGCCATGTGAACATTAATGAGAAAGTTCAGACACTAACATTGTAAACAGTCAACACATTAGCAAAGAGCACATCCTCTGCATTTTATTAACTGAGCTATAATAGTTCCAAACAAAATAATTTATGTCTAAATGGTTTACTATCAGAAAAGTGCAAAAAAAAATGCTACCCTTTGTATTATTAGGAGAAAATGCATATATAATCAACACAACACATATACAGCAAAGTAATTCTTCAGAGTTTAGCCTCCATTGTGAAAAACAAAGCAATCTTTTCCTTTTAAAATTAAATTTCCACTTAGTGTTTTGATAAAAGATATTTTCTAAATTTGTCTTTCCTTAAATGATCCACATTTTGAGAAAAAAATAAACACTAACCCTAAAATAAGTTATTTAATTACCTTACATTTGCCTCTACAATTTAGTTTCCAAAACTTTCTCATTTCTCTGTCATTTGTAATCTGTGTTGCATAAACAGAGGGTTTAGTAGTTTCGTATCCTTCAGCTTTTGAAACTGAAGAAAGTAAAAAAAAAAAAAGAAGTCTGCCATTTATTAAAGGTGGGTTTTGATTATAGTCAAAACTTTTGACCTTTTCACTAATGGGTACAAAGGAAATTACAAGTTAGATAACAGTTGTTCCAAGCCCGAACTAAAACTAACACATGTAATTAAATTATAACTGGAGGTACAGGCTGATACAGTGAGCAAGGCAGGCATAGCAAGGTTCATGTCAAAGGATGCATAGCTCTGATCCCAGCTCAGTCACTGTCTGGGGCCTTGGGCAAGGCACTTCTCTCTGACCTCAATTCCCCATCTGTTTGGAACCTATTTTACTCCCAAAAAGTGTCCACTAGATATTCTCTGAGAGGTGAAAACCACATGAATAAAAATGATTGTTCACCCAGTTAACCTCTCACCTACAGATGCAGGTATGTGTGCTTCCGTGCATAACGCTAACACTGCTGGTGCCTTTGGACGGTAATATAGCGTCTACCAATTTGTGCCCCTATTGGGTTTGTAGATTTAGTAAAACACTCTTGAAAATACCATCAACCCCCCACCTCTCACTTTTTTGTACTTATCTGACAGAAGTCCAGCTCTCTGCCTAAGCCTTGGCTGTGTAGTGAGAGTAAATTTGCTTAGAGAAATATATAAAATCACCCTGTGTATTCTCCCTTTAGCTGGTCCAACTCTAACTTCACACAGACCTTTAAGAATACCTAGAAATTCTAGCACGAATCAATTCCCTTTCATCTTCTCTTACATAACTATTTGACAACTTCTCTCTCTTCAAGATCTCCTATCCTGCCTCTATTCCCAGTTAGTAGCCTAGAATTCCATTTCACTGGCAAAAACGAAATAACCAGAAACAAATCCCCAGAAGCTGCTTGTGCCTTACGGAGCCCATTTTCATTTCAGTTAAGATGAAATTCATGATCCTATCTAAGGCTAATCCCAAATATGGAATAGTACTCAAGGGCATAGCTGTTTCAGAATTCTTAAATAATCACCATTTATGTTTTATTGGATCATATTCATTAGCTTAGAAGTACACTTCTCAGCTTAAATAACACCAAAGACTCTCCTTTGACCCTATAACTCCTTCCAGTTTCATTCTCCTTTATAATATTTATTCTTTAAACAATTTCTATATGATATGTATCCAAATAATCTACTCTCTTCCTCCCTTGAATCCATGTGATCAATTTTGTGGCCCATCAATTCACCGAAACTTCTCTTTTCAGTTAACTTGAATCTTACTTCAAATACCAGCAGTATCTACCATATTTTATCAACTCTTCTGAAACTATTCACTTAGTTTCTTGGACACTTCTCTCACTTTATTCTCTTTCAGTGTTACTTGCAGCTTCTTTTCAATTTTCTTTGTTAATTTCTTTACATATTTAACACTCTGGGCAGCAGGAAATATTGATTGATAAGTCTCAGACCTCTGGTCTTCTAGACTCATTCTCTCACAGGTGTATTCACCTGTGCTGACCATTTTTTGTCCTTATTTTTCTGAGTGAAGAGGAATTGTCCTCACTCAGAAATATAAATATAAAATATGTAATATAATATATATAGACTATAAATATATATCAAATATGCAATATAGCTAATGTATATAAATAACAAAGTTTCACTTAAAAATATTCTTATTATAACATTAAAAAAGGTAAAGGGAGGGGCTGACCACAGTTTTGACATTTGATCTGAATCCTTTCCAAATTTAAGGTTTTAACCTGATCTCCAGTCTGACACATCCCAAATTTTGTAGAATTCGACTTACGGACACAATTGCCTACTGATCACCTTCACTTGGATGATTAACAGAAATACCAAACCTAGTATTTCTAAAACTAATGCCACTGAACATGCTTTCCCCAGGGCCTGCTTCATCTGTTTAAGGCCAATGCAAACTTTCTGTTTTCTCAGGCCAAATTATTTCTGAAGCCTCTATTTCTCCTATACCCAGAAAATAGCTTTAGAATATACAGTCAAACCACTTTTCAACATAATTGTCATTGAAATCTCATTAAAACCATTGTCTTACCTCTCCTGAATTCTTTCTATCCTCTCCGAATGTGTCTCTCTACTACACCTTGCCCAACTGTGATCTATTTATACTCAAAGGCACAGTCATGGTACCATTATCAAGTCCTCTAGTGACCCTCCAACTCACTTCTAACAAAAGCCAGCATGTTTACAGGAGCCTAGAAGGAAACATAAACTTGTCCCCTTTAGCTCTCTTTCATCATGCCTTGCAACTTATCCAGAGTGTTCATTCTGCTCTGGTCAGACTGGTTTCTTTCTTCTTGGTTTACCAGCTCCCATCCTAACTCTGCTTGTGTATTTTCTGTTCATTCTACCTAAAATGCTTGCTTCCAGAAAAATGGCAATGTGCTCCTGAAACTTTCCCTTTGTATAGCTTAAGTCTTACCCCTAGGAAGAAAGTTAGATATTTCTTTTTCTTCTGGCCCCTGGCCATCTTTGACTCTCTTCTAGACATGAACAGAAACAGGTGAGGATATTGGTATGGTCAAATTCAAAGAGCTGACCTATTCTTAAATAAACCTTTGTCAAATTTTGTATATATTAGATTTAATATTCTTCTTTGTCTAGTTATTAGTGTGTGGGCATGCAAAAAGGAATCAGTAAATTAATGACTGCTCTATAAACATTACAATCTGAGGTTCATACATAACTAATTCATAGTAATTTGAGCAATCTGGTGGAGAAAATAAGCAAGTCTGGACACTAACAGGCTACACCCAAGTATAAAACTATATCAAAATAAATTATATACAACCATGAGGAGAGCTGGGAATTTATGGATGTATTGCAAGGGATTGTAGAACTTGAGGATGTGTCAATGTGTAGGATGAGTTTTGAGAAGCAGTAATAGATGGGGAAGATAGATTAAAGAAGGATCAAACTGAAGTCCATCAGGACATGTTGGAACATGCTCCCAGGATTCTCCTAAAGAGAAGTGGCTTTCAGATTTGGAGAAGCCCTTGACTCTTATATCCATTCATTTAGCTCCAGAGATAGATTTCAATTTATATCCATGGTTATATGTAAGACTCTTGAGATTCTCTCAAACTAGAAGGTAAAAGAATGCAGCCATAATTCTAAGTGTTTCCAAGTTTGAGATCCAAGTAAATATCCCTACTGACTACAACAACACACTGTCAACACACACACTCACACTCACCCTCACACACTCACACTCATATACACACACATAGAAGGAAGGATGTGGGCAAAGTAACACCAAGGAGAAGCTATTGACATTGACATAGAAAATAAGTTTGTTCTATAATCTTTGGAATCCATCCAAAGGTTTTTCCAACTATTTTGGAAAACTATCTCTACAGTTTTTAATAATATACTTTTCCTTTTTAAAAAATATAATTTTAAGCTAGACTAAAATGAAATTAGTTTACATTTATGCAGTTCCAATTATTCTGACATCTGTACAGATTCATGAAACCATGGATACAGTCAGAATACAAAATAGTTTAGTCATTCTAAATATTTTGGATGCAAGTCTTTTGTTGGGTAGGCAATTGAAAACGTTTCTCCTAGTTGATAGCTTGTCTTCATTTTCTTATTAATGAAAGCATTTCAAAAGGGAAGTTCATGGCAGGGAATTCCCATATCAGAAAAACAGAACATTCTCAAATAACCTAACGATGCACCTCAAGATCCTAGAAAAACAAGAACAATTCAAACCCAAAGGCAATGTGGAGAATGCAATTATAAAGATCAAAGCTGAAATTAATGAAATTGAGACTAAAAAAGCAATACAAAGAACCAATGAATCAAAGAGTTCTTTGAAAAATTAATCAAAATAGACAACCCCTTAGTTAATATTACCAAACTAAAGAAAAAAGACCCAAGTTCATAAAATTAGAAATGAAAAGGTGAAATCACAATGAAATCTGTTGAAACCCAGCAGATTATCAGCAACTACTTTGAGAACTTGTACTCTAATAAAACAGAAAATTCAGAGGAAATGGAAAAATTCCTAGATATGTATGAACTACAAAAGCTGAACCAAGAAGATATAAAATCCTAAATAAGCCAATAACAGTCACTGAAATTGAAGAAGTAATTTTAAAAAACACCTCCCAAATAAGAAAAGCCAAGGTCACGATGGATTCATTGCGGAATTGTTCAAGAACTTTAAAGATCTAATGCCAGTACTCCTCAAATCCTTCAGTGAATCTGAAAGAGAAGCAATACTCCCAAAGTCATTCCTGGAAGCAAGTATTATTCTGATTACAAAACAAGAATCAAAAAGAGACAATTGCAAAAAAAAAGACCTAATCAAAAAAAGACAATTGTAAGTCAACCTCTTTAATGAACACAGATTTTAAAAATCCTCAGTAAGATACTGGCAAACAGAATGCACTAAATCATCAAAAAGTTCATAAGTCATGGCCAAGTAGGATTCATGACAAAAATCACATGATCTTCTCAATAGATGCAGAAAAAGCATTTGACAAGTACAACATCTATTCATAGTAATAAAAAAAAAAAAACTGAAGAAAATAGGAATAAAAGGTCTTTACCTCAAACTGATAAAAGCCATCTATGCCAAAACAACTACCAACATCACACTAAATGGAGAGAAGCTGAAAGCTTTTCTTCTAAAATCAGGAACAAGACAAGGATGTCCCCTATCACCACTTCTGTTTGATACAGTCCTCAAAACACTAGCCAGAGGAATAAGATAAGAGAAAGAAATGAAAAGGAAGAAGTTAGATTATTATTATTTGCTGGTGACATGACCCTGTACATCAAAGACTTCCAAAACTCCATCAAAAGACTCTTAGAACTAATATCCAAATTCAGCAGTGTAGCAGGATACAAAGTCAACATTCAAAAATTAATAGTGTTTCTGGACTCTAATAACAAACTCACTGAGAGGGAAATTAGGAAAACAATATCCTTCACTATAGCATCAAGAAAAATGAAACACTATGGAAGCAAAAGACCGCTACAGTGAAAACTGTAGTATTCTGAATAAAGAAATTTAAGAGGACATCAGAAAATGAAAAGATGCCACCTATTCCTGGATAGGCCAAACAGATATAGTCAAATATGGCTATATTTCCAAAACTGTTACATAGATTTAATGCAATCCCAATCAAAGTACCAAAAATATTTCTTACAGAATCCTAGAAAAAGCAATCCTAGAATTAATATGTATCTAGAAAAGACCCAGAATAGTAAAAGAAATTCTGTGGAACAAGGTAAATAAAAGGACATCACACAATGCTGGACTTCAAGTTATACTACAAAGCTATGGTGATAAAAATAGAATGGTATTGGCAAAAACAAACAAACAAAAGCAACCCAAACAACAACAACCAAAAAACTAGACTGATCGATCAATAAAACAGAATAGAAGATATAGAAACGACTCCAGGCACACTCAGCTGTTATTTTTGAAAAGGCCAAATTCCTTCACTAGAGGAAAGATAGGGTCTTTAACAAATGATGCTGGGAAAACTAGCTATCCTCATGCCAAAGGTTGAACATAGATTCACATCTCTGACCATGCACTAAACTAAAATCAAAATAATCTAAGCATTAGATCTAAACATTAGGACAGAAACACTTAATCTGCTAGAATACAAAATAGGCAACACTCTTTTTTTTTTTTTTTTTTTTTTTTTGGTAAAAACTCTTGAAGACATAGATATAAGTAAAGACTTCCGGAACAAAGGCCTGGTTGGACAAGAAATTATATCAAGAATCAAATGGCATTACTTCCAATGAAAAAACTTCTTCATAGCAAAGGACACCACTAACACAGTGAAGAGACAGCCTACAGAATGGGAAAAAGTTTTGCTAGCTCCTCCTCAGACAAAGGACTAGTATCTAGAATATATAAAGAACTCAAAAAGATCAAACCTTCTAAATTTAAAGACTCAATTAAAAATGGGCATCTGAAGTAAGTATAAACTTCTCAAATGAAGAAATACAAATGGCCAATAAATACAGAAAAAAATGTTCAACATCGCTGGCCACTTGAAAAATGAAAATTAAAACAATACTGAGACTTCATCTTAATATAGACAGAATGGCTACTATCAAGAAGTCAATGAATAACAAATGTGGTCAAGGTTATGGAGAGAAAGAAATCCTTCTCCATTGTTGGTGGGGCTGTAAATTGATACAACCACTCCGGAAATTAGTATGGAGATTCCTCAAAAAACTAAAAGTAAAATTTCCTTTTGACCCAACTGTTTCCCTGCTAGGTATCTTCCCAAAAGAGTTAAAGACATCATACAACAGTAATGTGTGCATACCTCTGTTTACAGGAGTACAATTCATAATAGCTAAATTTTGGAAACAACCTATTTGTCTATCAACCGATGAATAGATTAAAAATGCAGTATTTATACACAATGGAATATGATTCTACCATTAGAAAAGATAAACTGGAGTCATTTGTAGGAAAATAGATGCAGCTTGTGACCATAATATTAAGTGAAGTAACTCAGACACACAAGCTTAAATATCACATGGTTTCTCTTATATGAAAAACTCAGTACATACATAAAGTATGAAATAAGACAGATAATAGAAAGGAAGAGAAAGAAAATAAAAGATATTGTAATCCAGTGAAGACAAGGTATCTAGAATATACCTTGACTTAGTACTTTCTTCTTACATGTTTTATATATTCTTTGAATGATTAGACTGGTTTTCAATCTGAATATATGATAATGAACTGTATAAAGTCTCATAAATAAATCTATCTGATGCTGGAAAAATAAAAGAGGGTAGAAGGTGGGGGGAGAAATTGAAATGTGTTATGTCTACCAATCCCTACAGTGAATGTAATCATGTACTGTACACATGTACTTATAAAAGTAAAAAACAACCATCATTACAGCAACAAGAGTATCTTATTTTCAGAACAAAAGTTTTGAATTTTGACTTTTCAAATAGCTTTTCTAATGCATCATGCTTTTAGTGTCATATTAGAACTCTGTCTAACCCAAGGGCAAAAACAATTTTATGTTTTCTTCTATAAGTCCTATAATTTTTTTGATTTTACATTTTGATCATGACCCATCTTGAGTTCATACTAGTATAAAAGGAGAATAGGTTAAATTTCTTTTCATTTCCGTTTTTGTTTTTGCAAATGAATTACCAACTCTTTCAATACCACTTTTTGAAAAAGAAGATACCCTTTCTTTCTCCATTCAATAGTTTTTGCACCTTTGTCAAAAACTAATAAATAGTATTTATGTGGGTCTACTTTGGGGCTTTCTATTCTCCTCAATTGATCTATGTGTCAGGTCATTCATTTTTATCAACCTTATTTTTAGTTTTTAAAGAAGGACTGGAGCCAAGTACAATAGATAACAGAACCATTTGCCTTTTAAGAGCAGACTTCTTTGGCACTTAAGGCCTGCTTAATGTTCTCTTGGCTTGGTTACATAGCTTAAGTCCTCAAAGACGTGATAAGTTTTTAAAATCTCTATACATGTTGTTATATACAAATATAGCTTTCAACAAAGATAAATATTAATATTAAAATTGCTGGCACAAGTGCCTTATATCTAATTCCAAATACTTGTCCTAAATATTTCAAGAGTTTTAGATAATAAATCTAACAGGATGAAAATAAATGAGGGATTTTACACCAACATATACAATCTTTACTTGAGCCACTAATCAAAGTATGAGAACCCCCTCCTTTAATCTCTTCTTTCCTAAGCCAATATAAAACTGTGGAATTATCTTAAGTTTTATGAGGCAGAGGAATTGTTAGTGCCATTGATTATCTGGCTTGCAGGTTGTTTTGCTGGAAGACTCTGTATACTCTCATAGATAAACTTAGAGCAGCTGCCTTTGAGCTGCAGAAGGACAAAGTGACAAGACCTTATTCAGACTTGCAAATATTACTTCTCAGCTTATTGTTTAGGATTTCTTTGTAATTTTAAGGCATGGGCAACCTCAGCCATCCGAGATAAGACTAAAAGTGAAATTGGAAGCAACCAGACATCAATTATTTAAAATAGTTTGTAATGGCTCTAGTCACCTCTGGCCAACTTTCTTCAGTTTCATACCCCCAGCTCTGTTCTAAACTATTAACATATGCAAACTAATTTAATCCCCACATCTGAAGGTGAGAGGTGCATTAATATGTCTTTTTAAAATAGATGAGCCACATGAAGCACTGAAGTTAATTTAACAAAGATTATGCTGCAAGAAAGAAGTAGAGATACAAACCAAACAGAGGTAATCTGATTCCAGAGTCAATGTTCTTATCCTGATCCTTACAGCTGTTACCCAAAAGTAAGGAGGGGATTTAATCATGAATTTTAAACTAGTGAACTCATTACTCAAAACTTTTATGGAACATGACTGACAGAATTAGATGACAGGTTTATTTAAAATTTAAATTGTTACACCACAGCAATGAGAAGAAAAAAGGAATAAATAGGATGTTATTGTACGTGAAATATTTCACATATAGGGAGCCACATTTAATTTAAAGCATTTTATGTTCTGTGAACATTATTTCCCTTCTTCTTGCTACTTAAACCTTCCTCATCCTTCAAATCCCCTTTTTCTTTGAAATTTGAAAACTAATCATTTTTCTCATATCCTGAAGCAGAAATTTTAGAACAAACTAAAACATGAAATCTAGGTCAAAGAGAGAATACTTATGGGAATGAAATTTAAGGGGAACGTTTTTGGAATTGAATTGAGAAGATAGAAATAATATCTTTCAAGAATTACGTTTAACTATAGTAAACAAGGTTGTTGGGAAATTGTTTAGTCAAGAGTTATAATAACGTGTACATTGTCATCAATAATATATAATATAATAGCTATTAATAATAATATAATAATAATAGCTGTACAATAATAATAATATAATAGCTGTACATTGTCGTCAATAAATATTGGTTTCCAGAGAAGTTATCAAGAACCAAATTTATTTCTTGTATAGTACAACCCAAAGGATTTGACCAGATTTCTGAGACAAGATACTCCTTGGCAAGGAAGAAGGAGAAGTAGAAAGGGAGAGACAGGGAGCGAAAGAGGGAGAGCGAGGGGAGGAGGAGGGGGGAGATTAGTAAGACCAATGTATTTTCTAACACTTTGAAACAGGCATAAAGAGGGGGAATTCCAGGACTGAACCTACCTGACGACATGATAACTGAATGTGCTCACAGTTTAGCTTTTTACTGAGTTTCCTCTTCTGAGGGAGAGAAATGGAAATATTATACACTGAAACTCACCCACCTCATAAACACATTTTTCCACTATCAGTGAAGAATGAGATTCAAGGATGCTTCCCAGAGCTGAAGTTCATATTTATATGAAGTTTATATTTATATTCATATTTAGAAACATATTTTTACCAGGATGGAAACGTGCTGAAATAAATTGAACAGTGCCAATAAAATGACTATAAAATTGAGGTCTACAGCCAGACAGAAAAATCTGAAAACAATAAAGAATTCAGTGAGGCAGTAAAAACATAGACTGGACCAAATAAAATGGTGAGAGGAATTAGATGCAACCTTGGTCATAAATATTGAGTAATGGTGATAAATAAAAGGTGCCTAGAAGGGATATATAATTAATCAGATTGCAAAATTAATTCCATCCAGGTAACATGGGAATGGGGTTACCCACTGCCATAGCAGCAGAATCCAATTATAGGAAGTACATAGGAATATACACCTGTGTCTCAGGTAGACTCAACTGTATGCATGTAGCTCCTTGGAGTCCACAGTCTTGTTTTAGATATTTGGCTGACAAGTGGTTATATAATAGAAGTTTTGCAATCTAAATCTTTCATATGTGTGATTATATATGTTATCACAATTGTGTCAGTAACTTTGTAATCACTGGGTTGCTTCAAAATAACTATAAAATCAGTATAGAAAAGAAAACCCATAATTTAAATAGCCCTGTGCCAACTTTAGAATTGATCTATATGCTTTTTAAAATGTGTGTATACATTTAAGATAATTTGATAGTCATATTAATCAAATGAAATAGCTAATCGACCATTAACCATATTACTACTTAAGCTAAAATATGGAAATAAATTTAAGTTTCTAAATTATTAGAATGAGTCAGAAATAATTGACTTTGTTGAGTTCACATAAATGCCTAAATGCTGGAGATTTTACCTTTAAGATTGTAAATCTACCTTACCATATATTAAAATTGCTTGAACTCAAAAACTATATTACATTTGCAATTATCTTTCAAAATGTTTAAGTAAATATAATAAACTGATATGAAAATGGACCCATCAGCTTAGAAGTTGTTAATCTATTAGACATGAATTTATCTAACTGTAATCAAAGTGTATGGTAATTGTTTTAAAATTTTTGATTTCTATATAGATAAAAATTTAAAATGAAATTATAAGATTAAGAGAAACATCTACTTTAAAAATCTATAATGTCAATGAGTCAAATACTAATGTTAAACTTAGTAGTCACTAAATAATCTTTTCCAAGATGAGACATCTCTTCAGCCATTAAAAACTCAAGGTACATACTACAGCTTGTTAAATAGAAGATGCAGACCACAAAAAGGCTTTGCATCAAAGTCATAATTTTGTACACCAATTATTATTTTTTTTAGTAATGAAATGAAACAGAGTTCTTTGGATTTTTGATCTGACACTGAATGGACTCAGACTTCCCTAAGCTTAAACTTGAAGTTCTTGGACCTTCTCCTTACTGACAGCTCTCTTTTTCTTAGGATTCAATAGTATAAATGCCTTTCTCACTTATTTTTTCTACCTTTTATCTATTTCTAATAATAAATAGAAGGAGGTAGATATTTGGAGATTATGAAGTGGTAAGGCTTATTATGTCATTCAGTTTAAATTTTCACATAATTCAGTGCACATAGATCCTAGATGGTGCGGTTGAATGTCCATTTTATATATGCTCTGGTCTTAGTGTTAAGGAAGAAAGGAAAAAAGGAAGAAAAGAAAGGAAGAAGGAAAGAAGGAAAGAAAGAAAGAAGGAAGGAAAGAGAGAAAGAAAGAAAGAAAGAAAGAAAGAAAGAAAGAAAGAAAGAAAGAAAGAAAGAAAGATAGAAGAAAAAAGGAAGGAAGGAAGAAAGGAAGAAGAAAGAAGTGAGGGAGGGAGGGAAGGAGGAATGAAGGAAGGAGAGAGGGAGGGAAGGAGGGAAGGAAGGAAGGAAGGAAGGAAGGAGACAGCTCAAGCTAGTATGCCACCAAAAGGTAGGACTCATAGCAGATCCTTCATGAGCATTTCAGTAGGAATTCACATTGTCAAAGTTCCTTTCACTATTAATTCCTGCTTACAATGAATCTTTCACACTTGTTATTTTTATTGCCTTTTGCAACTCCTGATCTCTCAATTCATTTTTCCCAAATATAAAAACATCCTTTTCCCTTTCACTCAAAGCATTGCTAACTCAACATCTTTGAGTGCTATTGAATCTTATTAGCTTTTACTGGTGACTTGGGAGAGATAGAAATGAGTCAAGAGAATGATGTAAAGTGATTATCATGTAAGAGAGAAACTACTGAAAACTCCAAGTCAAAACACATTGTTCAAACACTTGTGTCCCCAACTTCCCATGTCCTGCATCTTCTGCACTCCACCCTTCCCCATGCTTTATCACAGCTTGTACATTTTTCCATCTCTCATCTTCTTAGGTCCAACTTTCTCTGAGACCAATAAGAGGCCAATGTCAAAATCCTTATAACTCTTTTGCGTTCTGAGATCTAAGGATGCATTGCCTAAACACCTGTTAATGAAGAGCATCTTCTATAAATAAAGAGGCCCTTCATTGACTTTATTCTTAAATGAGAAATAATTCTTACTAATAATTCTGTCTAGAACAACTACCTCAATCTATTTCTACCTCTGAATATAAAAATTATTGGTACAGTAAAATTTTGTGAATTAAAGGAAAACTTTTCCTCGTAAGTCACAAATACTTCATGCTTATTGATGGCTTTTATATCTCAGAACCGAGTACAAATGAAATCAAAAGTAGGTAACAGAAAGAAAACTATTTGAGGAATGAAAATATGGTCTTTGAGTGTTTATACATCCATACACACACAGGTACATACATTTAATGAGAAATAAACTTATGACTTATTTGTCCTACATTCTGAGTGTTAATAATAAATCATCCTATCTTATATAATTGAATTTCCCTTCCACATTAGCTAACCTTAGAAAGCTAGGTAATTTTTTGTTTGTTTGCTTGTTTGTTTGTTTGTTTTTGAGGCAGGGTCTCGCTTTGTAGTTCAGGCTGGCCCTGAACTCATAGAAATCCTCCTGCCTCAGCCTCCCAAGTTCTAAAATTACAGGCATGCACCACCACACCTGGCAGAAGCTAGGTAATTCGAACAAATATTAGTATTTGTAAGCAAAGGATCAAATATAACCATATTCCTTCCAGCACACTGTTGTGCATCTCATGAGAGCAGGGGGCAATTTTAAATGTGTTTACAAGCTCTGTAAATCAGTTTATTCCGAATCCAACCTGTTAGAACAGAGTCCAAGGTCAATGACTGCCTGTGTTTAAACTCTTGTGATACAATAGAATACAGAGAAAATAAATAAGACCTACTTTTCATAATCATGAAATGCTAGTAAGAAAAGCACACTTCTAAATAACTGTATAACAAGGTAAATCAGAACTCAAATGAATTTTTAATTGACCTATAGCCAAAGTGACATGAGAGTCTTCAACTTTTCCTGAGTTTCAAAATGTAATTTTAAAATAACTCTTTTTTGGGGGAAATGAGAAAATCTTTGTAAAGCAAATAGGATATGCTGAAAGGTAAAGAAATTATCAGATGAAATTTACAGAATTCGAAGAGCAAGTATGCATATAACTATGTTAAATATGTGAATATTAAATATATAAACATACATTTTACTAAAATATTAACAATTTAAATACATGATATCTGTCTAATGGTTTTGTTACATCTTTCATCATAGAATTTATGATAAAAGGATGTTGTTATATTAGTTCTATATTCTATTTTTCCTTGCATGCCCTACAGTTTCTTCTAATGTGAATTATCACTGTTATGGAATACATAGGTATTTGTAATTTATATGCTTATTATTAAATACAACTTGAACATTGCAAGTGCTCTGTCTCTTGTTTATGTCTTTTTGGTCTCAGCTGGCTTTGTTGCATACCAAAATTATAATCCTTTTAATTTCTACTAACTTGAAACTTGGTTTGTTCTTTTGTTGTTGTTCTCTTGAGATATAATGTGTTTACTCGACATACTTCTTTTATTTCACTCAGATGTTACTACTACTAAGTTCCCCCTAACACTGTTCTGATGAAGCCCATAAGTTTTCATAAGTCATGTTTCCATTTTCATTTGTTTTGAGACTTTTGTTGAACTGCCCTTTGATTTCTCCTTAGGTGACTTGGTTGATCAAAGTGTCTTATTAAATGTAGACATAAGTGTGACTTTTTTAGTTTTACTCCTCTTCCTGGTTCCTAGTTTCATATCATTGTGAATGGAAAACACACTTCTTATAATCTCATTGTTTTAAAATACATTGAGACTCATTTTGTAGCTAATGTATGATCTTAACCTGCAGATGTTCCGTGTATGCTTAGGAATAGTGTACATCCTTCTGCTGCTGGATGGGATGCTCTATGTTTTTTAGATTGGTTTGACCTAGAGTATAGTTCATGTTCAAAGTTTCATCACTGATTTTTTTCTCTCGATAATCTATCCATTGTTAAAAATGGAGTACTAACATCCTCTACTATTATTTCACTGATATCGATTTCTCCATTCAGATTTGTACTAGAGCATTCTGACTTCGATTATACTTGTCTTTCTTAGAAATCTGTATACCTTCCTATATTTTCATGTCACCAATTCGCATCTTGTTTCAGCGTAAAGAATTCCTTTTAGCTTTTCTTGTAAGTCAAATCTAGTGATGATGAATTCTTCATCTCACAATTTGTAGATGGCCATTTCTTTGGAGTTGTTACTAGACACTTATTGAACTCCATTTATACTGTCATATCTTCTCAATTTTTCATGTTTCTTGTTGCCTTATGTTGGTATTGATACATTTGATGGAGTATTCACTTCCTTCCAGAATTTATGGACTTGGTTATGTGACTGAAGGCCTCCTCCCTCTGCATATGAATATAAGGGTCCTGGCTGGGTGGGGTGTGGTGTTCCAGCTCCAGCGAAAGTGCAGCAGCATAGTCTTCATGAAGCTCCATCAGCTTGGGGCAGTATAAGCAAAAACAATCAACCAAGTGGCTAAGGCTGTCAGTATCCACCGTGACACTGAGGGCTCCTGGGATACTGTTCAGTGCAGCCTGCTGGAGTCTTCCTGGCCTCTTTTTCTTCCATGGATAAAGTCATGGCCATGCAGCTCCCTCCTGGTGTAGTGTGGTGTTGGTCGGGAGGTGGCAGATCGAATCTGGAAGGGCCCACGAGGCACAGCAACAGATCTTCCTTGTGGGTGAGAAGGTAGAAGGATCATGTTCTCTAGTGGGAACATGGCACCAATTGGTTACCTCAGTGGCAAAAACTGCAATGTCCTCTGCACAGCAGGCTCCTGGGGAGTGGAGCCCACTCTGATGGACACTGACAGCAGCTCTGTTATGGAAGATATAGGAAGGGCTACAGGGCTACTGAGGTCCTCAGGGCAAAGGCTGCCATAAGCCTCCTTACAGTAGGCCCCTGAGACAGTGATGTGCCACTGTGTATCTAGAACTGGCAGCCTTGTCCTGTTCCTAGCCATCCTCAGATATCTCAGGTTTGACAATCTTTCTGGTGATGCTTTCTGAGCAACTATTTAAATTTTTGTTCCGTTGGGTAGCTGTAGGTGCTTCATTGACTCATTGACTCTTGTGCCATTGCAGAACTATTTTTATAGGTGGATCACTGTCTAATCACTGTTTCTGTGTGTGTGTGTGTGTGTGTGTGTGTGTGTATAGGACAAAGGCTGTCATCTTCCATTGTCAGTGTGCTGACTTCATTCTCCTGTAATAGGTATATTTATTTACCTTTCACAAATATCATGTTCCCATTTTCTCTCTTTTTTTCTCTGTTCCCTTCTCTCCTTTGTTCGTGTTCTCACTCTTATCCTCACTGCATTTTCTCAATGTTTCAATAAGTATGGACTTGGGTGGGCTGCCGTGCTGAGGATGGAAGCCAGGATCTGTGAGCGCTCAGCACAAGCTCTAAGTACTGAGCCACACCCCCCAGCTCCAATCTGCTCCAATTTTGTCTAACAGTTTACTTTTGCACTAATTTATTTACATAATATTCCTATTTCTCTCTTTTCTTTTTTGAGTAATGTCTATTTGTATTCTACATTAAACAACTTTGTTAGGTAGAACCTCTTCTTGTTCTTTTCTTTCACATAATTTGAGGTGATATATGTTTTAAATCCTAATTAAGATGCATTAGGTGATCAGGAAACCCATTTTATTTTCCTTTTATATTTCACATCTTGTCCAAACTGATTTTAGTTCTAATGATAAAATGATACCTGATATTCACTAAAATACTTGAGATAGTTTCACTTCACTCTTTTCTTTTATCTTAAATTCCTTTAGTGTATTTCTTATAAAATACTCAGAAAAATATTAACTGATGTGCTGCTTATAGATAGCAGTATGCCTATGTTATATAAAAGTATCTTTACATTGAACTATCAATTTGACTAGTCAGGCAATAATTGCCTCATATATTGCTTTATAAATTGTCCTTATATTACTAAATTTTTGTGTTGTAAAATGTCCCTTTGTAACATTGAATATCAGATTTTCCAATTTATCTTATAAACATCTGTTATTCTTTTTTTGTGAGTGACTTCATGTTTTTGTAAGCATGTCTGAAGTACTTCTGTTTCTTTGGGCTTGTTTTTTGAGACAGGGTCTCATCAGATAGTTCATTGGCCTTAAACTCACTCAGCAGGCCAGGCTGACCTTGGACTCATGGCCATCCTTTTGCTTCAGCCTCCCCAGTGCCTAAATCTTTCAGAATTTGGTGGATTTTAGATTTCATATATTTGAACTAGGGATGCTCATCTTATACTGTTATAAGATTCAAAAGTGCAGCCTGACAGTGTGGTTTTTTTGTATACTGACTCTGTTTCCTTCGCTGACTTTTATATGGATACTAGAGTCCTTTGTACTCTAATCCGTGTTTTCTTAGAGTGGATGTTATTATCAGCCTCTTTACCTGAGTGTGATGTTTAATCTCAAAAGTGAGTTCCAAGTTATTTCATTGCAGGAATTCATAAGAACCAAACTACCTTAACGTTGTCTAAAATTCCCACTAATCTACTTGCTAAATTAAGTTTTGTAGATCTCGTCTTAGTTGAACTGCTCAAGATTTGCCCAACAAATTTCTACAACAAATCAGATGATATTTGGGTTCTTCAGTTCTCAGGGCCATTTGAAAATTAAGTACTTCCTGTCTCTGCTTTCTCTTGCAGAATTGTAGAAACCTTATAATTCTTAATGCTGTTATTGGTTTGACCCCAAACACATGGGGATAATTTAATCATGTAATTTCACTGAAGATAGGTTGTGTGGGCATTTCTGATATGCTTATCTTTGTGAACATATTTATTCTATAAGGGGATTTAGAGCTATTTTAAAATACATGCCAACCACAGTCATGCCAATAAGATATTTATAACCATAACTACTACCACATACAAAATTTAACTAAAGTCAAAGAAAATAAAAAGCATTTGACCGCAAGAATGTCATTTATCTTTAATATGTACATTGGACAATTCCAAATCTTACTATACTGCATGTATATGAGTAGTGTATACTTTTTGATCTAGAGAAAGTAAATTATACTGAAGTACAGTAGACCTTGACTTACAAACTCAATTCATTTGTGAGGCCTGGTTGTAACTCAAGTTGGTCAATGAAAACTCAGGCTCCTCTACACAGCCTTCAAAGTCTCTCTCCTGTACAGAGGCAGAGTTCAGTCTCCTTAGACATTGGCCCAGAATTTCTCAATTAACCCCACAAAGAAAAGGATGTTGTAATGTTCCTTCCAGAACTCTGTAAGGGTTAAATTTGTATCTAAGACCATCTGGAAGCATAAGTGACCAGTATTTGGGTCATAACTCAAGACTTTTGTCGTAAGTTAAAACTAACATTCTGGTCCTTAGCTAAGTTGTTCATGTCAGGCCAGTTGAAACTCAAGAGTCCACTGTATTCAACAATAAATTTTGATAATTGTGAGGAATAGGATAACCCAGCTCACAAGTTGAATATTTTCATGTTCCTTGAAACCACTAAAATTTCTGATGTTAATTTAACATAAGACTGAATTCTCTATTGCCTCCGTTGCCTTTCTGGTTTCTAAGACTTCACTTGATAGGTTTCATAGTACACCTAGGAAAATGGAAACACACATATTATGCATGAACAATCATCATTTAACTCATCCCCTACTCAATGAACCAGATTTCATGTTACATAAAGTTCTCAAAGTTGATACAGTATTGAATGATAAAAGTTATATATAATTTTGAATTCGCTTATAGCACTGAAGTGTGGATTATCTCATGAGGTAAACTATTAAATTGTGTCACTAAAAGAACAAGATTATCACTACAAATAAATCCTTACACTAATTTAATATGTGCCAGTCTGTATAAGCCAATAAACATTAAGTAGAAAGTACTTTACCAAAATGTGGACTTTAAATAGAAACTAGAATTTGTTCCTTTTTAATCTTCAGTTTCATAAACATAAAACTTTTCTCTACTTACAATACAGACCCATTTATCTGGAAGATAACATTTGTAATTTAACTCAGTTTTACTGTGATCATGTGTACTATGGTTGAATTACAGATAAAAGATTATTTTTTAATCATTTGAAATGCTTTTATATTCATAGGACACAGCTGGAAACAGATTGTATTGAGTTCTATAAAAAGCCTAGATTATTCTCTTCCTGGTATTTAATGAAAAGTAAGGTGAATCAAATTTCAATCTGAGCACTATTAAGTAAAACATGCAAATCTCAGATCTCTTTGCTTTCAAAGACACTTGGGAAAATGATCATGTTTACATTTGGAGAGGATTTTGAGGTTTTCCTATTTGGCATAAGTGGTCAATTTTGGCATCTTCCCTAGGGAAATGCTCTAGGATTTGATAGAGAAATTTCATTTTGGGTTATTTCCAAATGCTTAGAAAAGACAAATTTCCAATCCAAACCAAGGAGGAACAGATAAAAAGTAAGCCAAAAATTAGCTATATTTTGGGCAATCATGATACAGTCATGAAATATAAACTGAGCCAGACCTCATCAACCTAAGCCACAAAAATTTTCTCAGACCAAAATTTCATCTATCTATCCAGCACATATGCATTATCTTTGAAAGATCCCATAGAATCCCACAGCACATTCCCTCCCAATTCAACTAGCTTTCCTAAAGATATATTTTTGTTAACATTAATATGATTATAATAAATGAATTACATATAAATAATGCAAATTATTTGCTTAAAATCAGGAACATATTGGGCATTACTACATGAGATGTAAACCATGAAAACAATAATAAATCAAAAATGAGGAAAAATGTCAGAGACTACACAAGAGTAAATGCAGTCTGAGGATAGCATTTACTGTCTTGGTTTTGTGTAAACTATCAAACATGCAAGGAGCTGACTGCAATGCACGTAGCTCTTGCATATAAACTACAACTCAACTCTACATACCTCATGAAGTGATCAATGTCAGACTAATATCAATCAGGAATTATGAAAAATAGTTCAGAATCTCAAAATATCTTTGATACCATCTTATCTTTTTGCCCCATTTTATTGCTGTGAAAAAGACACACAATTAAGTTCTAAATCCTTGATCATCATGGCATTTCCAGCATGCAGGATATTATATTGAAGACAACAGAGAGCTACCTGAAAGTTGATTCCTCGATGTTGGGTTTCCAACATCTACCTGAATGGACAACAGACCCATGAGGTGTGAATGCATGTGTCCCTCTGAAATTCATAGACTGGGATTCTAACTAACAAGATGATAGTCTTTGAGGTGAGCTTTTTGAGAAATGATTAGGTCTTGACATTTCCTTCCTTTGTAATGGGATTAGTGCTCTTGCAAGAAGGTGCAGAGGGCAAGGTTTTCCTGTTCTAGCATGTGAGGATACAGCGGGAATGTACAGTTTCTACAAACCAAGAGACGATCCTTACTAGACACTGAATTTGTCGGTGCTTGTTCTTGGACTCCCCATCCTCCAGACTGTGAAGAATAAATTCCTGCTGTTTTTCAGCTACCCAGTTCATGACATTTTGGAATAGTAAAACAAATAGACTAAGGCTCTCTTATTCAATATTTCCAAATATTGAAATCATTTTTTTCTTTTTCTCAAAACAATTTCTCTTGCTATGTTAGCTCTTGTAGTGGACACCACCATTCATCTAGTTTTTCAGTGAAACATCGGGTCATCATAAGTATTGTCTTTTCCTTAATATCATGCAGTAATCTATCCCTAAGCTCTCGCCCTCCTCTGTCTCACTGATCTCGTCAGCCTTCCATTTGAAGCCACTGCTTCATCTGAGTTCAAGCTACCTTCAAACTCACATGGATGCTCAGAACAATCTCCTTGTTGAATTCTTGTCTCTAGTTTTCTCTTTGACCTATCATCCATCCAGATATTAAAATGGTATTCTAAGTTGTAAGTCTCACCATGCCATTCCATGGTCTGGACTTTTTTTATGGCTACACCTCTGACTACATCTTTTCTGACTACATCTGCAGATTCCTCATTCACCAATATTTCTGAAGAGGATATTAGATTTCATATGCAACAGCTACCTCATTATACAGTAAGATAGCTATTGTTTTCCCAAAACTCTTGCATAAAATGTGTAATTTTGTTTTAAATAAAGTGAAATTATAATTTAAACAATGTAAATGAATGGAAGATAACGAATTGATTTTTCCAACTGCAAACTGGTACTCCATTAATATGTTAGTTTCTGTTTATCTGTAATTTTAATTAGTTTCATTTGCTTTCTATTTGGTTCTTTTTAATAATCCTGCAACTTATCTTCATAATCATACATGATGGGTTTATATACTTTGCTTTTTAACAAAACACAATTATAGTCTACCTAAAACAAAATATCACCATTATGACTTACTTTCTTTTGTGCTTTTCTTACCTAGCCCATTTTTATAAAGCTATAAAAATGTATTTTTAGCCTACCTTGTTCATTATCTGTACAGACTTAACATAGTCTCTTAAGTACTAGGTCATAACCTATCAAATTAAAATATTATCTCCTGATTTTTCAGGACGTACATAAGAAATATAATGCTTTGTGTTTTCCCATATTTAATTCATCATTATTTTTCCCACAAATGTATTTGACATTTATTATTTTTTATTTCTGCAAACTTACTTCAGTTAGCAAATGTTTAAGCCAAATGCACACTTAACAGCTGTGTCTTTAAATTTTATGTAGGTTTTGCATCTTGTTGTTGAATCCCACTGCTTCATCTTTCCTGGATTTCAACTTCAATCTGCTGAAGGACATTGCAGAACAGCACATTAGGAGGTGAGTGGCACATTTTCAGCCTATGCTTATCCAAGTATGTGTCCATGCCACACTTGCCCTTGATATTTTGGCAAGGAATGGCATTTTCTTCTAGAACTTGGAATAACTGATTTTTTTCCACTGTCACAATCAATTTTGATGACAGAAAATCAGACGGCATTCTAATTCTCAGTTTTTGTAAGTAACCAGATTGTTGTTTGCTGCTGACTGTTTTCAGAAATTTTTTATATGTTTTCTGTGCCGAAATGTCATGAGGGTGGTCCCTACGTGAGCATTTTCCATTCACGCTGCTGCCCAATCTTTTGTGACTCTATCATGCTGAAGAATCACATGATGATTTAGCTCTTAGAAGCTGCTTTTACATTCTTGTATTTTCTTTTTTTACTTTTTAATACCTTATGACAATGCATTAAATTCTCATTAAAATGATAACATTTTAGCATGTATTTTAACATATAGGACCCTGGGATCAGGATACCTGGATTTGAATCCCAGTTAAGCACTTTATTATTTGTGTTATCTTGTACAAATTACTTTATCTCTGTGACTTACTTTCTTCATCTGTATAATGGGTCACATAATAGTTCAAACTCAAAAGTATTTATTGAGTGGCCTGTGTTGGAATAGATTATTAAAAAACAAACAAAAATTCTTAGATGCAAATCTGGGACATAGCACATTTTAAATAAGGATGAAAATGATTAAAATGAATAATTGATAATTTGAAATAGGAAAAGGTCCAAGGGTTTGGGGATGGTGGGAGGGGAAGGGGAAAGGGAAGAAGAGAAAGGAAAAATTATGAGGAAAAAAAAAAGGGAATCAAAGTCTGTGTAAATAGGGAAGGGTGGAGGGGGTGAAGGGCGCACAGGTAATGGGAGAAAAAATAAGAACTAAGATACATCATGTTCAGGTACAAACACCCAATGATAAATGTAAATATATTGTTTACCTAAAATGTACCAATAAATATATAAATAAAAAAATTTATAATATGCTATTGTATTTTTAAATGCTATCTTAATGTGCTCTGTAGACTACTGGTAATCTTTTGGGTCATTGTAACATGATAGTTACATGAATTTTCTCCCAGGAAAGTTCAGGCACCAAATAGTAAATATAATGTACATGTGATTAACTGTTTATGTTTACATAAATATTAGACTATAAATGTAGTAATCGATTCATTTTCATTTGATCCACAGATCTATTTTAATGACTTTTCTTTTACTAGGGAAATGTGAAAAGAGTGGATGAATCTCTCCACTGACAAAAATTGATCAGCTACCAGTTGTTACATAGAACACACAGAACAATGAGACACAATAACTCAACAAGGTTCAAAATACCATCCTCCTACATTAATTTTATCAGGGTAAATTTCAGTTGAACATTATCTTCCCCCTTTTGACACTAATTTTTCAGAATATCTCCTATATATCAAAAGGCACCTCATCTCTATCTTATGCTACCTGTGAAATCCTAATCAAAGTACCTCCCAGGAATTCTGTTTCCTTGTATTTTACAAAGTAGTGTTATCATAAATGGTGTAAACAAGATGGGCAATATGCACATGTACACAGCATATAGTTTCCATACAAACTTACTCTCCTTTAAATTGGATTTCATAAAAATTAGAGAAAGAATAGTTTAAAGTACAGATAAGCTTATCTAATTTGCCCCTTCTCCAATAATCCATTAATGACCATGATATAAGCATTTATATCTTTCTTTTTATATTTTACTTTACCTCACTCTTATAAATATTTATCCCATGTCGCATTTGTAGATGTTTTAGTATTGATGATATGCAAGGTATATGAAGATTTGTTTTCCCATGTCAAAATGCCTATTGCTCTTTACTTGTCAGGAATATTAACTTTTTCACAGGATCACACTATTGAAAACTTACATTTCACTCATAAAATACTTATTTATTTTTCCCAATGGGAATTTATATATAATGGCACAAATTTATGAAAAAAGTAAAATTTAGTTGTATGTGCACCAGAGAAGAAATATTCTACTTATTTGTTCTATTAATAATTATTTAAAATGCAAACTTTAAAATCATGCTCTGTACAGTGAAATCTCTTTGGTTAGCCTCAAATTTTTAAGTGACTATGATTATAAGGCATAAATTTGGGTAAAATATTCATCATTGGCTTGTATAGTTAATGTCCAAAGGAAGGACTTTGAGTAGCACCAAAAGGAGAAAGTTAAAGTCCAGTAAAAATTGCCCTTTATTTTACTGGAATGATGCCTAGCTCTTAGAAAGGAATTTACAAAAGGCCTTTATTTCTACTATAATCCTTTTCCCCTCTTAGATGATGCTTTTATTTTAATGCTCGTACTGAGAGCCAGACAGCAACTTAGTGCAATGTTCTGGTGCATTAGGCAATGTTTAAGAATGAGTGAAAGATCTAAAATGGGGAGAATGTGAAGACTGGGAAGGACATTAAAAAAAAAATAACCCAGTGTCCTTGCCTTTATCATTTATTAATAGCAGCTGAAGAGATTAGTTGCTTTTGTTAAAGGGAAGCATTGGCTCTCTCACTGGCTAAGACAATTCCATTTTGAGTAACCACTGATTCCATTTGGAGTAGGCAGCAGGCTCTCACTCCTTCTCTGCCACCTTTTTCTCTAATATATTTCCACAGATCAGAGATGCCACAGCTATTAAGAGGTTAAAATGTTTTAATTGCCTCCTCTGAAAATCATTAGTTTACAGTTCTATCACTTGTTAAACCAATATTTTATTTAGAAGAAGAAGGAAAACAATAAAAATCATTATAACTTCAGCTATTCTTTTAAAGCAGTGGTATGTTACTGTCCTATTGCAGCTGTGACAAATTATGACAAATTAATTGCCTTACCACACCACACATTTAATATTTTAGGGTTCTGAAGGGCAGAAATCTACAGAGTATTGGCCAGGCACTGTTCCTTTCAGGTCTCTAGGGGAACAGTCTGTTTCCTTGCTTCATTGTGATTTCTGGACCTGCCCTTCTTGCCTTGCAGGCCATTCTCAGCTCTTAAATTACATCACTGCAACTTCTGTTTTTATCATCCTCTCTTTATCTTCTGTGGTCAAATCTCCCTCGGCCTCTGTCTTTTAAGAACACTTAATGAACTCACTCAGTCCAGAATAATCTCTGTAACTCAAAATCTTTAAATTAATAAAAACCAAAAGGGCCAGGTATGATGGTACAGGCCCATAATCTTAGCATTTGTCAGGCTGAGGCTGGAGGGCTGCTGTGAGTTCAAGGCCAGCCTGGACTACATAGTGAGTTCAAGGACAGTCTGAACACTATATAGTGAGACTCTGTCAAAAGAAAAAAATCTTCCAGGTTACTTTTGCCATATAACGTAACTGTATTTGTCAGTTTTCCATTGCTGGACACAATACCCCACACCAACACCTTAAAGGTTTAATTTGGATAAATTTCAGAAGACTCAGTCCATGTGCCCAGGCTCCAGTAGGAACATCATGGTAAAAGGGCAAGGGGGCGCAAAATAGCTTAGTGCATGGCTTTCACGAAGCAGAACAGGAGAAAAGTGCCAGAGAGGAATGGGCAAGAGATCTGGTATTAACCCAGGGTGACTTCTCCATGACCCACCTCCACACACCCAGGAGTGAACTTTACTCATCTGCTAAGCATCGTTTAACCCAGTGAAGCTGACATATTGGGATTATCAGTCACAGTAATATATGCACAGGTTCAGGAAATTATGATGTAGACAACTCAGAGGGCCACACAGCCTACAAGTGGAAGTCAATATTTAGGTTCCATGAAACATTCAGATAAGACTCAAAGATTATTTATTTGCCATATTACTAGACCCAATTGTCAACTTGAACCTCAGCTTTGCTTTACTGTTAAACTGATGTCAAGTTCATATTGGGGAAGAGTTTTATAATTTGGCAATGCGTGGGAAAGAGTGAAACGCACAGTTAAACCTTCTATTTTTACTATCAGAGGAAGGTGAATATTCCAGGGGAAACAATAAGTAACATCTTTTATTTGTTTGCATGCCCCAACTGAGTCTGCCAAGAACTTACAAAAGTTGAGCTCATTTTACTAGTTGACCTAGAATCCTCAGCATGCATTGTTATGAAGTAGTAAATAAACCAAGGTTACTACCAATACCCCAAGCCACTGGTCGCCAGTGAAAGTCCTTGTGACAGTTTCCACAGTTGCCTTTACACATGATTTATATTCACATTTATTACAGTTATGTAGTTTCTAGATGCAAAGGCCTGGTATCTCTAGTTTTAATTATCAAGGTGTGTATTTTGACCTACTTCCATTCTAAATTAGGTGCACCTGGAGCATTAGGACACCTTAGCTGCTCTAAAGAAAGTCAACAGAAAAATCACCCCTGCTGAAGATGCAGAGGTCACCCAAGTCTCTTCGTCATGTCACGGCAAAGACAATGTGTAAATCTGAGTGATTCACTCTAAATGAAAATTTATCGTACCCAGTCTGTCAACAAAAGTGACATACTGATGCAGCTGGGGAATCTTAGTTTTTTTCTGTACTGACAATGTATTAAACAGGCTGGGAAGGGACTCATTCAACATTTTTGCAACGTTTCAAGCATACAACTTACAACAATAAACTTCACTATTTTGTATCTATATGAGTACAGATGCAAAAACATAAAATACATGGAAATATATCTTTTAAGTAATTCAACATCATTTTAAGACTTTTCCAAAAATGTTTTTCTTAGGGAAAGGGAATGACTCGATAGCAATAAACGTTCTCTTTTTAGTCCCAGACTACAGCAGCTTGCCCCCTGTATAGGTAAGCTTTCCCTTTGCTGAGACACACTAACTTACACAAGTTAAGGAGAAGAGGTTTGATTTGACTTACAGATTCAGGAGATTCCAGCCATGGTCAGCTGTCTCCAAGGCAGAAACATCATGGCAGAAGGGTATGGAGGAGTAAAGACACTTAGCTCATGGTGCCCAGGAGGTAGAGTATGGGTACAGTGCCAGAGATCATATATAATACCCAAGGGCAGATCTTCATGACCCCCTCAGACACACCTAGAAGCATACTGTACTAACCCTCTGTGCGGATTCCAAGCCAATCCTATTGACACAAGTAAGGTTAATCATCACACTCCTCTTTTAAAAATATATTTTCATATCACAAAACTTAGGATAACCATGAGTCATCTGGTCGAAAGCCTTTTGGTGAACTTCTGAAATCAGATATGACAGTAATAATTCTCAAAAAAAGCATAGTTGGGGAGAAATGAGTACTCCATACATATGCTGGATTGTAATTTCAACCAAATATTCTAGATTATAATGAGAATTTTAAGATATTTGAAATCTAATCAATAAACATATCCATTAAATATTTTCTTTTAAGTTACTTAAATTTAAATACTGTAGAAGTCAGCCACCTGCAAGTCTCTTTTTGAAGTAATCAGCTCTATAGGTTATTTTCTTATTTCTTCTCATTTATCAGCTTATCTTTTCCAAAAAAAGACTAAAAGAAGATAAAAACAATCCTCTTAGAGTGACATTTATTACTGTTTTTATTCTTCAAGTCAGAAATAAAACTAAGGAATTAACACATGTTCCCAACACTGTCCTAAGGAAAACAGCCTTAACTCTATTAACTTTGACTTTTCCTTGTGTTGCGCAAAGACACTAACTAGAAGTTAAAATACTCTTTAGTTCCAGTATAACTCCTAAGCTGCAGCAACCAAAAAAATCTCATTTCAGGTTTAGCTATGATGTTACAAGTCTGGGAGACTCTTCCCACTCACATACTTGTGTAATATATGCATCCCTTTGATTTAAGAGAGGGAAGAGAAGATTGTAGGGAAGGACAGAGAAGTAAAATGTGGAAAGAAGGATGGAAGCAAAGAAAGAAGGGAAGAAAGGAAGGAAAGAATAGTTGGGTCTATTTTACGATCAGAAATAAAGTTTAATTAACTTCAAATGACTTAAAATTGTAAGTGATTATAATGTTATTTTCCTCAATAGTTTATTAAATATATGAAATGAGCAGGAGAGTGTGAAGGTTAAGATTCATAGAAAGCTGTAACTGAAAGCATCATTATTGTTATCACCTATTCAACCATCTTGCCCAGGATGAAAGTTCTAGAAAAGGAAAATACAACTCACTTCTTAAAATTCTTGATAAAATGTGATAGGGATCAACTCCATCAGTAATTTTTAAAAAAAAAATCATTAGAAATTCAGCACAGGACTATTGTATTTTAATCAAATAGAGACCTGAGGCCTTTAATAATAAGCATGTGCTAATAATTTTTCTTCTGTCAAGCTAACAGTCGGATGTGACATCTCATGCACTTGCAAGAATACGGGATAGAAGGCCCATTTTTTCATCAGCACAATTAGATATTTCTCCTGAAGGGGAATACGAGCAGCAGTGCATGTAACAGTCCACCGATCTGTATAGAAGCTACGTTTTTAACCGCTATCGGAAGCAGTTATAGTGTGAGAGAGAAACAATCAAACTGGCTAACTGTCAGTCCCGGTGTCATAAAAGCTTTATCCTGCTACAGCGGCCCTATCTTTCATCACAGTTTAAGAGCTCTCTCCAAAGATGTGCTGAATTATAAGACTCATCTGCACTCAGAGAAATCCAGAGAACGGCTTCCTTTGTATTTACAATGCACCCAGTCCACTTGTCATGTAACAATCAGAAATTAGCTTTACCGTAAATAATAACAAATTATGATTTTCAGATTTCCAGGTGAACTAAGGAAAAGGAGTGTTTAGTAATCAAGACCCTATAGAGCAAAAAATACGTGACCACTTTCTGGTATGTCTCATTAAACATTTTGGTATTGATTATAATTGATCATTTTAAAATATAAAAATATTATTATTTTACAAGATCTGGAAAATTTAGAAATATATGAAGCAAGAAAAAGAACACATCCATAATCTTACTATGCAAAAATAGCCACTATTGAGGCATTTGTGTATTTCTTTCCAACCCTCTTAAATAAATATATTTTACATAATGAAAACTATATTTTTCTCAAAACTTTTTAGCTTAATATTTAAGATAAATATTATTTCATGAATACTAAAATTATTAACAACTTATTTAAATGGTTTCATAATAAATCACCAGTCCAGATATCAGAAATATGTTTTCAAGTTTCAAACATAACTGTATATTTCAAATTTTTTCAATTGGAAAAACTCATTTAGACTTTGTATTTAGTTTTAAACTTGAAATATATTATCACACATATAGCATAAAGCTATGAAATTCTATATATTAAATTCTATATAATATAAACTATATACTTCTATGTAGATGAAATTCTATATATAATATATACTATATACTTCTATGTCGATGATGTCTATATATAAACTTGTAGGTTCATTTAAACAATGACACTGGAGGGACTGCCAGCATAGTAAAAAGCTACCAGTGTATTTCAAGTCCTTTGTGTGATTGATTTCATTCCTTCTCCTTGCAAGAACTAATATCTGGCATGAATTCTGTGCTTGTCATTCTTTTTCCTTTCTTTATACTATTTTCCATATGTTTAGGTTACCCTGAAGAATTGATTATCTAGATCATGTTTTTAACTTTTCACAAATAAAATAATATTTTTACCTAAGACATATGCTCAAGTTTGACCTCATAATTTTGAGATTCACCCAAGTTTCTATTCATATCCAAGGTTAATTATTTTTTACTCTTTAGTATAGGTTTTATTATTTTATTACAGTTTATCCATTTTATTTTCATAGGAAGTTGTCTCCTTTGTTTATACTATTACAAATAATGCTAAGCTATAAATGTTAATAATATTTATAGTATTTTAAAGTATTAAAAATATTTGCTGCTTATCATGTTCAGTTCTTTTGTTTCAAGTTTCCATTTTCTTAATTTTTCCTTGTCTTTTGTGCTCATTTGGGATGTTTTTCTACGTGCTTAGTATCACTTTCAACTAATTGAAGGTTGCATTCCTTTTTTTTATTGATACATTTGGATTTAATTTTATTATCTTATTTTGCTTTTGATTTATCCTTTATATTCTATGATTGTTTTCCTCAGGTCAGTCTTCTGAATTGACAATATTTTCTTCTCTTTTTTTTTGGCTCATTACTTTATTCTACCTCTATTAGATTATAAATTATTATCTTTGTATTTCCTTATTTTTATGTCTAAAAATATTTAATGTGCCAATTTTTAACAAAGTGAACAATTAATCAGGAGCTTCATCCCACTCCTCTTGAATATTTTTGGCTATAACCATCTTATTATCAAACTCATTCCAGAAATATTAAAGCTTTGTAATATTCTTACAGTTTATAGAGATGAATAAGACATACTCCTTATCTTTTAAGGATGAATATTCTTAATCTGAATGTGGTGGAAAATGCCTGTAATCCCAGCACTTGGGGTGGTTGAGGCAATAGAATTACCTTCCAGGTCAGCCTTGCCTACATAGTGATTTCAAGCCCAGACTGGATTACATAGTAAGAACTCATCTCAAAAAGAAACTAAAAATAAAACAAGAATACTCTTGTGAAATAGTTATTTAAAGCTAGGACTTTATTATATCCAGAAGTCAGTGGTATGTGAAATGAGAACAATATGGGAAGTTGCTTTGGAAAAGAAAGTTCCACCCACCCCAGAATATAAATATTTCTACAAGAGTTGATGCCTGAGTTAAATCCTAAAAATGAGGAAATACCCTATTCAGATGCAGACACACGTTCAGGAAGAGATATTTCAGCCACAAGGAAAGCCAAAAAAATAATCTCAATAGCACAAAATTGCAAGCAAAGCCTAGATAACTTTCAACCATGTTGATGATGCTTGTGTAGATCTAGAAAACCTTAGAAAAGATCCAAAAGGGTTGCAGAGAGGAGGTACAAGACTCCAGTACCTTGATATTCTCATTGCATATGAAGTAAACAGAATACCAGAAGGATAACTGCTGGGTCAAATGTAAATACTGTTGAAATTATCTGTACATTTTAGATTGTTTTCATAAATATATAGCATAACTGTATCCACCATTCACCTGATATTGCTCTTATTCTTTCCCATGTCTCCCTTTTATGGCCTATTTTCCTCCTCCTGTTCTTGAAATCCAGAATGTTCAGACTACTATAAAAATATTCCACGGACTTGGTAGTTCATAAACAACAGAGATCTATTTCTCACAGTGCTGAAGGATGAGATGTCCAAGACCAAGGAGCTAGGAAATTCGGCGTCTGGTAAGGCACTGCTCATTGGTTCAGATGGTGCCTTTGCATTGTGTCCTCAAATGCTGGAAGGGACAGCACAGATCTCAGTAAGTGTGCTAATCCCAGCCAGGAGGCTCTGGTCTCATGACCTAATCCACTCCCACAGACCTCATCTCCAGCACCATCGCTTTGGTGATAAGGTTTTCAACACTTGTTGCCAAAGGGAGAGGCACAAACATTTGACCATAACACCAGCCTTCCCTTTATTTAATGCAGTGTATAGATGTGTCACAATTTCTTTTTTTCCCTAGGAGTGTCCCCATCCCCTTCCCCTGGGCTGGGAGAGGCAGCATGCCACCTCTGAGTCTGAGCTGGCAGTCACATCTGCACATTTCTCTTAAATCCCCCAGCACAGTCTGAACTATCTGTGTTTCTTCAGAAATGTGTAGTTAAAAACAACAATGATTTGGGTCAGACTCAAGATCTCTATGTTCCTGGACTTGTAACATAAAAAGTCATTAACAGAAACTATCAGCTTATACAATGCCTAAGAAGCACGGGTCTGCTTGGGAAGAATATCCAGCAGGAAGGAGGGTGTCTCCCAGCACTCCAGTCTGTGTACAGAAAGACCTCAGAATGGCCTTCCGAGCAGACAAGGAGGACAGAGAATCTTGCCAGGCATTTAATCCCTTCCCAAGGCCATTGTCAAGCTATTCATTTTTAGTGTAGCTACATTAATCTCCCTATAACTAGAATCTCTTTATCAGTTTTCTGCTTGGAAATCTTTCCAGGTCTATTATGCTCAGCCAAACTCTGAAGAGTTACATAAAGCCCTTTCTATCTTTTTCCTCTTTACTCTCCTAGTCTCAAAGCTGATAAAACACTCTTTGTAGACTAACATCCAGAATTGCTTCATGCACCACACCCGTTTCTTTGCTGAAATTTTACATTTTCTTTTACCTATGAATATTTATAAATGATATCAATTCCAGTTTGTTTTTCAGGGCTCAGCTCATGACCTCTGTTCCTAGAACCTCTTCCTAAACATGAAGAACTCATACTTCCTAAATTCATAGAACTCTAAAAATTTTTCCTTGGTAGTAACCTTATTACATATACAAATTCTATTTTTGAGTGCACATACATTCTGAGCCAACTAATGTAAAGTATTTATGATGTGTAATTTTACCAAGTAGCTAGTACTAGAGTTTATGGCTTGTAAGAGTACAGTATTCCATGGATTTCAAGATCCCTCAAACTGAGCCCTTAATGCAGTCAACTGTGTGCACAACCACCCATAATTGACCTATTTTACTATTTTTGTCACACAAAACTAAAAACTCCCCAAGGAAGATGATCCCTACTTTTTCAGGTTTTTCAAAAATAAAATAAAACTTAGCATTAATATCTAATGAAAATATATTTTAATTTTTAATTACTGATGAATAAAAATAAAATTATCATTTGTTTTGCATTGTTTTTATTTTAAATGACTTTTGAAATTGATGAAACCAATGAACTCCCTTTTTCATTTGTGTGAACTCTTTTTATATAAAGGATACCAATCTTATTTTATATATCATGCGTGTACTGTTACAGTTTTCTATTTGTATTTTACTTACATGATCTTTACACAGACAAAAATGTTGAAACCAGAAAATCTAGTATATCCTTTTGTGATTTTACTCATTGCTTTTATGATGAGAACGTCCTTTTCCATTTTACAAATTAAAATATGCATATGTTTTTAGTCTTTGTATTTAATATGGTAATTATCTAGGGTTTATTTATGACTTGCTGTGAATTAAATGATATAGCTTTTGAGGGTGGTACCGGGGATGAGCTCACAACCTTGTGCTTGAAGGTAGACACAGTACCACTGAGCTAAATCCTGGCCCTGGTATAGCTATTTTTGATAAATTAAAAATTCAACAATGTGTTTTAAGATCAAAACCAGTATATTGGGGGGGTCTCCTAGCTACATTTCTTTTGTTGACCCCTTCCACCATTAAATTTTTTTAAAAAACACTTAATTTTTAGACCACTAACTTGAATCAAATCCAGTGGAATCAAGTACATTTTTTTCTGTAAGAAGATGCATGAGTGTGATGTCTCAGAGCTGGAGCAGCCCACCCCCTGCCATGACTGTGCATTGGATTCTAGAGACCATTTCAGGTCAGCTGGAGTTCACTGCTCATCTTTCTAAAGGGAAGGATATAATGTAATATAATTGTCACCTATAATGTAATTTTCACCAAAGAAAACAGATCATGAAATTTCAGCTAAGCTAAATGTACGCACCAAACTCAAGAACAATTATTTTAAAACAAAATGGAGACTTTTAAAGAAGTTTTCATCAACTTGGGCTCAAACATGAAAGTATAAGTGACTAGACTAGAAAATGTAAGTAACTTCAATGTTGAGTGTTGTAAACAAAATAAAGAGCCAGACTCAGCTAATTTCTGTCTGTGGGCTTGCTGTTATGTCGGGCTATTTGAGTTTGTTGGCTTGGGAGGCCTGGCTGGCAAGTGTGGAACAAATGGGTTCCCTCCATCTGCTCCCTCATCCTTCAGCAGGCTTGTGAAGACTTGTCCACAGGAGGGCCACCCAGTTCCAATGGGTGGGATTGGAATTGCAAGACCTCTTGTGGCCTAAGCTCAGAACTGTCATATTATCACATTTGTCTCATGCTACTGATCAAAGGTGAGCCCAGGTATAAAAAAAGGCATGAAGAAACTGAATCCATTTCATGATCAACATTGCAAAAGAAGATGGCCAATTTTCAATTTATACAAAGATAAGCAGCTGTATACTAGGCATTTCTATCTTGGGAGTAGGATAGTGTGAGGTCCTCTTTGAACACAGCAGGTAGAGTCACAACATGACTTTGGGGGATCATAACTATGTTTCCCTTGTTGATCCCCTCCTGCCATTAAAAATTTATATTCTATTACAGCTTTTAAATTCCATTGCCCTTTAATTAATTGGTTTATTTTTCTTATTATTGACTTGTAATCTATCTCTATATAAAATATATATATATAGTGTGTATATAGAGTCTACCTATGATATTTTTTTCAGATATATAAATACATTGCTAATATATTTACTCATATATAAATTAAATACCACAGTTATTTTGATAAAGAGAAAACCACAAACAGTGTGTCCTTTTACTTTGTTGATTGTGTTCTTTGAAGCAAAATGGGTTTTTTTTAAAGATTAAGTTCACTTTATGTGTCTTTATTTTTGGTGAAAAATGTAAGAAACCATTGCCTAAATTAATTTAAGGTACTAAAGATTCATTCCTGTGTTTTAGGATTTTTAGTTTGAAATCTTATATCTTAGTTTCTGATCCAGATCCACTCTGAGTTAATATTTTTATATATGATGTAAGGAGGATTTCAAACTTTATAATGTTAAGTGAAGTAAGTCAGACACAAAAGCTCAAATATAGCCTGGTTTCCCTTATAGGAGGAGCACAAAATGTGTATATAAATGTAGAAATAAAGAGCAAAATAGAAGAGAGATTATTAGAAAGTAGGGAGAGGTTCAAAAACTTCCTCATATTACACATTTCATTGTTTCAAAATATTTTAATAATAGGCTAATTTGTTTCATTTATAGTATGTGTTCATCTTATTTTACCAAAGCATTTATTGGCACATTTTAAATATACATAATGATAACATTCATCCTAGGGAATCTGTACCAGTACATAATATATCTTACTTCTTCTTTCCCCATCCCCCCTATGTAAAAAAGCTTTGTTCCATTTTTTTCCTCCGATTTTCTCTTTCTTTTTTCTTGTCCCTTCTGGTTTATCTAGACCACTGAAAAGAAAGTTTTGTGTTAGCTGTTTTGTTTTGTTTTTTTGTAAGAATCTCTTCGGTTTAGGTCTTGTACTGTGAATAACTACTTTGATGATAATGATACACAATATCTTAACTACTGTTATTCTCTCATTATATTGTTATAAAATTTTGTTTTATTTTTCACAAAATAAAAATTTTTAAAAACACGTGTGTATTTAGATGTCCCAGAACTATTTGTTGAAAAGACCCTTTCCCCTCATTATATTATCTGGACACACTTATCAAAAAATCAATTGAGCAAGAGTATTAGGGTCTATTTTTGAACTCTCAAGTCTGTCTTGTTGTCTTTTTCTTTTTCTTTTTTTTGGTACCAGGGATCGAACTCAGGTCCTTGCGCTTGCGATGCAGGTGGCTGAACCACTGAGCTAAATCCTCGGCCCCACCCATTGTCTTTTTCTAATCCATGTGTATTAACTGACTTTCCCTTTTAGGCCATTTTAAATTTCTTTCAAGGATGTTCTGTATTTCTTAATGTGAAAGTCTTGCACATCTTTTGCTAAAATTATTCGTAAGCAATTTAGTCTTTGTAATTCTATTGTAAATTGAATTATTTTCTCAATTTCTCCATGAGTTTTTAAATTTTTTCTAATACTTAGCTATTTAGACTCCATTACAATATCAAGACATTTTAATAAGTGCCTAATATATAACAACAACTTTCATTCATAATGTAATTTTCAAGCTATCATGGAGAATACAGGGTCAAGCAAACCATTTTTCTTTCTGTCCAGAAAGTTATAAAATAGTATTTTTCACCAGACTAAAACACACTACATTTCAGGGCATGTAATAAGTGTTTGTGAAATAGTAAATAGTTTCACTAGTGTGAGAGACTGATAGTGTAAACAAGGGTTAAAATGATTAAAATAAATCATTGATAATTTGAAATAGGAAAAAAGGTCCAAAGATGAAGGAGTGAAGGGAGGGGAAGGGGAAAGGAAAAGAGGGAAAGGAAAAACTATGAGAAAAGAAAAAAATGGAAATGAAATCTATGTAAATAGGGAAGGGTGGAGGGCGTGAAGGGCGCACAGGTAATGGGGAAAAAAATAAGAACCAAGATATATCATGTACAGGTACAAACACCCAATGATAAATGTAAATGAATTGTATACCTAAAATGCACCAATAAAAGAACTAAAATAAATAAATAAATAATAAATAAATAAATAAATATGTCCTAAGAGATCAAAAAAAAAGAATAACATAGTGATGTTGATGACAATAATGGTGTTTACTTTAATGAAAGAAAAGCCAGCTTCTGCTGACCTCCCAGAATGCACCATTTCTCCCTCATTTATGGGCTACTGTACCTCAAAGAATGTGCCTGGAATAATTTCTGTGCCCTGCCCAAAGTGCCCTGCCTTTACTTACTTAACTCTTCCCTATCCAGCAGTCTCAGCCCAATTTAATTGTCATTTCCTTGGGGAAGCACTTACTGGCACTTTATACTGGGATTTGGAGCCCTCTGTTTTCTCAGAGTGATTCCCAGTTACCGCTATGTTGGTTTTATCACATTATCGCTTTGTCATAGCTACCAGGACATAAGCTACTCAGTCTCTGCATTGTCCAGAACAAAGGTCAGAAATCATAGGTGTTCAAATCCTTCCAAAAGATCCAAAACAAATGAATGAAATTACACAAAAGTAATTCATATCCTTGTGGATATCCTTTAATCAACATTTTCTCTTCCTGTGCCTCAGTTTTCGTATTTTCTGGGTTCTGTTCCACCTCACTCTTTTCTTACTCCCCTTTAATCTTCTGTTTTAAGTTTTATGCCATGGATCTGTTGTGAAACATTTTCTCTGTTTAAAGCATCTTGAAAGGTTTCCTTTGACCTTTAAATCATAAAACTGCTGAGGTCTTACATAAAACAATTCTGGAAACAACTCTGAAGAGGGATGCATCTCATGCTGGCAGGATCCACTTCCCATCCCCATACCTACAACTCCAACATACCAACTGTGGCTGAAATAATGCCATGTGTTTAGGGAGAAAATACAATCATTTAAAAATTGGATTTAGTCACTATTTTGGTATTTTTAAATTACACATTAAATAAATGTTTTCAAGGCAGTTTCATTTTCATCTATTCTCTCTTTCTTCTCAACACAAACTCTGAATTGCATATTTGGACCAAAATTTAGTAATTCTAAGATATTATGTATGTCACTTTACCTCCTTGATTTCTACTATCCAGACCAAACATATGAAAATTAACACTTAGTTCTCATGTTTCAGAGAGGGAACTAAATTTAAAACAACCTGCAAGCTTTGATCCCTATTCCTGACATGTTGAATATGTACAACTAATTACACACTCCCAATCTTCCTCACCTCCTAGATAGACACAGCCATTGTCCCCAGTTAAACGCCTATCCAGGATAGAAACTCTCTTTTTGAGTAAGCACATGGTAGACCTTGAATAATCTGTCAATTAGAAAAAAGAAGCATTCTTAAGCCAAACCAAAAAAAAAAAGATTTCTTACGTTATCTTTATTTTCTTTCTTTATTTTTATTTTTATATTTTGGCTATTTCTGTGGGGATAATTTAAATCCAAACTTAGAAATTAAGACATTCTCTTGAAATTGTTCCAGTTAGCCCTCCATATATGCACTTCCCCCTAGAATGTCAGTTTTGTTCGTTGACACTGCCATATTTTGCTCAAAGAGTTGAATATTTTCCAAAACCCTGCAAACCATTTCCCCTATAAATTATTCTTATTAATGTTTTTATGCTAAAATGCCTACACGTTGCATTTCTTTTAGGATAGGGGGCAATTTCAATTTTTCAAAACCCTTATAAATCAAGCATGGTGTTGTAAAAATGAAGCAATTTAGCTGGAAAAGCAAAGACACGGTTCCTGTCTGACATTTGCATCAGAAAGTCAGCCAAGCTTCTGACTGCCTTAGTCCATGGAAACAAGAGTCCTCTTATGATAAACAAGCGCTCTGGGAGACAGGGTATTATCACAAAGAGGATTATTTATGCTAGTTCAAGAAACAAGAAAGGGGGAAAATGTAATCCCCTTCAGATCTCAAGGCTGCTGATCAAATAAAATTTCAAAGTAAAATTTTTTGAAAATTGGCTCTGAGAGTGCTTATGGTTTTAGTCAGAAAAATAAGTGGGCAAAGGGACCTAGGTATGAGAGAATACAGATCGAACAGAAGGGTTAATGCTGAATTCTATTGAAGCAGGATTTTAATTCTCTTAAGAACCAGCAGCCATCCTTCCTTCATCACAGACTTTGTTGGGAATGAAATCATCTCTGTAGGGGATCAAAAACCGAGAGAGTCACAAATACCCATATTGAAACACACACTCGATTGGAGACACAGATCTGAAGCCCACCAGAAAACATACTGTCAAAAATCACCAAAATGTGCTCATTCATGATATTTACACAGTAATTCTGAGGTCACACATTATCCTGGAGATGAATTGCAGAGTCAAGGGAGTTAAGTCAACTTCCTAACCTTCAAAAATATAAAATGTCTTTAAACTTGAAATGCAAAAAAAAAAAAAAAATTATTTTTATTTAAAATGTTTCTAGAAAATTTTACCCTGAATTTTTCTCCAGCAGTCTTTTGTTAGAACAAGGAAAATTTCTAAAATATATATAGAAGGTATACTTTCTACTTATATCGTAAGTCTATAAAGAAATTCCAACCTTAGAAAAAAGAATACTGAAGGAAATAAGTAAATACTTGATATACACCATATTAGAAGCAAATAGCTGTCACTTGCCAGTATATTTCATAATTTGGAAAATGCAAAGTTATTTGAGGAATTGCTGACTAATGGTAAAACACTTCAGAATTCTATCAGTCATGGCTTCAAACTTCAAGTCTTTGTACTGTGCATAAACTCTGCAGCAGCAGCAGTAGGATACTCAACCTCTCTGCGCCTCAGCCCTGTGTCTTTACGTGGAGGTAACAAATGTATCACATTCAAATTTTGGAACTATTACACAGTCTCTTGTTTTAACATACTGTCAGACATAAATTAGACATTCATTCAACAGAGATACTATACATTAATGGAATGGAATGCAATGGAATGGAATAGAACAAGAAACAGTTTGAATACTTCTAATCTGAAAATCCAAAATCTGAAATTTAATGCCCTGAAATTTAAAACTTTTGGAACACTGACATGGCACTCAAAATATTTCAAATTTTTGAAGCATTTCAGATTAGTATTTTTCAATCAGTGAGGTCTAAAATATTCCCAAACCCAGAATCTCTGAAATATGAAACATTTCTGATCCCAAGCATTTTGGATACAGCACAAACTGTAGTTGCTTAGAATATGTAGATTATATTTCAGGGATTTTATTTAATGAATATTGTATTCACACTGTATGCATTAGAGGTGCCTTTTGAGGAGATGACAGTTTTGCAGAAAAGTTAAATGAATGCTCTAACTCGCAGTACCAAAGATAACAACATAGTAACAGGGAAAAATCTGCCCTCACACCAAACAATTTAGTTTGGCAGACACGTACCACTGAAAAGTACTTTAGCTACTTGCTGTGGTGTCATTGTATCACAAGGACTCAGATTTGATGCAATCTTCCACTCTGTGTCCCTGAAATGTTATATCCTAAAAAATGATGCAATAGTCTAATACATGAAACTGAAGGACTAACAATGGATACTGGAATAGTATAGGGGATCCAGGTTCAATACTCTGATTGAGGTATTAAGAGCATAATTTTTAGAGCTGTTATGAGAATGCACTGAAAAGCACATTTTGCTAGCACATTGTAAATTCTCAGGAATACTGGTTGTTTTTATAAATAAGTAGTTATAATAACTGTACCTATCTGGGTGGGGTAGTACACACTTGTAACCCCAGCAGTAGGGAGGATTTCCCTGAGTTTGAGGCCACTCTGAGTTATATAGTGAGTTGAAAGCCAGACTCAATTACGTAACAATACCCTGTCTCAAAAAATAAACCAAACGAAATGAAATAGACACTATCTATATTTATACTTAGGTAACCATTTTATTATTTTTAATATTGTGGCTACTGAAAGTTTCAATCAACATTACACTGAGAACAATATCATTTAGGATAAAATGTCAGAGACTGAAAATATTGGAGACTAAAAAACAATGGGACCAATATGGAGACCAAGAGAGTGACAGTAAATCATAGAAGGGGTTTGTTTTGCTTGTTAGCCAAGGACTAGAAAGGCAAGTGAGTTATGTCAAAAGAATAGAAATGGTACAATATAATTCCTGTAGCCCATTTCTTCAACCTTGTTCTTCATTTCATTTTCAATTACTTGTGTCCCTGTGAGGCCTTTCATACTTACAAGTGGTTTATGTTCTTAACTTTTCCATTAGATGATTATCATAAAAAATGCTCAGTGATTTCCAAAATGACAGCTAATATATATGATGTCTACCCATGTTAGGGGAGTGTTTTGAAAATCTTTTGCCTTCTTCACTCAGGCTATAGATTTTCTGTCTTATTATGTATTTGCAAGACATGGCCTGTTATGGAATTGAGTTGTCTCAAAATGTGTATGCTGAAGACCTAATACTCAATAGTACTATATTTAGAGAGGGTCTTTTAAGAAGACAATAAAAGGGCTGGGGATTTAGCTCAGTGGTTCCACCACCTGCCTCCAAAGCGCAAGGTCCCGAGTTTGATCTCTAGTACCAAAAAAAAAAAAAAAAAGACAACTAAAGTTAAGCTTGGACTCCTGATCTAATAGGTCACAATGAGAAGATGGTCATTTACAAGCCAAGAAAATCATCCTCATTGGGAATCAACCATGCTGACACTTTGGTTTTGGATTTATATCCTCTGGAAATGTGAAAAGCAAATTGGTGTTGCTTAAGCTACCCAGTCTGTGGCTTTCTGTTTTGTCAGCCAGAACAAATTAATACAAAGATCTACTCATAGGATTGGATTAAATGATGATAATTTTAGACACCCTCAAAAACATGATATATAGACCATTGAAAATGTAGATTTTTTTAACTACTAAAAACAATTTACATACACCCTAACTCCATCTTTCTAATTAAATATTTTGTTGCATTCTACACACTAAAAATTAATGTATTACTGGGCTCCCTGAGTATTTGTTACTCAACTATTGATTGTTGACCACAGAAAAAAATAATTTCAAGGATTACTTAAACTAGGTTCTGATTATTTTGATTTTTTCCTAAATGAAGTCAGAAAGAGGAAAAAGAGGGCTTTAGAGAGGGGACAAGAGTAAAATAAGATGCAGAAGTTAAATAAACTGAGATTCTCTTTTATCAATTGCTCAGAAGTATATATTTATTATGTAAACATGATATTTTGAAATATATATATTTCATATATATTGCTGCATATATATTGCAATAGTTCAACTAAGCTAACTAACACACACATTATCTTAAATGGGAATTTTTTTTGGTGAGAGTACTTAGAACCTGCTCTCTTAGTGATTTTCAAAATATAATATGTTGTTACTAGGTATGATCATCATGTTGTGAAATGAGCCAAAGAACAAACAGTATCGCATGATCTCACTTATATGTGGCATTTAAAAAATTTGATCTCATAGAAGCAGAAAATAAGATGGTAGTATCCACTGGACTGTGATGGGGGAAGTGAAGGGTTAAGGGGAAGTTGGTCAATGGATGCAAACTCTCATAGAGCAGAAATATGTTCAAAATATTTCTTACTTTTATCTCCTTACTTCTCTGCAGGTACTTGACACAAAAGCTTATAAGAAATCCTGCTTTAAGGGAGAATGGTAGGGTAAAAAAGAAATATCAAAGCCAGTGAAATCTAATTAAACCTCACATAATAAGAAAGAAAATAATTTTAAAATAAGAAGCTATAAAATAAAATTAGACAGCTCACTGAAAATTTGTAATGCTCAAGAGAAGTATATAGGATTATTTAAAAATAGTTGATGCTGCTTGAATTTTTCTTCCATGAATGGGAGGAGCTGCATATGCATTGCTAACTATGTCATATTTATGCACCAATATATCCCCTAGTACTAATGTTATTACTGGCCCTAAAGAACTTTCTCTCATATAATTTTTATTATCATTTTCCTAGAGAGAGAACTCAAAAATCATTGTGTAAGAAATTCTTCCAAACATATATTTATTTACCCTGAACAATTTTAGACCATTTCATGGCTCGTGGACATCTGACCTCAAAGTTTTGGTAAATTGCTAGGCCTTGTCCAATCATTTTGCTCCTACATTTTTTATTATCTTGTCATCCCTATATTTTCAGGGTTGAATTTATTTTGCGTGTAAATTTATATTACTTGTGTTCTCAGGGTTGTTCTCTGAAACTGAAAATTCAACTAAAGCTGATGTTTAAAAATAAGACTTCAACTACCCAGGGCATAGAGGAGAATCTTTGAAGTCCATGTAATCAAATAATTGAAAACAAATTGTGCTTGTTTTCACGAGCTTAAATCTAGCTACTACTGGCAGTGATTTAATCTCTCTCCTGTTATATCACCTCCCGCAAGATTGCTTGCCAAACTCAGGTTTGCCAAGGGCACATGAACACTGCAGCTACCTGTTTTCTGATGGGTTTCAAAACAGCATCATGTTGCTCATATTTTCCTTCTCCTTTATGCTGAAAACCTCGAGTGATGGTGCATTGGTTACAATTATCCTTCTATGATCTCATTTAAGTGACTTTAACAACTTCTCTCTGAATTTCAGTTATCGGATCCACTGAATGTGAATGATAAGATCACCCTTTGAGAATTATTGCAACAACATCCATGAGATAGAGATTAGCATTCATTTTTCCTTGTAATAATTAACCCTCTCTGTTTCAGCAGAACACATAGCTTCCTGGCACCCCTTTCCAATACTAAGACCCTGTGACTAAGTTCTGACCAGTGATACGTGAAATAAATGAGATTTCTACTGCAGGGTGGTGCCCTTCGAAGAAAGTTTTGTTTTCTCTCTGTCATTTTTCCCATGGGTTGGGAAATGAGCAAGGTAGTGGTGAACCAGCTTTCTCAAGCAGACAAAGGAGCACATTGGGGGTTGACAGAACTGGGTGAGAAGAAATTAGAGTACCTACAAAATCTCATGGAGTTGAGTTTCTAAACTAGCTATTGTAGTGAAATTTCACATAAGACCCATCTACCTTGTTAAAACAGCCAAAGTAAAATCTGAAGTAAGCAAACATATATTTCTTGTTTAACGACTGAAGTATGGTCCTGCCATTAAGTAAATTGGTCCCTAAATGAGGAATTGTGTATAGTACGTATGAGATTCACAACAACAAAATGGTCAAAAGAAACTCCACCTTGATGGCTTTGCTTTTATTTGCATAATTCCTACTTGCAGTACTGTAATATATAACAGAACATAAATGCACAGTACTGTACTGTGCATTACAATCAGCAAGAATTACAGTACTATATAAACAAAATATACTGTAATCAAAAAAGACATTGAGGCTCTAGCAACAAAATGTACAGAACTGTACCAAAAATGAGACAGATCATAAGTCTGAGAGGCGGGTTGTAAGTCTGAATGGTCATTAATCAGCTAGGCCATTAAACAAGGAAGATCTGTATAAAGCATGCCGTGCATATTCTGAAGCTAGTCAGAACATTACTTTATATCTCCCCCTTCCTCTCTTGGGGGTGTGGCTCTGAGCCTCCCAAAGAGAGGCTCCTAAAGTCTGTTTCCATGATGTTGCTGAAATCCAGACATGCCCAGCGTGAGAGTGTAGGGCAAGAGTCCAAATGAAAGAGACATCGGAGTCCCACACATTTATTGTTGCTGAGTTGGGTATTACTGCCCCATTTTATAGATTGCTGTCTTATTTTAAGACTCAAGTGAGGTTAAGGACTCTTCCATTATCACCACAAAGAATTCGTCAAATTCAATACAGATACAGGCATGGGAAGAATTTTTTAGTACAATATGCTTCTTTAGAGAAGCATATTAAGCAATGCACTTTGTAAAGAAGAGCCTCACCACTGAAAGTAAATAATATAAAACGTAAATGTCTGAAGTCTAAGTGTGCAACATTTGTGAAGATGCTTCTCAGACAAATTATTTGAGAATGTGTTTAATGCCTACAATTTCCCTGCTTCTTTCCTTTGTTCAAGTCCACCTTTAGGGGTTGGTTCAAATATTACTTTTCCTCTTAATTCTTCCCTGGTTTGCTAAGGCATTTAGACACTTGCTGTGGCATAATTTCACATGACAGATCTTAACACTGATCATGACCTCTAAAGTGTCTTGGCATCTCTCTTCCTTAAGGCAGAAATGATATGATTTTTCTATCTTCATCTCAGGTCTTAATCGGCATATAATAGATTCTCAATAAATATTTAAAAATAAATAATGTTAATGGTATTTTCAGTCTTTACAATGTACCACACATAGTCCAATTAATTTATTTGATCTTACCTGGTAGGAAGTATTATTAGCCTTAATGTACATATGCAAAATTGAAGTTCAAATAAGTTGCCTAAGATTACAGAGTCAGTAGGAATTAAAAGATTAAGCCCACAAATTCTATGAAGTCAGTTCATGGACACTGGATGACATCTTTATGTTATTCTTGAACTAACTGATAAGATGAACAAAAGAGAATTGTTGTGCACCTGGTTTGTGCTTCTTAGTGTGCTAGGCATAGAAGGTAATAAAAATCATTACGTCTGGTCCTCAAAACAGATATTTTATTTAAGTGTGTGCAAAGAATACACATGGGTGGGGGAGTGGCAGGAGAATGATTAAATATCTAATAGATATCTCCCAGCCTCTATTCCATTTTTTGTCTAAATTCATGAAGGCAAATGATGAAATTCAAGGATCTGCCACATGATGGTAGTGTAAAAACTCTTCTCTCCATACATACATTTATTTCTTGTTTCCCTAGGATGATGAACTACCTATTCATAAAAATTACTAGTTTTTTTAATAAAAGAAAGCAATAGACTGTGAGCTGGAGTTAGCATAGATATTCAAAGAAACAAATCATGCCATAAAAATGACTTTTTATGTCCCACAATTCAGAGATAAATTGATAATGGAAGAATTGCAGAAGTATTGGATTATATTTGATTTATTCTGCCCAAGTTAGTGTTTCAGGAAAACTTGATCTTATATTAGGCAAAATTGCTCCAGGTGTTGGATGAGCACTGTCAAATAGATTGCATACTAACTGAAAGGTCATAAAACATAATATAATTGCAAATTGCCTGGCATTTAGATGAAAATGCCCAAACTACAAGAGTTTATGAAGCAGACATAACCCCAAAACCATGGCTATGTTAGATATTTTTACCAACCTAAATATAGACAATCTAACTGTCTTGTGACTAGCAGACTGAAATGTCAAATAAAACAGTAGTCAAAGGGATTGTCTCTCACTTATCTCGTATTTGCTCTTATGTCAGTGTATAATAACATGTCATTTTCATAATTCATTTAACAACATATTAATTTGGGTGTTATGTGAGAAGTAAGGACCTTTACCTTTATTCAGTGCCTAATAGGTACCATGTTTTGAACAAGTAATCTTTCTCTATAATTTGTGTCCAGAGTTTGGGACACAATCTGGCACATGCAAAGCATTGATGGCAGCCTTTGTTTTCATTATCTTAGTCTCTCAACAACTCCAAGAAGTAGGTAGCAAAAGCAATGTTTCTCAACATCTGCAAGGTCTGAAATCAAATTTTTGTTCCACCACTTTGTATTTTGTAGCCTGTGGCTAGTTTGTTAAACTGTTTGCTCTTCAGACCCTCCATAATTAAATTATGGATCATACCTATCTTTTAAGATTGCCATAAATATGCAAGTTAATGAATTGAATTTGCTTATCAACATTCCTGGCAAAATAAAAATTCTCATCAAATGGACACTGTTATTGTTAAGAAAATCACATTACCCTTAGACTTCACTGCTTCAGTTTCAGTTTCCAATGGTTGCTCAGAAGCTCTTTATATTTTTTTAATAAAAACCCTGATTGCATGTTTATAATCTTCCATGATTAAAAGCATATACATCCATAATCCCCGAACCCAGCAAACTTATATCCCTAAACCCCTAAGCAAGGTTTTCTTCTATATTGCTTTTTATACTGCCCTATTTATTGGAGACATACCAGATGTTTGGAGAGTAGAGAGGTCATTTAAAATACTGTTCAAAGTCAGACATGGTAAATTACTCATCCTACACAAACATGTTCTTAATGTTTAGAAGCATTTTGTATTACTGTTTCTTGCTTTAAAATTAAAGGTAAAATTGTTTGACATAACGGTTTTAATTTACAAGTTTTATGAGACTGACTTTAAAATATTACCTATTTTCACAATTGAAAAAATTAACTCATTGGTTTGAGGTTTATTGTACATTTAAAATTGCATTTTATTTTAATTCTGTGTAAATTTCTTCTATCTTTAATTAAAAGCAATTAACATTTACTGAAATGGCATGTCCTTCACTCTAAGAATTTAAAATCCATTGGTAAATATAGACTAATTAGAGATTACAATAATCATCAGAAAATAATGTTTATATTTTTAGTTCTACTTTAAAAGTATTTAGCATTTATTGTTACAAAGGCCAGGTTAACTATGAATCTGTGACTCAATACAGTTCTGATATAAAGTTGTATACTACTTTATGCCATTTTTCAATTAGTTATAAATAATTATCCAGTTTCAAATCTTGTAACTTAGTAAATTTTTATTTGTTTCTTGCCATTTTGCTTACTTGTCCAATATAATTGATCAACTCCATCAGAGCTATGCTTTGTGGTTAAGAAAACTGGTATGGAATTGAACCCGAGTCACTATAGAAATTTTCATCAACAATGATATAGATTGTAAGAAAATGTGGGTATATTCCTGAACCTGAGGTGAAAATAAAAAAACGTGGTAGGATTCACTGTAAATTAGCTTATATATATATTAATAATGTGTACTTAACATTCAACACAGTGACTCTATACATATTTATTGATTAAAGTCATCTATGATGTTTATTAAGTAGAATGAAATACTTGAAAATAATGAGTATAGAAAAGTGAATATATATAAACAGTCCTAAATGTCATCTAGCCTCCTGTCTAAATGTGAGTAATAATCATAGGTCTCCCTCGGTTTTCCCTGTCACAGATTGAGTCTCCCAACAGTTGGATGAAACTTACGTTGATCTCAGAAATTAAGGTCCAGGTGCAAAGGTCAAGAGATACTGTACCCATCTCATGGTCTCTAAGCATTGTACTAGATATTTTTCAGAAATATTTTGTATTTTTATGATCTTCCCTCAAAGTACTTCAAGAATGCAAAGTAGATCTTGTTATATTCCTTTGAAAGTGAGAATATAATCCTCAGAAAAAAATAGTTTTACAGTATGACATTACTAGTAACTGGCAGAGTGGAAACTAAGCTTCACTCACTTCAAACTTTATGATGTAAGCTTCCAGTAAAAATATATAGGTAATTTTTTTTACCACTTTAACTCCTAGACCACTTACGTTCTTCGCTACACCACACAGCTACCCTGTGTTCCAGAAAATTCCATCATGTAGAATATTCCTCCTTCTCTCCGCCTCTCAGTTTCCTAAACATCTCTCCTTCAGTGTTGCTGGCCCACCTATCACAGTCACCCATTCCAGTGGCTGTACCTCAACCTTGTCATTTTTCTCTTCTGATGATCTTCATAAATTTTCATTCCATGAGCACGCCTCTTTGACAACCACCTCCCTTCTTTCCAGTTCCCTCACTATAGTATTCGAACCCCAAACATCCAATACCACCATGTTCTAAAACTCAGTGGTCTTTCTTCCTCTCATGCTTCACCTTAAAGTATTTGATAGCTCTGTTCCTTTCGTTCTCTATAACCTGAACTCTCCTGTCTCTCCCTTCTTTTCCTATATATTCTTCTGAATATGAAGGCAGGGACTGTTAAGGATTTATAATATACTTTACTGACATAGAGAGCTAGGAAACCACAATTCTATCTTCCCAACATCCTGGGGATAGGCAAAACGCTCCTCATTTCATATGATTATAAAGTATGCCTTATGGGATTGACTTGCCCAATATCAAAACAAATTATAAATTAATGAGAGTTGGAGAAAACAGGGAAAGGAGAAAATGGCAGGAGGAGAAAGTCAAGTACCACAGCTCAGTGAGTCACCTTGTCAGTGGTTCTGTCAGCCCGTGGCCCCCACAGGTACTGTGTGTATTTGAGGCAGAGTTCTTCCAGCTACATGGGCTAAAGTTCATGAAAATAAGCTAAATGTCAAAAGGGAAGTGTAGGGTTGAGATTATTATAGGAATATGGAAATTTCTTGGAATCCAAAGACTGAAATCAAAGGACGTGTGAACTTGAAGTAAAACAAAGGCGATTTAGCATCTGCAGCTGCTCTCTTTGCATCTTGAAGGCCACACAGGGCCTTTCATGTTAGCTGCTCTCTGGGTCACTTGCCTTCTCAGCAGGTACCTGTGTACATCGCCATGCTAGAGACACAGAACTGCTTCCACCTCCAAGTCTACCTCTCGAAACCTCATGCACAGGGCCAGCCATTTAATGGTTACATGTCTATCTTGCTAAGCTAAATTTTTCAAGGGGAAAATCTTAATATTCGAAGTAATATTGTATGTATTATGGGTAAAGTAGCAAAACAAGAGAAGATTTCTGTTCACAAAAAGACCCAGTGCACTTTAGGGAATAAATAGTGGTACCAGGGTTCAGGAACACAATTTTCTTCATAATTCTGGGCACAAAGTGAACTAGACATGAACCAAATTAAATTTCCCCATAAAGTCAACATTGAACCAAGCATGGAATTTGATTTAGTTCTCATCCAACTCAGTTTTAGACCAGAATCATGGAAAGAATTGAGTTCGTGAACTGAGGTGCCACTCTAATTTACTCAATAAATGACTTGTTCATTTGCTAATTATCCCTTTCTTTCAACAAGAATTTATTGAGCATATTCTATGAACCTACTAGTGTGTTAAAAAGCAAGATAAACAGAAACAAACATCTTTTCCGTTCTTAAGGAACTAGTGGTTATTATTTAAAGATGGATCAACCATGATCAAGTAACCACACAACTATTAATAAACATTAGAACATGTACTACAATACAGAGTTTATAGTACTATAACATCATGTAACACATACATCACATAATCAAAGAAGTCTGGAAGATTCATTAAACATGGAACAATTGAGCAGAAATATGAAGGATGGACAAGAAAATTTCCAAAGACAAAAAGATCATCCCAGGTAGAGGGGAAAAAGCCTGAAAAATTCTCATTATACTAGGCTTCAACTACAATAAGTAGTTACTGCAATAACTTCAATAAGGACTTCAACTACAGAGATAAAAGAAAGCCTCTGTGGCTGGCCCATGAAGTATAATCACTTAGGGAAAAAAAGCTACAGCTTACCAAGACTTAACTATGCTGCATATATTAGGGAAGATAGAGTAATGGGAAGACATTCAAAGTTTTTAAAGATATGAATCAATAATGACACCACTCAATTTATGCTTAGAATATCTAACTGGCTGAAGCACTGAGAATAGCCTTGAATGACTAGGGTTATGATTGTTAAATTTGATGTGTCGCCTTGGCGGAACTGTGGTGCCCAGTTGTTCAAGCAAATAGTAGTTTAGGTGTTGCTGTGAAGGTTCTTTGCAGATGTGATTAACATCTACAATCAGTTGCCTCTCAGTAAAGGAGATTACTCTCAGTAATGGGGGTGCATGTGTCTCATTTAATATATTGAAGCCCTTTACAGAGAAACTAAGGTTTTTTAATGAATAAGAAATGCTGACTTCAGACTACAACATATCATAGAAATACTGCCTTATATTCCCATTCTGCTGGTCTTCCCTACAGATTTCAAGCTCAAGACTTCAACGTAAGGCTGGACATGTAGCTCAGTGGTAGAGCACTTGCCTCATGTAGCTAAGGCCCTGGGTTTAATGCACAGCACCACCACAAAAGACCAAAAAATGGTTCAATATAAACTGTAGCATGAAGTTCCAGCCTACCAGCTGGGCTTCCCCGTAAATTTCAGGTTTGTCAGCTCCATGAACCCAGGAATGAGTCAAGTCCTTAAAATAAATCAATCTATGTACAGATGAATATAAAAGTTTCTCTGGAGAACCAACCCTGGCTGACATAGAGGGCAAAGGACAATTTTTTCAATCAAACTAATAAGAATTTATTGTTGTTTGGACATTTTCTGTGATAGAGAAGGAGGGAACCTGCCAGATTCTAAAGCAGTCAATAGATAAAATCAATAGAATCTGGTGTTGGGTTGGATCTGGAAGGAGGTTAGGGAAGAGTGAGTTAGGTAAAATCACAGAGAATTTGTTTTGAAGCTATAGGAACACTCATTAAAACAATTGCAAGCTTGAAATTCAGAGATTCCTCCAAGAATTTTAAGAGGACAAGAAATAGAGAGAGTAGACTATTTCAGTCTAGAAATCAGAGGAAAAGTATGGGCTAGAGACAGAATTAATGTGTCATCTAGATACAGCCAATGTCATCTAGATATAGGCAATTATGGAAGCTATTGATGCAAAAGAGATAATCAGGCAGAGAACAGAGCAGATGAGATGGATCAAGCTGAGGAAGACCTCAACCATGAAAGGTCTCGAATCTTGTAGCCATCCTTGTTTCCATATGCTGGAAACACAGGAATCACAAACCCCTCTTTCCAAGATTTCATGCTAAGGTCAAGGTAAAAGGTTTAGCTAAAAGGGAGAACTGAGTATGTTAGACAAATCTAATACCACTGGTCAATTTTATTAAGGTTCCCATGTGTTCTCTTCAAAAATAGTTCATAGGTAATAGTTAACTTAATGAATTTGCTTGTCCATGAAGCACCTACTGACCACTTTTTTCTTGCATGGATCCACATTTTTTGAGCATGTACTTCTGTTAGAAAAGTTGAAGAAGTCAGGCATAGTGATCCATGCCTTATAATCCTAGTACTCTGGGAGCCTGAGGCAGGAGGATTACAAATTCAAGTCCTGACTGCACAACTTAGTGATTTGGCAAGAACTTGTCTCAAAATTAAAAATATATAAATAAAAAGAGCTGGCAGTGTAGCTCAGTGGGAAGCCCCCCTGTTCACTCTTCAATACTGAAAAAAGAAAAGTTAAGGACTCCTTGTCTGCCTCTCTTAGAATTATTTTGTGTCCTAAGGACTTGTGATGGCATTTATGGTGCATTTATCTTAAATGTATAGCTTTTATTTTTGAAAAGTTTTATAGTCAGTCTTTAGAGTATTTACTGTATGTTCAAGAACAAAGAAATGCACGGAATCTTAGAACTGTACTATTGATTTTACTGTAGGTATTATCATTACTTCCAACAGAGCACAAATATTTGGGCAGCTCTTAAAAGCACACTTCCACAGTTATAACTGTATTTTAAACTGATAAGAACTGATTTCAATTTTATATAACAGCTCCATATTTTAGCTTTTCCTTCCCATGCTCTTTATTGTTACAATTTATATTTATTCATGTCACGTATCTTCTAATATATTTCCTATAGTCCTTTTCAGTACTTTTGTCTTCTAACTTTTATATTAGAATTAAAAGTGATTTACCTACCACCCCCAAAAATATCGCACTTCCAACCTTTTATCTATAAGACATTAAGAACAAAGTATGAAGGACCGTAAATCTACTTCCAACCTATATAAATTTTTTCCATAATATATTTCCATCAATGGTAACATTTTCATCTGGAATTTATGAATCCTTTCAAGAAAGTCACTCACTCCTTGTCTCAGCTGTCTATCTCCTATATAGCAGGAGACCAGGTGTGATGGCTCAGGTATCTCCTAAGGCCAGAATGCAAGAGTTTGGCTATGATAATGGGAAAGACAGTGTGCACTTGTCACCATCCGAGAAGAATAGCAGGTAATTTGAAGGCCTTCCTATGTTCTCGGCCAGAATTAAACATTGTATAGACCTGCCCAAAGTGACCTCTTCTAACAAATTTTCTTCAATTCGTTAGATGTTATGTTGCTCAGAATAAGAGTTGTTCATTCTACATCTCTATTCAAGGTTATTGAAAATTCTCTTTTGAAGGTACATCAATGGTTTAAAAGTACACATGGAGAGAAAATTGAAACATGCATTTTCTAAGGAAAACAGAATTAAAGAACTTCTTTAAAAAAAGCAGGATCAGCTTTGATGTAATGGGTGCACTGAACATGTCAAGCAGAATGTTATCTAAAGAAGTGATTTGAAATCGTTCCTGGGGAAATATATATTTTGATGTCCAACTGTCCTTGTCTTACATGAAAGTATTTGGTTAAGAGAAAAATTTTCTTTGACCCAGAAATGACAAACATACACAATTAATTCAAATAACAATTCTAGGCCTTGGAATAGGGGACTTTGAACCCTTTGATGAAAATCAGTTCAAACAACCTGACCAGATGCTGCTTTCTTAAGCAATCCCAGTTTATGAACTGAGAACAAAATGTTTCACTTGGTCCTCTGAGAAAATGGCAAGAGTAGAAATTGAACCATGAATATTCCTTTGGTACCTGGGAGACCGCTAAAAGCCATTGCTTCAGCAAAGAGAAATAATATCTTTTCTCTTGACTAAGAATTTATAAATGACTCTCTCTCTCTCTCTCTCTCTCTCTCTCTCTCTGTCTCTCAAAAAAAAATGACAGGAAAACAATTCTTATTAGGGACCTGAGATAACTAGGAATTCAGAGCTGTGTCCCCCTCCCTCCATTTTTCTGTTTTGCCTGAAGCTAACTTCAATTGTAAGGACTTTTGCAGATGCTAAAGAAATCTAATCCTTTCTTATTATCACCAAAAAAGCCCCCAACTTTCCCAACTTTCAAGTATTCGATTTTAGTAACAACTAAGCAACAAATACACTCTTTTGGTGAATGAGACGTCCCGGTTCCAGCAAGTTCTCCATCTGATTTGCTGTCTATGGATGGAAACGCAAACTCCTCTTACACTCAGCCCCATGGTTCCACTCCTCTCTGGGAACTTGGATCTGTAGCTGTTTACCCAAAGCTGAAATGAGGCCAAAACAGCTTTTCTCACTCTGTTCTTTCCTTCTTTCTTTTCTCTAAAAAACAAATTCGAGCAGGCTTCTGTTCAGCTTGGAGGCATGTGTCTTCCAAGAAAAGGCACATCCGTCAAAAGAGAAAGGGAAAAGAAAATCATCTCCTGATCCCTGGGAAACTCCATGGGGAGATGTGGGATCTCTGGTTCGGGTCTGTGAATGGAGAAGGGGAAACAGTCCCAGCTCTGTGTATGGGCATCAGATGACCTCCAGCAGGCAGAACACCCACGAGAGCAGATTCAAGCTGGCTTCTGGGGAGTGGGAGAGGAGAGGTTAGAGCAGGGCTCTCAGCCTTTTCATTGCTCTTTAAAGAAAAAGAAAGCTCATCCAGGAAAAATGGCAATGCACAGGATGAGGATTCCCAGCTCACGTTTATTCTGTTTTGGTTTTACATTTATTTCATACCAGATACAATGGAAAGGGTCAATTTTGGTGCATTTTGATAGTTCTCAGTTCTGCTTAGTATAACTCAGTACAAACAATACCAAATTTGACACCAGGTGTGAAAAATCCAAGTCATTTTATTTTATCAAGCTCCTGATATAAAATGAAGAAACAACAAAACATGGTTAGAAAAAGGGTGCTCTATTTTTAATACTTGCATTGAAAAATTGAAGGAATAGAATGAGGCACCTCTTCCAATATCACTATCACAAGTGGGTACAGACTGAAAGTGTACATAGAATTTCATTTGCAGGTAAAAACCCAAGCAGAGAAAATGAAAAGTGGGCAAATTAGGCCTGATGTCTTCCTACTCTAGGAACACAGAGCTTACCTCCTCCAACCTTCTCTACCGCACTGGATGCCAAGCCAAGCAGCAGGGAAGTCAAACCAGCTGAGTCAGAGATGTCCTTGTCTGAGGTGGTGGGGATTGGCTCATCCCTGTGTCCCTGGATGATGAGTTGATGAGAGATAGCCTTTAAATCCAGCCCAATGTCATAAAGAACCCACCTCTCTGGGCTGATAATGACAGTCCACCTGCTTATCATCCTCTAGCCAAGGAAAATCACTCTGCTGTGAACTTCCTATCTCACAATGCAAGGATCCCTGCTAGAAGGACTGGTAGTAAGGGAAAATGAGAAGGCTATATCCAATGCTTGCCTTCACCTGCACATTTGAATTGACTAGAGCAAGACCTATTCATATCCTTTCAAGGACACTAAGCTAATACGGAAAATGGACATACCTGACCTTCACTGAGCTTTTTGCTATGATTTAAGGACTGTGTTGGAGCCACTTAGACAAGAGACAAGAGGTATAATGTTTGAACCCTAACTGCCTGGCTGCTGAATCACACTGTATGCTTTATAATTTGTATTCGATCACTTTGTATCTATGTTTCTCCCCTGAACAAAGGATAATTACAGCAATTAATGATTGGAGTCATAAGGCTGAATGACTCAGTTCTGGCCTGATAACCTTTGAAGGTACCCAGGAGAATGTCAGGTACATGATGAGCATTTGTTAAGAGTCAGCAGTTAGTATTGCGTATTTTCTCCCCATCATTGCTTCAGGTTCTACCTATTATTATCCCATTTTACTAGTGTAACAGGTGTAGGTCAGTTAAGGATGTTGCCTACCTCATACAATGTATAAGAAATCAGGTAGAAGTTCAGACTCAAGTTTGTCTGACTTGAAAGTCTACTGTCCTGATAATCTTTTATTGTCTCACATTCATGCCCTCAAAAAATTGCAATGAATGCAAAAACTGAAGACTGCAATGCACAGCATCTTTCACTTTATTTTTTGGAAGACAGGAATACAGAAAGCCTGACGATTTCTTTCACTTTCCCATCAGCTTCCCTTTTGTCTCCTCTGACTCTTTACCTTCTTCCTCTGTCTCTTTTTCTCTCTAATGATAAAATGATCTGACATCACACAAAATGCAAATTATGTGCTATTGCCTTAAATTGTTCCAGTACATTTAGCTCACCATGAGCATTCATTATAGCTAATTATTGTAACAGATTTTTATTATTCATAATTATTTTTTCATGTTGTAACGATCATAAATTTTAAAATTCTGGCCGTCATGAGTCACAATTTATGCTTCTCAGAGAATCTTTTTTTTCTTTTTTCCTTAAAGAACATTTAGATGCTCATTACCATCAATATATTTGTAGGTTATTATTATTCATATCCAATAAAGCCCTTTTGGGGTATGCAGAGTGCAGTAATTCTCAGGACTAATGATAAACTGGTGTTCTGCTTAATTTTAGAAAATCAAATTAACTACCTCTGATTAAATGTGTGGCAGATTTCACTGTGTTAGCTGTGTCAGGTTCATGACCTCAGGCAAAAGAGATGCTTTCTTAACGCTATGCAGAAAATATCTTTTTTTAAAGATCACTCTCTGAAACTGGTGCATTAGGAAAACACAAGCATTCTCTGGGAATGGGAAAGTGATGAGAAATGCTTCCTCATTAGTCAGAGTATGTTTATAACATAAGCTATTAGAATGAGCCCATCTTCAAATCTCAGACCACATGAAATACATTTTAGTCCATTATTTTCTTTAGATAAACTCAGTTTTATTTAACCATCTCATTCTTTGTCTAGCTCATGGGAATCTTATTTTATTTTTTTATTGATAAAAGGTTTGTTAGCTATTCTTGAAGTGCCAAGGCCACTTAAAGGACATATCCTACACTGAGGTTATTGAAACATCAAGGTGTCAGGCAGGTACTAGCACCTTGTGGGTACAAATCTCCCTTTTCAGGCAAACAGCATTCCTTTATCCACCTCCAGTGTGCAGATATCAGTGACAGCACTTGCTTTTCTATATTCTTGTCTTAAAAGACCTACCGCAGCAGGCATTAAATAGCATCTCAAAGCTCATGCTCCTTACACGTGAAGTACAAGCTCTGAGCTACTTTCTGAGCTTCAGACTCTATACCTTCTCCATATCTCTTCTTATGTATCTAGTAAATATTCCAAACGCTGTCTGCCTTAACAAGGATCTTGACTGGACTTCCTTTAGAGGTTCCCAGTTTTCCTAAGTTGCGCCAGCTTTCACCCACTAGTTGTCTTGGGCCTGAGAGCCTTCCTTGATTCCTGCCTTTCTTTCCCTCTCTTAGGAATCTCTCAGCAAATCCTATTGACAGTACCTGGAGGATGCAACCTCACCAACGTCACTGTCAGAACTCCAGCCCTCCACCATCACCTGACACCTGGGCTACAGCAATGAACACCCAGTCTTGCATCTTTTACTGTGTTCTCTCTGCAAGGTGGTCAGTCAGATGTTTCTCTAAGCAGAAGTCAGATCGCATCACATTTCTGCTTCAAACTCTGCAATTACTTTTCATTACACTTAAAATCCAAACTGTCTTGTATTACAATAATCTGTAGGACCTGTCACCTGACACCCTTGTCCTCTGCAGAACCTCCTTTCTCTCTGCCCAGCATCCATCTATAGTACCCTTCTTCCTGTTCTTAGAGTTTATTATTTGGCTGTTAATATTTACTGGCCCAGGTGTTACAATGACACACTCCACAGGTATTTTTCCATTTAATCCTCATAACAGCTTTTAAAATTAGGTAGTATTATTATGTTATTTTATAAATGAAACAATAAAGATTTTTTTTTAAATATGCTTTTATGAGACATGCTACGGTGATAAAAATATGAGATGGAAAAGAGTTATAATGAAGGTCGGTGTACAGTTGTCTTGGCTATATTTCTTCCAAGCCAGGCTCTTTCATGTAGATGTAACTGTCTCACAACAAAATGTTTTTTTCACAAGTGATCAGGACTTCTACCCTCACTGGTTCTGTCACAGTTGTTCTTCTTAACCTTGAGCATCTCTTTCATCTATTAGAAATTATCAGGCCAAAGAAAAAGCTTGAAGAAGATTAAAGCAAACAGAGAGAGAGAGAGAAAGAGAGAGAGAGAGAGAGAGAGAGAGAGAGAGATTCATTCCTTCAAGCTGAATATATTCTCATAAAATAAAACCAAGATATCAATTGAAATATCATCAACAGAAGAATAGAGATATGTAATGGTTCTTCTTTACTAATGATTTTCAACTGGGAGAAAAGGTATATCCCACAGGAAATGGGAAATCTCTAAATGTCTGGTGAAATATCTCTCTCTCTCTCCCTCCCTCCCTCTCTCCCTTTCCATCTCTCTCTTAGGAGCCAGAGAAATCTAGTGTGTAGAGTCCAAAAACTATGTTTGAAAATAATATTTTCTTGCAGGGATACAAATTCTGGAGATATAAAATGATAGCTAAAAAATGAAAACACTATGTACTTTAGCATTCAATTAAAACCAACATTATGCATAATTCTTTCTTTCATAAAAATGTGACACAATAGAGATATATGCAAACAGCAGCAAAGTTACTTCTCAGCTATAACATTACACCTGTTACTTTCCTCTTTGGTGCTTTCCATACTCACCTTCAAGTGAACATGTATCATTTTTACAACTAAGCAAACTTTTCTTTCCTTTTAAGCATTCCTGAATTTGTTTTGGTAGTATGATTTAGACAGCAACTGAGCATCACCCCTGCTGTCCTCCTGGACCTCTAATTAAACTGATGAAAGACCCACTGATGTAGAGAAAATGGGCAGGCAATCCTTTGATTAGTAGTGTAACTGTGCACAGATACCACAGTGCACTCTATGTTAAATTAGTTGGTCAGAAAAATCTATAAGAAGAGTTTCTGCTCAAAGTAGTGGAAGGCCTTTCTTTTGGGTTCCTTTACCTTAAAACCTTGTCACACTAGGTCAACAGAATAGTGAGCTTGGCAACTAACACCATCCTGAAACTGGAGGGAAGTGCAGGATTTCAAGTTCCATAGCCATTCCAAGGTTACTGAATAAGAATCTCCACTTTAATAGATCCCAGCTGGTTAAAGCACTGCTTGCTATTGGGCATATTCTTAATTCTTCATTTCAAACCCCTAAATCAGTGCCTGCTTAACAAGAGTCATGTTGGCATGAATTCTGCCTTAGCTACACACTATGGTTACTATTATTTCCTTAAAATTTCCATATTAGCACAAATACCATTTTAATAGAAATTCATTTGTTTATAGAGTAACTTTATGCAGAAGCATTTCAATTTGCTAAAAATAGAAATAGGGTGAAATGAAAACGACATTACTAGATTATAGCTGCACACCGCTAACTGTCGAAAGTTTCTGAGCCTGCTCTTCCTTTGCAAAAAGGGATTAAGGAGTGTTGTTGAAACATCTAGTTTAGAACAAGATTACCAAAAGAAAATGGTGAAGGAAGTTGTCATTCCTATGTTGTGCAACTGTATATAAAGCCCAATTCCTGGGAAATCCAAAATTATCCAGTTTACTATCTAAAAACCAGCTTCCGGATCTCTGCCAGCAGTTTTGTAGGAAATACTTTTCCAGTACAGTGCTTCTCACACTTTAAAGTGCACTAACATCATCTGGGGACCAGTGAGGACCTTCCTCACTGTTAACTTTGGAATGGGCTGTGGGATTCTGTGCATCTATTACCAGGTAATACACATGTTATTGCTTGGGTGAAGCAAAGGAGTAGATGGGACTAGAGGATAGGAAAGCCTTGCTCAGGGAAAGGTATTGAATGAGCAAGGGAGAGGAGAAGCTGCAGACCCACATGGGCTTCTGTGCAGCTCTGCACTCAGGTGCCGCCCTTCATCACAGGACACAGTCGTGGCCACAGTATCTCAGAAGTGGGAGGAAGCCCTGCTTCCTGTCTGGGAACCATGAAGGCTCTCACGTTGGGAGTGTTTCATCAACAGAGGATTTATCTGGTCAGCATTAGCACAAATGGTAGCTGATTATAGTGATTAGAGGCCAGAATCCATTAAACACACACAAGCTCACACTTCAGTCTGTCTTTTTGAGAGATGCCTACCTGGCCTGTCAAGCATTGCCCAGCTGGAAATTGATAAATTTCCTCATCAAGGGCCTCCAGCTGTTGGTAATGTCATTAAGGTTCTAAGAAGAATTCTAAACAAGACCAACTTTGATCGTCTTAACTGCACTGTTAGCAAAGAGATGAGTCTGATTTTGGATCACCCATGGCACTCAATTTGATCTTCTCTAACCACTTAACTTAGCCTAGTTTAGTATGCATTCATTACATACCCTTGTACAACATTCAGTCACACCACTTTTTTCAGCTCTTGCAATGTGCACTGGGGAGAAGAATCATGGCCGATGAAGGTGGTGAAGTTCAGATGGGAAATTTTCTTATTTGTAGTAATAAAGAACAACAAACTTGTCCTCCTCAGTGCACACAACATGCAGAAGCCATGCCTAGGTCGGGCACACTTGGCCAAAAGGAGCATGAAAAAAGCCTATTTAGATCTCCAAGCCCAAAAGTCACAATATCCACCCACCAAGAGGAGCTATGTTAGCTGGATGATTTTCCTCTTCATACCTGAGTCCCAGCCCTGTGCAGTCATGGCCCCAGCCACCACCACAGACTCCATTTCCCTAAATTCAAACTGTATTTGTCAGTGTCCAGCCTGTGTCTGAGCGATGCCCTCCTGCACCTCAAGAAAAGAAAAAAAAAGAAGCTTTTGATCTCTTTAAGCAAACTTCAAGTAAGCTTAAGATTAAAACAAAAAAGAAAAAACAAAAACCAAAAAAAACAGCCAAACTGATGTTTAACTGATTTGACTAGATGTTTGGTGTGTTTTTAAATTTTTTTTTCCTTCTCTGAATTGACACATCAAATCAATCAGAAGAAATTAAAACCCTCAGGGAGACAAAGTCTAAATTGTTGTCTCTTCTGTGGTCTTTCAGGGGGAAAGTTAAAATCACTCACCACAAATTGTGTTGCTAAAGCCACAGCCAAGAGTCAGGAAGAAAGACATCAGTTTTCTTTAGCAAATGATTAGTTAGAGTTTATTATGTACTGTATACTTCCACATACTTTTCTAAGCACTATGAACATATTAACTAGTTTAATCCTCTTAGCTACCTATAAGTCACATATTAATCCCATTTTACAAAAGGAGAAACTGATTCACATAGAAGTTGTCACTGATAAAAAAGATTCTCTCTTATAAAGAGGAAACAAGCAGATTAAAAACACAAAACTTTCTTTGCAATGAAATAAGAGAAATTAGCAATATGAATGAAAGCAATTAGCATATAAATTAAAATAGTTTTGAAACAGAATTACCAATTTGGGAAATTACTTGAACTTTGCCCTATTTCGTATTTATCTATCTTCTCTTTTCCTCTTCATTTGCCTATATACATTTTAGTTTCTATCTTGTCCTCTCAGTAACTACTTTGAAGATAATGATACCTGCACAGTGTGTTAACTACTGTTATTCTCTAATTATTGTGTCACAAAATTTTCTTTTATTGTTTCATAAAATAAAAAAGTTAAATTAAATAAACCAAACAGAAGAAGTTAAGTCACTGGCAAAAAGCAGGCAGTTAGTGGGTGCTGGAGACAGGCCTCACACAAGGCCACTCAGCCCCTTCACTTCTTGCCCTGACACTGGTCTGCACAGCTCCTTGTAGTCAGAGGTTGCATACCCAGGCTCAGAGAATCTGCAGATACTAACCAGCTGGAGGTCATGGCTCCACACAGAGCCTTCCAGAGTTAGGGCAGTAAACAGAGGTTAGATGACCAACCCCCAAAACTGTGGCTTGCTTCTTACCTGTGTTGTGATTTTTTTTTTTAATGCAGAACACTTACTCACTTTGAGTTTTAGGCTTCTTTGCAGAAACCAGTGGACAACATTCTCATGAAGCAATGGTGGCCACATCATATGATTGAATGTGCAAAAGGAATTTGACAGATTCAGTCACTTATTCAGCAAATGCTGATTTCCTACTCCATGCCGAAACTGTAGGAGTTGGGATTATGATAGCAGACAGAACGCTACTTTCCCAAGTCTAGTGTGGAAGGCAGTGATGAAGAGTCAAACATATGTAAATATATAATGAGCTTTACTGCAAGTACTCTGAGGAAAATAAAGCAGCTGAGCAGCCCTCCTGATAGGAGAAGCAATAAAGGGATTACTGTTTTGTGCAGGAGATCAGAAAGGTTGCTGAAAAGATGGTATTTGACCTATGGGTGAAGAGCTCATGAGCCAGAGAAAGAATAGCTAGAGACAAGAGGGAGTGGATCTCGGGAGCTATTTGAAGGAAACCAGGCAAAGAGGTGGCAGTAATCCATTGTTTTATATGTTCCTCAGACAGAGACTAAAAAAAGATTGGAATAGTGAGTATAGGAGTAGAGAATGAGGAGTTGACAGGAAAGGTCAGCAGGGATGGTTGCCTGAGTGGGATGATGCGATGGAAATCTGATGGGAGAGGGTTCAAGAAAGCCCAGGAGGAGAGGAAATGGAGATGACTGATAAATGACTCACTGCATTTTCCAGCAAGAGGAGCAGAGAAATGGGGCTGTAGCTCATGAGGCTCATGAAATTAGGGAATGTTTTTCTTCATTTTCCTTTTTTTTCAGATAACAGCTACTACAGTTTATTTATATGCTGATATGAACAATCTGGCAAGGATGAAATAATTAATAGGGCAGAAAAGAGAGAAATGGATTGCTGAAATATTCCCTTAAGTACAGGAGAGGAGATGAGATGCAGGGCATTAAGCAGAGGAATTAGACCCAAAGAAGAACACAGACTTCTCATCCACAGCAACAGGAGGAAAGTCAGAGCAAAACAGGCTCATGTCCAGGCCAGATGGAAGATGGGAGTCTTCCTCTACGATTCTCATTAATACTTTAATAAAATAGAGAAAAAGATTAAAAGCAAACACTTGGCATGGGTGGGCAGTGAAAGCTGAAGGTTTGAAAAAAATAGAGAAGATAAAAAAATAGTTTTCTAGAATAATATAAGATTGACCAGTTTAAAGCATGGTTGTTAAACTATAAATTGTGGGCCATATCCAGCCTACTGCTTACTTTTGTAAATAGTTTGGTTGGAAGACAGGCACACCCATTCATTTATATTTGTCTATGGCTGCTTCCCTTCTATGATAGCCAAGTTGTAACCCAAAACTTAAAATACTTACTGTCTGATCTTTTACAGAAAACGTTTGCCAAAAACCCTGCTCTGGAGAGGTGAGTTGGATTTTGATGCCTTGTGAAAAGGTACAAGGTGAGTGGTCATAATTTGAGGGCAAACTAGGAAACATGAATGGGTCTCTCTCTCTCTCTCTCTCTCTGCATGCGTGCATGTGTCCATGTGCTCAAGAATGAGGGAAAGGAATTCTCTCCAGGCAGCTTCTCCTGTGTAGAAAGGAAGAGCATTGGAATGAACCAGGGTTGGTGTTCAGTCAGGCTAATACAGTAAATGCAGTGAACAGGGGACAGACAGACAGAAGGAGAATAAAAGAATATAAGGAATAAAGATGGGAATCATTGTCAATTAAATAAGGTCATCAGGGGAAGTGTTACAAGGAAGTGAAGCATCAATACGTTTAAGTACTATTGGGCTTCAGGAAATATTAAATCTAGTTATTAAAAGGCTTGAGCACTGAAGGCATCTTTAAACACTGAATTCTAGAAAAAGTACTTTTCATCAGACTTGATCTAATTCCAAAAGCATACACTTAACACTCATTTCTATATCAATGCATAGGAATACATACATTTTCTTCATAAACTGTGGTGTATGATTGAAAAATGTGGTGAATGTGTGAACGTTTACAGGAAAAGATGCATTGTCATTAAGCTACCTCAAAATACTCCCTATAGATTCAAACACACTTATTGCATCATTCTTGCCATTTTCTGAGGCAAGTTTGAAAGTCCTTCATCATGTCTTTAGTTGAGCTGTAGGGGCTCCTTCCATGACCTGAAATGGAACTGAAATATTTGCTTTTCATGATCACTTAGACTTTGAAGAAGAGCCAGAAGTCACACAGTCACAGACCTGGTGACTAAGGTAGATGCGGACACACCATAATGTTTTGGGTTTTTTTTATTGTTACCAGGGATCAAACTTGGGATCTTGCGACTCCAAGGCAGGTGGCAGCACCACTGAGCTAAATCCCTGGCCCCTGCCATAATGTTTTTAGAACCCTATCTTTCCTTTGGATGACATTTGACAACAACATTCACTGTGTTTTTGATCACACTTCCTAAAACCACAAAAGACTTGCAGAACTGTTTTAGAAAGTAGCAAGAACTATGAAATAAGTGTGTTCAAAGGGAGGGGCAGTATTTTGAAGGGGGTTAATGGCAATGTGTCTTTTGTTGTAATAATTTTTTAAAATTTAAGCATTCACCGTATATTTTGATCATTCTTGTACGTTTATTTATTCATTTAATCTAAAAATACTTGCCAAGCACTGTGTTAGGTTTCATGGATACAATGGTAAACAATAAGGAAATAATCCTTATTCTAACAAAGGTTACAGTCTGCTGCTTGAAATTAAATTATGAAAGCGTCACCATTTGTGGTAGTGAAAAGCCAAGTGAATCACTCTAGCTGGTGAGGATACAATGAAGCAAGGAACATTGGCTCCTTGGAAGGAATAGTCTGTTGAAACCTCAGAGATCATTTCCAATCTCCTAGACCAGAGTTTTTCACATGGTGTAGCAATTCAATTTGTGGAGCAAATTTGGAGAGTGTGGTCAGGGAAGAGCTAGTCTCATTTGTCTGGTTTCCAACAGGTCAGTGAAATTGCATTAGGAAGAAGTAAAATCAAAAACAGGTAGGAGAAAGGCCATGGGTTTCAATGTATGTCTTGTTAATAACTGGGTCTCCCCAGGGAGTGGCCCCAGCTGAAAGACACTGCCCAGGATTACAATCCCTGAAATGGCTTAGATGACAGACAGAAAGCAGGAACTGCAGATTTCACTATTTCCCCACACTGTTGATGCAGTGGAGCACAGCCTGAGTTATGTGGGGTTTTTCAGTTCTTTCCAAACTAAACATAGTTTGTCAGTTTTTGAAATCATAAAGAATAACCCATCTTCCCACCCTTGCCCTTGACCTTACTCACATAGCTTTTCTCTTTTTTAATCATGGTGTCTCTCACATCAAATACTTTAAATGGGGAGAGTGCTGGTCTCAGCTGACTTTGTCCATGCTTGCCATCTTTCCTGATCCACCTTCAAAGTTATGGATGCATTCCAAACTGATTAAATGGGTCACAGCCTTTCAGAGAGGCCAAAGCCAGCTGGTTCGAGTCAATTGTATTCCTTCCAATTGGCACACGATAAATGGAGTGCTTCCCTCAAGAGGTTGACTCTACAGTTGATGATTGATGACTTGATATTATGCCTTTCAGGCCAGAGTAACATCTCGCACTCAGCCAAAGTCCATGAATCTGTCTAAATGCTTAGAATAGATTATCTGCTCACCACAAAACACTGCATATGGGTTTATCTGTAAATTCGTTTATACATTTAAGGATGTATTTACCCACTTTTCTATACATGCATGCAATTTTCTCTCATTATAAAATCATATGTACTAATATGTGTATATTTACTGGTATTGATTGGGATACTGATTGTGAGGAAATAGAGGTCAAAGGGACAAATGTTTGTCCAGGAACCTGACAGGCTATTGAGGAGACAAAAAAATATATATATAAATAAAAATGTAAGTTTGAAGCTAGGGGTGTGATTCAATGTTTGCCATGCATAAGCACATGCTGAACACATGCGAGGTTGTAGGTTCAGTCCCTTGCACCAAAAAAAAAGTGTGAATGGTAATAGGGGAAAAGCAGTTAAGAGAGCCCTAAAAAAAGGACATCTAACTCGCCCTAGAGGAGATTTCTCAACCTTAGCACTAATAATATTGTGAATAAACAGTTCCTTGTTGTGGGGATTATTCTATATGCTACAGAGTGTCCCCATGTGCAACAGCATCCCTGACCTCTAAGTGCTAGGTGCCAGTAGCACTTCCCCATGTTATGACAACCACAAATTTCTCTACACATTATCAAAAGTCTTTAAAAATGAGAGGGACACAAAACTCTTCACCTTTGAAAACCACTGGACTTCAGCATCCAGGAAGGTTCCATGGAGAAGGTGAATCTTTAAGAATAATTAGTTCCTAGCTGGGCATGGTGGCACATGCCTGTAAACCCAGCACTCAGGAGCCTGAGGCAGGCGGACTGCCATGAGTTCAAGGCCAGCCTGGACTAAATAGCAAAACCTTGTGTTAAAAAAAAAAAAAGTAGTTATACAAAAATACAAACAGAAACAAAAGATATACAAAAAGAAAAATATGTTGACGCCCAGGAAACAGCCCATGAAGAGACAGCATATTCAGAGAATTGTGACTGAATAGCTGCTGCAGCACAGTCTGAGAATAAGTTATCAAAGTGTAGGCTGCAGAGGTAGATTGGACCCAGATAAATCAAAACCTTCATAATTGGAAAGCCTTTGGCAGTTCCAAAACAAGGCACATTGTCAGAATTACCTATGCTAGTATTAAAAAGTATAGACATCTGGTTCCAGTATTGATGAATCATGATCTCTGAGAGTATGGCCCAGTAAAGCGCATATTTTAAAAACTCTTAGCTTAAGGAATTTTCAGAATCTCATTAAAGTTTGATTTTCTGATAAGAAGCACAATGTCACTTGTGCACTTGTTAGATATATAGAATCTCACTCCAAACGATGGAAGCACAGCCTTGATTTTTGCAAGAATTTCACATTATTCCTCTACATGTTAGAATTAAGAGATAAAGCTCCAGTCTACGGAGAGCCCTTCAAAAATACAAAATGAATCTCACCGATGACCTCCAGAAATGCACCAGTCTAGTTTATTACTTTCTTGTTCAGTTAAGAACCAGAAGAATGTAGAGAGCAAGCAACATAGGACCACCCTCTTCAAATTTTCCCCATGTGGTAAGTTGAAGATTTATTAATAATACAAAATATGGTCAGCCTTCAGAAAATCTCATGGGAAAGTAGAGAAGGAAGTCACTAGTGATCATAAAATAACACCTTATGACCCCAAATTCAACTCCATCATAAATCTACATTTTCCAGGATCTCAAATCAATTCCACTGTTTTAGAGCTAATGAAAGGCAGGGGACATTTACTCAAAGCTGGAATAGATAGAAAATAGATATTACTTTCAAGGGCACTTCATATTTATCATTCTACATTGTTAGTATATTTTAATTCCAGAATAACTTGAAAATTTAACCTACCTACATACAATAATGAGGTAACTAGATATAAAACAAAAAATAATCATTTGGAGAATATTTTCAAATTGATTAGCACTGTGTCACATAATCAACAATTTGTTCTAAAATTATTGTCCCATTTTATAGATAAGAAAACTGAGGTGTGGTGTGGGAATGTCCATGGTCTCACAGACAGTAAGCAGTGGAGTTTGAATTCAATCTTTTACTATCTGATGTCTTACTTCTTTCACCCAAGCACTTTAATTTAAGCTTAGCTATAAGAGGAGACATAGTCAAGCTTCAGCATTATTTCTCTGCAGGCTTAATCATAAATTATCTGAAACATTTTTTCCAATTGTAAGTCAAAATATTAATCTACCACATTCTTCCAATTCACTGAACTCTTCTATGAAAAACAGGATTACACACACAAATCATCACAATTATGTAAATAGCAGCCCAAATGGCAGACTGTTTCTACTAAGAAATCTGACTCAAATACCCCTCTTCCATTGCAAAGCTATACAAAATTTAAAAAGATATTTAAGAGAAAATCATTTTGTGATCATTAGCATCCCAAAGGACACTAAAGTAAGGAAGAAACACAGAGGTGAGCAAAAATTATGCATAGGTTTGTGTCTGGGATCTCAATCAGGAAGAATTTCTCAGAATGTGTTTAATCGAGGTTTTTCAGAATAACAGGAGATTCTATTTAATAGTTAGAAACGGGGGAGGGAGTGAGAGGAATTGACTCACTTGACTATGCAGGCAGAAAAGTCCCATCATGTATTCACAGTCTGCAAGCTGGACAGCAAAAGGGTAGGGATGGAGTAATTAACTCCAACCAATTCTGAAGGCCTGAAGACCAAGACAGCCAATGGCATTAAGTCCGATCCTAGGGGAGAGGTAAAGTGAAGTGTTCCATCTTGTGCAGTCCAATGGGGGGTGGGATAAAGGAGACAAATTTCATATCCCAGTCAAGTTGACACATAAAATAAACCGTCACATAGATATTCATATGCTCTGGACAATGTGTGACCTACCTGTAGTACGTAACATGGGCATGAGCTTTATCTTGGTTCTCCAACCCTCACTAAAGGACACTAAGAAAACTGAGGATTAAGTACAACCATGGCCATGACCATAGTGAGCTGGTTTTCAGGTATGCTGGAGAAACATGACCTGCCACAGGAGACGAAGCAAAGTTACAGGCACATTTTTTAGTAAACCTTGTTGCTTGGCTGCAGAAGTGTTTTGAGCTGACTGATTTGACAAGGGAAGTAGAGGAGTGAAGAGAGTGAAAGAGACTAAATTAGCTGGACAAGAGCAAGAATGTGTGTAAAAAATCAGAACAAGAAACTCTTGGTGAGAATGACCTACCTTAGCTATTATTATAGGAGGGAGATTGATCCAAGGAAATACCAAGGGTCTGTCAGGTACTTCAAAGTTTATCCAAGAAAAATCTCCCCAAGAAGTCTCTTCTCATCACTATACCTCTTTCTTCTCTGTTTTGAGTAGGGCAAGACAAACCTGTAGTTAAGAGAACTATGTCTGGAAAGATCACCAAGGTTTTAGTCTGACCCACTGGTGAACATCAGCAATACTATTCAAGCAAGGCCTCAGCTTCTGCATTTGTGAAATGGTCATCACCATGGCACCCACAAAAACTCTCTGTCACACAGAGGTGAAGACCCCATCAGTTGACTCATAATACTGAGAACAAGACTGGGCACACAGTAAATGTTCAACAAAGAGCTTTGCTTTTCCCTTTTGTGGCTATTCCTATGATGATAAATTGTCATGATCACATTGAATTCTGTTTGTATCAAATGATGTTCTTCAAGAAAAGGAAATTTTTAAATATATCTCTGAGATGAAATGGTCAGAGAGACAGGGTATGAGCTAGTTCAGTAATTCTATGTTAAAGGTATGAAAAATAATTAGTTGTCCAAACAGATAAAGACACCATTATTATTTGCACCAGATTTCACTTTTTTTTTCAGATTCTTGCTCTGGTAAACTGTATGGTATTAAACAAATCATTTATTTACTTCAAGATTTCATTGCAGTGATATGGTCACTTTGGTCTATGAGATTTCATAGATCCTTTTTTTTTGTTGGTACTGGGGATCGAACTCGGGTCCTTGCACTTGCGCCGCAGGCAGCAAAACCACTGAGCTAAATCCCCAGCCCTCATAGATCCTTTTGAACAATAAGATTTCAAGAATCTGTGTGCTATATATCTAAATTGATGCTTACAGAGAGATTGAGATGAGTAGGGTCACTCTTACGGAAAAACTTGGGGAAAGTGGATAAAGACTATAATATTGGGTTCTATAAGATGAATCCTTAACTCTCAGAGGAAAATAGTATGATCAGGTTCTGTTTTACCCTATGATTTATATGTGAATTACCTGTACTTGTCTTTGAAAAATGGTGGTGAGAGCGAAAAGTTTTCTGCATTCATAGAGCTTACAATTTACTGTGGAAGAAAAGGAAATAAAGTAACTAATCAAGAACAGGGGTGTGTAATTCTATAAACACCTCCAACACAAAAGCCATGAGAACAGAAGGAAACAAGCATTTTGAGGGGCCTGAATTCATTTGTCTGGTGAAAAGAAGAAAGATAGAGGAGACACTAAATGAGTCTGGTGGGGGTAGAGCCTTGGGACTCATGATTAAACAAATGAGTTTTAAAAAAATTTTTTAAATTCACTGCTTTTTAAAAAGAATAACTATAGCAAATATTAGTTGAGTCCTCAGTATGTACCAATATGCTTTCCTAAGTGCCTTTCATGTATTCCTGTATGAATTCATTTTATCCTTACAATAACCCCATGAGATGGGAACTGTTACTATCCTATTTTATAGACAAACAGCTGATACAAAAAGAGTTTAGTTGACTTTCTAAAAATCACATGTCTAGAAAGTCTCCAAGCTAGATTCATTCCTATGCAGTCTGGCTATAAAAACCATCCTCTGAAATCATGTGCTTTACAAGTATGCTTCATAGCCTGAAAGTTTCACGTGTTTGATTTATGTAAACTAAAACTTTTCCAGAGGTGATTTTGACTCTTCTTTTCCCTACCTTGACATGATACAATGTTACATAATGTTTGTCAATGAAATGAAGCCAATAAGCAAAGAGGTTATGATAATATTTGAAAGACCACTTTTTAAAAGTGTAGGTATCTTAGGTAGATGAATAGACGCAGAGAGAACAATGATCAAAACAAATGAGAGAAATGGAAAGGTGATAAGCAAGGTGTCTTAGTCAACATTCACATCTACAACTTAAAAGAGGAGAGTTTCAATTGGCTCAATTTTGGGGAGATTCAATCTATAATGGGCTGGCTCCAAGGCATAAATATCACAGCAACAGCACATGGAAGAAAAAATATGTTCAGTTCATGGCAGCCAGAAATCAGAACAGAGGAAGAGGCTAGGGACTACATATGCCACCCAAGGTCCTGCCCAGACACACCCAGAAGTATGCTTTACTAACCTAGGAGGCATTTCTTACCCCATGATGTTGATGAACCAGGATAAAATTTCAGGTAAGATCACAGGATTAACTGTCATCTTCACACATGAACACATCTCCTTACACCATGCTTAATCTCCATATAAAGAGAGTAGTAAGTTTATAATTGTACCTAACACAATGCAACTATACCTCATACAACCAGAAACACAATAATCCCTTTCCCAAAGTTTCAACAGTTCTAGAATTTTTCAAAAGCCCAAGTCTATATCTCTTCTGAGACTCAAGGCCAAGTATTAGCTATGAACCTCTGCAAAAATCAAAAACAAGTTACACAATCCCTTAGTACAATGTCTCAGGATAAACATTCCCATTTCAAAACGGAGGAATAGGACCAAAAGAATTGGTCCAAAGCAAGATTAAAAGCCATCAGGACAGATATTAAATTCTGTAGCACCATTTCCAGTATCTGGGGGCATATGTTGGTAAAATTTGAGCACACAGAGAATGGGTTCCCCTACTCTTATGGCCTTGCCTGATGACATCCGTAAGGCCTATCTCAGAATGACTCTACTCAGAGCCTTCACGTTTCCTCTGTTCATTTTCCACATTCCTAGAATTCCTGACTTTGTGAGGGTTCCTTTGCACTTTCAGCTTCATTCCCATGGCTTCATGCATTGTCCTCTCAGCAGCTCCTTGCCTGAATTCCCAGGAATTCTTTGGAAATATTGGTGGAAGACTCCTTGATCCACAGTTCTTGTATTCTATATGCCAGTAAGACCACCATCCTATGAACAATTCCAAGATCTTCTGGGAGCAGAAGCAGTAGCCACACTCCCATGGACAGTGGCTGCAGCAGCCTCTGAGTTTCAATGGGTGCTGAACATGTGAAATGAATCCCTGGGAATGAATTCCCTAAGTGACCTTTATCAAGCAGGGGTCACAGAGATGCTTATCTCAAATGAAATAGTAACAGTTTTGCATCTTTAAGCCTGCTATCTGTGTGAAGTTTCTGATTCTTGAGATGCCCAAGAAGCATCTTTCTTCATACCCCTATATTAAGTACTTAGTTTCTTTTTAATGGTTCAATTTTAAATTCTTTAGCATCCATGCCTCCTTTGTTCCCAGCTTTATATATGGTTTGTTTGAAGCCAAAATTCATGTGTTTCAAATTTTTCTGCTCTTTAGCCCCTAATTCTTACTACACATCTGGCTCAAAGTAGCTCCTAGTACCCATGACACAGTCTGAACCTTAGGCTGTCTTAAAATTTCCTCTACAAGATTAATTAGTTCAATGCCCTTAATCTCCTGCAAAGTCTCAGGATATCGATAAAACAAAGACAAATTTTCTTCTGGAGTGTAATGCACATGCCCTCTACTCCAATTGCCAATCAAATCCTTGTTCTAAACTGAAACTTCCTGAGCCTGATCTTTACCATCTGAATCCCTCTCAGCATTCTAGCCTTCTAAACACTCACCAGAATAGCCTACCAAGCTATTTTTACAGCATTCTGAATCTTCTCTAGCCAGTTTCTCCAAACCTTCCCACAATCTTTCTGAAAACCTATCCTAATTGTTTTTAAACCACATGATCAGATATAGTCACATCAATGAGCCCACTTCTCTTGTACTAGTTTTCTGTATTAGTCAGATTTCCTATAACTAGGATAGAATACCTGACATCCACAACTTAAAGGGGAGAATTTTATTTGGCTCATTGTTCAGGGGATTTAATCCATGTTCAGTTGGCTGCAAGGCAGAAATAGTACAGAAGCACATGACAAAATAAAACTGCTCAGTTCATGGCAACCAGAGAGCAAGACTCTCTCTCTCCTGCTCTAGCAGCCTGATCTAGATCCACTTAGTGAACATTTACCAGTTTTAGTGAACAGCAGAGTCCATATCCACAATGTAATTGTTTCTAGCCTGTCTGGTAGTGAATGGCCTGACTTCCATAGCATACATGTCCATGGTAAAAACTAAATTTGTTGGGACCCAGTTGTGTTAGAAACATATCCCCTATCATTATTATTATTATTTTTAAGTGACAGAGACTGTCATTCCTTGTGATTAAGCCTCTTTTATATACCATTGTGCAAGTAACTCAAGGTAGGGGCTGACTATTTGTTCCAGAACATTTCTGGATGTTTTTTCCTGTAGGAAAGATATAATTAAAGACATTGCTAATTACCTCTCTTTCTTTCTGTGTCATCTATGTGAAAACTCATATGAAAAATGATTTTCTTTTAATTAATTGTTGGAACAAGTTTAAATTTTATGTTTTTCTTTTGTGAATACTCAATACTAGTGTAATTGTGCATTCATCCTCATTTTCTGTGGTCACTAAAAATTCAAGGCTAATTATCCCTTTCTTTCTTTCTGTTTTCTTTCTCTCTCTCTCTCTCTCTCTCTTTCTTTCTTTCTTTCTTTTCTTTTATGATTTATCTATTTACTTGGTCTAGGAGAGGACCACATCATTAAAAATTTAGTGAGTGATTGAATAGATTAAGGAGTTTATGCTATAGCTGTATACTAAATTCCCTTACTAAACATCTTGAAACAATTATCACTTATCACTCTCAAAGTGACTAAATGTGAGTCTATGGTTCTCTTAATACAAACACATCTGTTAAACTTGGAAGAAAAGTTCAAAGTTTATAATGTTGATATTTTTTCTTGCAAAAAGAAAAACATCTTCACTTTTTTTAGTAAAAACAAATTAAAGCCAAACACTTTTAAGAAAATTCACATGACTTTGGTAAACTATGTAACCAAGAAAGCACATTTAATTCATTACAAGCTAAAGTAGCTACACAACACTCCTTGGTAAAAATTCTGGCTATATTTGTACTTCAAATGAAGTTCCATGATAAACACCTGATTAAAATATGTTCATTACTTGCTATTCTTCTTCCATTTAACTATAGTCCAACATCTCCATTCCTTAGAGAAAAACAATCTTCCTTATTTTGTTAGTTTTATTTGGAGGGAATTCTACTCATAGCAGTCTCCATGCTTTGGCACATTTGCCATTGACCCAACAAGTTTTTATAGCCCATTTTATGAACTGCAGTATTTGATTCAGGGAGGAAAAAATGAAACATGTCCCACCATTCAGAGTCTTTCTCTTGTGTTACTGAGTTTGAAACTGGAAGTAAAAGGATCATTAAAACAAAGTGTATATTGAAAGATACTTCCTGTGATCTTCGTTACTGTGTAAAAAAGAATAGCCACCGTAATGTTAGAGGAGGAGAAAGGAGAAAAAAAAACATGAAAGAGGAGAGGAAGAAAGAAGATATGGAGAGAGAAGGAAGAAAGAGAAAGGAAGAGGAGAAGGAATACAATGAAGAACATGGGGAGAAAGAGGGAGGGAAAGCAGAGACACAGACTTAATAACTTCATTTCGATCATTTATCTGATTCACACACGAAGTTACCTTTGGTTCTGAGTTCAAATTCTTCCAGGGTTATCACACCTATAATGCCAGGTGTTCAACTCTGTATGACTTCAACTAATACACTAAGATATCTAGGCTGGAAGACATTCTTCCAAGAGAGGTTCTTCATACACATGTTTGATGCCTCCACGTAAGGCTGCTGGCCTACCTCCATGTGATGGCTCCTCTTTCACAGAGTCTGCACAATGCTCAGGCTTCACATGCCATAATCGGCTCAAGGAGATGCACGACTGAGATGGCTTCCAAGAAAAAGCCTCTCTTTTTGTTCTTGTATTGTTTTTAAGGGAGAGGATATTAACATATATTAATTATATAAATTAATAGGTTTCTCTGTGACATTTCCATACACAAGTAAGTTCATGCATCGATCATGTCCCCCGTTAGTTCTACCAAGAGAGATTATCTTAAAAATCAAAGATTCTAGGATTCCCAGCTAGAGATTGTAAGATTTCTTGGGATGTAGCATCAGAAGTCACAAAATGATTCAGCCACATTCCATTAAACAAGATTTAGTCAAACAGCCAGCCCAGATTCTAGGGTTGGAGAAGGCAAATGGAAAGGATACCCTAAGCTTTGCCACAAGGCCTAGGGAGGATCTTCAGGCATCAGTTATTGTACACCCATCTCTCTCTGTACTGGTCTGTCCTTGCCTGTCTGGTTACTCCGACACATTGCTGGGTTTTTAGCATGAACATTTTCTCCTCTGTGAAGTTTTTCAGTGTGGAGGAAAAACCTCTTTGCACTTAGATCTGCCTTAGCATGTACCACATACTCTTATATCATGATTTACAAACCTTTCTCTATACTAGACACAGAATACCTTGAAGGGATTAAAGATGTTTTAATTCTTTATATCTGAGACCTGAATGGCCAGTGCTCAGTAAATGCTAGCTGGGTAAATTAGCATGTGCATGTCAATACATTTACTACTCAGACAGAAAAATAGCAATGGACAGATTCAAGCAGAATCCTTGTTTCCAGAGAACTTTTTGTCTAAGGACAATGTCAGTCTGTAGACTATTTCCTCATACAATATATTCACACATGATGTCAACTACTATCAGGGTTTAACAAAAGGACATGGCCTAAAGTAACCAGAGCAACTGATGTCAAACTGTTTCAGGATTCCTTTAGGCTGATAAACCTAATGCTCTGTCTTGTCAAGTCCTACATTTATCTTCACAGTCAAACAGTTCCACAAAAAAAGTAGAGATTACAAAATGTAGCTGAGATTTAGTCAGAGGGAAATTATTTTATATGGTTTCTCTAACTTGATATTTTATAATCATTATAGCTTGGATGTTTAATGTCCTTTCAAGACCATGTGTTAAATAAAGACTCGGTTGCCAATCTGTGGTGTTTATTAGAGGTGTTGGAACCTTTATGAGGTCAGCCAAGTAGAAAGAAGTTGGGTCATTAGGGGTGTTCCCCTAAAGGGGGTTTAAGGGCACTGGTCCCTCCCCTCTCTCTAATTCCATCCTGATCACCATGAGGTAAGAAGTTTAATTCCCCACACACTCCTCTTCATACTGTTCTGACTTACCACAGGCCCAAACAAACAAGGCCAAGTAACCATGGACTGAAACCTCTGAAACTGAGAGCCATAACAAACCTTTCATCCTTTAAACTGACTTTCTCAGGTATATTGTCATGGTGATGAAAACCTGATTACTACAGTACTCACTGAGTCTCCCTTTTGACTGGAAACTGTGCAGGTGGTACTTTTACTAATGGTACAGGACACACTCTCCTACAAATGAGAAGATGTGAACTAATGTAAGCCAAATGCATACACTTGCAAGTAAGTCCACATGGCCATGAGAGTGAACACTTCTTCAATTAATGGAAAATGGATTATTGGGCTGGGGAGTTAGCTCAGTGGTTCCGTCATCTGCCTCACAAGCGCAAGGTCTCAAGTTTGATGCCTGGTACCAACAACAAAAAAAAAAGAAAATGGATTATTAAAAGTTACCTTTCTCTTACCTTCTTAATTTAGATAAAAGAAATACTAGTTAAAATTCTGTTTTAATTTCTTTAATTCTTTGCATTTCAAATAAGAACAGGATGGTACCTACTCAGAGAAGGAAACAAGAAAATCAATAAAAGGGAAAGAAAGAGAAAATAATTGAATGCTTAAATCAGTGAAAAAACAATCCTTAGGGAGAAAAACAAAATTTAGAAAACCTAATTCAGGTTATAACAATGAGTTCAATGACGACTTCACAGTTCCTTGAAAAATTTCTTCTTAGAAAATTTATGTATTTTTAAAATTCTTGTTTGTCTCATCCTACCATTAAACTACTAAATGTTAGTGTCCAGGTATGGTTTGGCATGACATTAGACATCTTGAAATCAGATGATTAAAGCACATATTGAAAGACTAGCAAAATAAGGGCTAAGAAAATACTTGTAGCACAGTGGTAAAGTGCTTGCCTAGTATGAAGCTCTGGGCTCAATACCCAATGCTACCAAAACAAACAAACAAACAAAACAAATAACAAAAAGAGAAAAGGGGAAAATATATTAGAACATCAAAATTGCAATTAAAAAGAAGCTGCCAATGGATGATAGGGGAAAAATGTGCCGAATGAAGCTATTTGATAATTACCCAGGAGCTCCAGGTGCAAAGCAGGGAAAATAGTGAGTACCTGTAGATGCTTTTAATCTGACCCAAGTGGCCAGCAGAAGACTAGGTGCTCCTGGACATGCTGAGGGAAACAACTTTGTGAATGTCACCACTCAGAAGTAATATCAGCATTTCCCACCAGACCCTCTCCTTGAGCACTAGAAATAGGCCATATGTGTTTAAAGTTGTGAAAGGCATAAGCCAGAATTTGCATTCCTCAAAATGTGATACTGCAGGATTTGGATGGAGATCAACAGATGTCACACATCTTCTATGAAGAGCCAGAGTGTAGATATTTAGGCTATGCCAACCATAATGTATCTCCCACAAATGCTTAAATACCTTATAGCATGAAAATAACCTAAAGCAAGATGTAAACAAATCACTGTGGCTGGGTGCCAGTAAAGCTTTGTTCCATCATGGAAATCTGAATTTTGTTGAATTTTCACATATCACAAAAATTTTATTCAAGAATTTTAAAATGTAAAACTATTATTAGCTTACAGGACATACAAAAACAAGTGACAAGCTGGGTCAATGATTCATAAACCCTCAATGCACCTTAACTTTAGTTAGGTCTAATTGGCTGGGACCATTAGAAAGACAAAGACCAAAATTCGCCCCCCCCATCTCCACACATTCCTAAGGTCCTAGTCAGATAATATAATACAATTTAACAATATCTTTTGTTTATCTGCATTTGCCAGCATTGCTAAACACTGGGAATAAACATCCAAAGAATATTTTGTGACATGTGAAAATTATATTAAAATTTATGTATTCTCTATGGCTTGTCTGTTATCTTCTGCCATCTAAATGTTAGCTTAAATAATAAGTGTTAATAAGTTTTATAAAATAATGATAATTAACATTTTATTTTGTTTTATGCCAGAAAGTGTTTTGAGTGATTTGGATATAACTCACATACAGAAAATGGTGTTGCCTTCTTAGCATGATTTAGGACCAGCATTTAAGATTATTTTTCTCACCTTTCCACAGTGTAACTGTGTTTTCTTTTATCAATCTATTCACACAGTAATGAACTAATGTGGAATTTTAGTACAAACCTGTTTATTCACTTTTCTTCCTGTTATGAAGTGTAAAATATTTTCAAAATAATTACCTTTACGAAACATTAGCAATCCTGAAAGCTAAAATAGCAATCTTAAGACTATAGCCACATCAATTAAAATTTATATTTTACAAATGAAGACTGTCACACTGAGATATGTTAATTTAGACCTTCTAAGAAGTAGACAAAGCAAGATTGTACATGTAAGAGATACAAATACGTATGAGGAATTTGGGGAGCTAGAGGAAGAGCCAATAGATCATGAGCATTTCTCTGCCCTGTGGAGAAGAGATACAAGGACAGAAAATTGAGTAAGAAAAGTCTTAGACTGTGTACTGCTCATAAAGTCTCAGTAGAGCCCACAGGGAGCCCTGCGCCAAAGCAAATACTGGCCTCCCCAGAAGCAGGCTTTCCTGTGCATCCCTCTCACACTCAGTCACTGACTACAGGCAGCTCAGATGTAAGGCTTCAGTGTAAACACAGTGATGAGTTTCAGAGTATGGACCAATGGACTTGGTTAGTTACTCTGCCTGCAGCTGGAGATCTGCACACCAGTCGCCTTGACTGCCACACAAAGGATGATGGGCTCCACACTCAAGATCTATGGGTTTCATACTATATGAGCAGGACTAGAAACTGGTTTGTCAGGAATTCATTTTAAAAACCATGATGTATAAAGGCTAGGGATGTAGCTCAGTAATGCAGTCTGTGCCTAGCAGTCACAAGGCTCTAGGTTGGATTCTCAGCAATGCAAAGAAAAAAAATGTCTCCCAACTACAATATCCAGCCCATCCGTCTACAATGATTGATCCCATATCAAGCTTTTTTTTTACTAGTGGATGTACTCACTCAACCTTTCATTATTAACCTTCTGTAATTTCTCTTGTATAGCAAGTAAGAAAAGTTTCAGGAGGTGTTACAGTCTTTGCACAGGTAATGAGACTAATTAGCAATTAATAAGGAAATATCTTGAAGCATAAAATGAAAAACTAAGTTAGAAATATATATTATGAATAAACTCCTAGTGAAAGGTATAGATTGCAACAAATTGAACAAAAAGAGGATATGTATACTGTGTATAAGGGTAATGAAGATGATCTGTGGCTCTGTGGAGTTATTTTCCAACCAACCCATGGTAAGTTGAAAATGTCTTAAGTTGAAAATTTAATACATCTAATATAGCAAACATCATAGTTTAGACTAGCCTGTCTTAAATTTATTTGTGTTTCCCTTAGCCTATGGTTAGTCAAAATTAAATGTGGAGTTTAGGGTGAAATATCATCTTGATTGTTCTTGGGGCCTACCCAAGGGAATTGGCGAAGCACATTTCTGGGTGTGTCTGGGTGGGTCACAGAGAGTGGCCTAGGGGGGGTCAATGTCTGGTTCTTTGCCCCTTCCTCTCCGCTACTGGTTCACGATCTGCTTCTCTGCTGCCAAGGATTGAAAAGCTTCCCTTCTACCATAATACTTCTGCCTTAGAATCATCCAGACATGGTATTTCGTCCCAGCAATGGGAAAGCTGACCAATACACCATCTAACACAGTTTATTCTATGATAACATGTTAAATATTTCATTTAATTGATTAAATACTTGTATCCAAAAACTGTTGGAAACACAGTACACTGTAGAGTGTCGTTTGTTTACTCTCATTTTGGTGTGGCTGATTGGGATCTGCAGATTGCTAATGCTGGTCAGTATCTCAAGAATATATTATATTGCACATTGCTAGTGCAGAAAATGATCAAAACTCAAAATTTGAAGTATAGTTCTCCTCAATGCACTTCACTTTTTTACTACTGTAAAAAATGGTAAGTCAAACCATCATAAGTTGGGAATTGTCTGTATTGGAAATTATTTATGTGCCTGAAATAAATTTTTTTGTATTCTTTAGATGGTTTTCTCCTTCTTATTGTTCATTTCTAGTGGGCCAACATGATTTTCCTGATGGTATATTTTAGCCAGATTCCCTAGGGAACAGAGATGCAACAAAGCTAATATCCTAATGATTTATTGGGGTTTCTAGGGCAGTGAGAATGAGGATTAAAGGAAGTGGAGTAGGAAAGAAGGAATAGAATAAGGAACCAAAACAAGTATATGGCTTCATCTGTCCCTGACAGTTCCTCTAACCATTTTCCTACTCCACAGATCTAGCCACTATTGCTCATTAATATATCTCCTCACACTGCTTTCAGTTTTGTTTCTTGTGGGATGGGCGTTAGGCATTAGCAGATCTGGTCTCTATCTTCCTTTTCATATCATCTAGTTAAGCCAACATCTCCAGTGATCAGGTTCAACCATACTGGATTTATCAAAACTCTGCTTTCCCCAAGTGCTGGTAGGAGAATCTGAGAAATGTCATTCATAGTATGAAGGCTTTATTGTTCCTTGGCCAATGACCAGCGGGAAATTAAAGATAAAATATCCAAAAAATAAATTCCTCCCTATCTCCCATAGATTATCCCAAAGCACAATAGTTCTATATGACTTCTATGAATCCACAGGCAAAACCCACTGACCAATCATCAGTGTTGTTTGTTAGGACACTATAGCCAATTGGGTGATGTACCACCTTGGTTTGCATTCCCCTTTTCTTTTGTCTCATTCTTGCTCATTAGAAGTTATAACTTCAATAAATTATGAGCACATAAACTTTCTTGCTTCAGACTAAGACAGACAAAAAATAAAACCCAGGTTAAGACAAAACAAAAAACCAAAACTCAATGTGATCTGTTGTGACCTGGTTTTATAATCAAACAGAATCAGATATTTTGTCACACAAAGTACCTCAAACAGCCTTTATCAAACAGTCATAAGCTCAGCTTCAAGCCCCACTAAATAACTAGAGCATGAAACTCATTTCTATAAAACAGAGCTAAATTTCAAAATGATTTTGAGACCTTTTTAAGGAGAATGCTCTGAATCACATTTGAATTAAATTGCTTGTCCAACCATCTAAACCTGATAAATGCACTGTTGAGATTCAAACTAAAGTCAGATTCCAGAACCTTTCTTCCTCTGACAATGATACACTATAGTTTTCTAACAAACCTGTCTTTCCGGTTTAGTCAGATCTTTTTCTAGATAATCAGGACTGGGATTAATTTCTTAAAGGAATAAAATCTCTGCAGAGAATACTGAGTCTTAGAGACCAAAATGGATTTTAGAGGAATCATAGCTTCTCTGTGCAATGCAAGGAATCAAACAGAACAGATACAAAACAAAACATATAGCAATGTTTTGTAATTTTTAAAATATCAGATAAAATCACCAAATAGTTTTTTTTTAAATAGACAAAGAGAAACTAAAATATGAATGAGTGGAGAAGCTCCATGAGATGGTCCTGTCCAGAGTGGCTTCCTAGGTTCTCAGCAGGGTGGGCAACACCACTGTTTCTGCACTCTTTCCTGCAGTGAAAGAGAAACCTTTTGTCAGGTAAAAGGCCAAAAACCAAGACCAGACCAGGCCACAACAAGCCTTTATTGTAGGGACAATCTGCAGGGGGGTGGGGGGGTGGGGGGGTGTCTCTGAACAAAAGAGAGACAAAAGCAATACGGCCAGGACAGCAAATACCTTTTACAGGAGCAGGGGTGGGCCCTGTAGGAGCTGAGGTGGGGTTGAGTGAGGTAGTGGCTAGGGAATGGAGGAGCCGGTGACGTCACTAGTTGCTAGGAGAGCAAGAGCAAGTATTAGGTTACTCTTTTGGTGGGAGTAGGGGCATGTTGGAAAGAAGGTAGCTATTATATACAGCAGCCACCCTAAATTGGAGAGATATCTATCACCTTTCTTGCCACCATTTAGAAGATGAATAACTAGCTGGGAGGGTCCCGTCAGGTAACAAAGCAAAATATGAACTATTTCAAGTGGTCAAGCACTTAGGAAGTAGAAAATAAGCTCAATGGTCACAATATGGACCCAGTAAAATAGACTAGTCAAGGGTTTAGATGAAAAGCTGAGTTAAAATGTGATAGGAGCACTTAGGAGAAAAGTACCTCCCCAAGTATATTTTTCAGTTTTTTAAAAAAATCACGATTTTGCCATTATGCAATCAGTAGACTATAACTATAACTGAGAGTTCTATAATTGACCTAAAAGAACAAGTGAGAAAAATATCAGAAAATATACTTCAAGATACAAAAATGTGAAACATTAAAAGAAGATGACAACTTTGGAGTCTAGATCCTCATTGGTGGACACAGAGACACACGCATACCTGCATCTCCCTTGGTGGCTCCAGTTTTCAATCCATTCAGGTTTGCTCCAGCCACACAGACTCAGGGCATGCCTTCCCCAGACCTGGGCCACACCCACATCTAATGGTCCACTGACCACCACTGGGGGCTAAAAGTCCTTGATTATTTTTGACAACTTTGGAAAATTCTAATGGACCATCAATATTTCAGAGCTCCTGGCAAGTTCAGAAGAGGCTTTTCCAGGCATTGAAGTCATTCAACGTCTTTGCCATCTTGCTGTCCTCCTCTATGTTCCAAACCACATCTCAGCACCTGCATCCCAAGATGTCATTCTATCCCAACTGATGCTGACAAAAGAAGGTGCTGAGTGGTGTGGAAATGGATTAATTGCTGGCTAACTGGCAATAAGGGAAGACTCAGTGGTCCCATTGGTGGTACTTGGAACATCATGTGCCTCTGTTACCCAAAATGGCACTCATTCACCAGGAGGCATAGCAAAGGACCATGGAACCAAGAGCTCTGATGGCTGCCTGGGCACTCCAGCACTCAGGTACAGAGGGAACAGTGAGGAAGGAAAGGAATCACCATCTTGGCAGAAGCCCTTGATCCTGCCTCTCAAAGGAAAGGTCTGACTGCTGTTAACAAAACAGGGGCAGGAATGAATATGTGTTGTACCTAGGTGATCCACTCAGGAACTTGTTGGTAGTTTCTTGCCCAATTATGACTTCTCAAATGCAATTTCTCAACTAAAAATCATAAAATAACACATATATTTTATCATAAAAAGTAACTGTGATCCGAGAATCTTATCGCTCTCAGATACTGTGCTTGTTCATGTGTGCATAATCACTCCTCACACACACACAATGAGAAAATTTAATTTTACATTGAGACATCCTGCTATGATTTGAATAAATCTAAATCTCATGTAGAAACTTGATTGCCGATGTGGTAGCTGTGAGAAAAGGACCTTTAAGAGGCAATTAGGTTCTTAAGAGAGGTTAAAGCATGTGTTATTGATATAGGGGGAAGAGATATAACTCCCAAACCCACTAGATATCTGAAACACAAGTTCCAGCTCTCTAAAATCGAAGAATGAATTCTAGGAACAATGGAGGTTAAGAGTAGGAAAACATTATTGAGCGAAATCTTCTGTCTAAGAGAGACAGAGGGGGACTGGAAAGTGGGTTACCCACCCACTCCACTTTTCAACGATGTTTTATACAGCAAAGCCATGTGATGAGGTGGGTACAAAGTGGGGCAAAAATATAAGACCCAATGGAAATTTACAAGGTGGGCATGAGGTGGGTCAAAGATTACAAGTACAGTCATCTAGGTAATATTGATTAAATGGGGATCAAATGGGAAAACAAGCCACACCCAAGAAATTTCCCATTTAGAATGTCAATCACTGCTATCTGTCCCCAGGGGAAGTAGTGGCTCCTCTTTTATAATGCTAACCAGTGAATGTGCCTCAATTGTTCTCCATGTTGGCTCCTTGCTGTGTTGGCTCCTGGATGGCTGGCACCTTAAGGACTGGGGCCTTGAAGGCTGGTGCCTTAAGGGAGGCCCTGACTACCTACAAAATATCTAATGAACTTACCTATCTACAATATCATGGGAGTGACTTTCAATGCCCATAGAACTGAATTAGTTACCAAGAGTGTTATAAAGTGAAACTAACATTTGGGTTTTGTCTCTGTTGCATAGGCCCACTTGCCCTTCCAACTTCTGTCACGAAGCCGCAGGAGGCTGTCAGTAGCCTTGGCTGCCCAATCTTGGATTGTTCAGCATCTACAAATGTGAATTTAAGCAAATCTTTTACACATATGTGTGTGGTACCAAGAATTGAACTCAGGGCCTTCACATTGAGCTACATCCTCAACTCCTTTTTTATTTTTTATTTGGAGACAAGGTCTTCCTAAGTCATTAAATTGCCTAGACTAGGCTCAACATTGTAATCCTGCCTCAGCTACCCAAAGAGCTGGGATTACAGGTGGCACCACCATAAATGGTCTCTTTTCTTCATAAATTACCTTGTCTCAAGTATTTTGTTAGAACAACTAAAATGTACTAAGATATCAATTATAATACAAAAAAAAATAAATCTATCATAAGGTACATGTTTCTTACCATGAAATACACAAAACACTAAGAATGTTAAAATGTAAAGCCCAATAATTCTATTGGTAAAAATGTGCCTGGCATTTATTTCAAAATTACATTTTGAGATTCATGCCTACAAAACTGGTGAAATTTTTTCATTCTTCTGTATATAATATAGTATTTGTATTTGAAATATTGTTTGTTCTAACAGTACTGAGATAAATGGTAAGAGAAAATTTTTCTAAATGAATCCTAAATTATTTTAAATAAAGAAATTTCTCAATTCTAGTTTTTATGTAAATTGTATAAATGTATTTAGAACTTAACTATTCCCACAGTTGCTATTTTATTTCCTTTATTCAAAATATACTTCTTAAAATACATTGACTGTAAGATTCATCAAGTATTTTTAATGTTTCAAAATTAAATACTGCAAAGCTAGATCTCATCAGGTTCTTTTCATTCAGTTCATAAGTATAAATTTAACAAAGTAACACCAATGAACTTATTTGCCAAATCAAATATTTCAAACACAATAAAACAATTTATAAATTATACCTCAAACATTATTGGAGTGCTCATTCTTTAATTTGCTAAGTTCTCACTTTGATTTTTTGTGATGTTAACAATGATTTCTCATTTGCAAACTTTGTTTTCAGCAATTATAATTCAATGCAACTCTTTTTTTTTTTTGGTAACATATTTATTAGTTCAGAGCAGAAAGAGCAAGAGTCAAGCTCCTTTGAAAACCATGGGTCTTGACTGGAGAGCTTCTAGCTTGCCTTCTCCCACTTTCCCAACAATTCATTCACTTGAGAAAAGGGAGAGCAGGGAAGTTGCAGGCCAAACCCCCTCAGGGTTACAGAGAGGGCTAGTTTGGTTCTGTTTCCCTCAGCCACAGCTGAGAAAAGAAAGGTGGCAAAGATCTCTGCAGGGCAAGAAGCCCACCGAGCCCCTCAAGCACTGGTGTCAGGCAGCACCACGGAGGGATTGGTCATAGGGGCATGATTTTACATCAAGGTATATGCTAACCTGTAACATAAAGAGGACACTTGATAGCAAAGCTATGGGCTCAAAGGCCATGGCTCCACCCTGCCCGTCTCTCTAGAAGAGTGCTGAGATTTCATGGGATTCCATTCATTAAATATGCATTAAATTATTCCAACCTAGCTGAGTGCAGTGGTACATGTTTATAATCCCAGCCACCTGTAAGACTGGGGAAAGGAAGATCACAAGTCTGAGGCCAGTCTGGCCAATTTAGTGACACCCTGTCTCAAAATAATAAAAAATAGACTAGGGATGTCTTTCAATGGTAGAGCATTTCCCTAGCATAGACAGATCCTCTGTTCAATCCCAGCAGTGAACAAATTCCAATGGAGTTCAATTCTAAAAACAATAACCAGAATCAGAATTTTGAGAACTTGATTACAGTACATTAGGTGAAATACAATAAGTTTCAATGTAGGTCATGTGAGACCAAAGTGACTCCATTTTGCTTATGTGAAACCAGAATGACTCCACTTTTGCCCAAAATGGAGTAGTCTCCTTTGTCCTCTCACATTAATGATTAAAATGTGCTTGATCTAGGACAAAAGATACAATCTGTAACAAACCAAAGTCCCTAAGTTAATTACTCAGCCATCTGTTTACCCAGGAAATGAACATCCTGGGCCCACTATCTGTAGGAACAGTCTGTTAATGTGCTGACTGTCAATGCTGGGTGGTCGTGACCATTAGTCACCGTGTCTGCTGACCATCAATACGTGACAGTTGCCCACTAACCTTTGTCCTTCTTTTCTTTTGTAAAACCTATACGTAATCACCCCTTACCCCTGATGAGTTCACCCAATCAGAAATGTACACTTCATGCATGTTAAGCGCTGACCAATCATTGTAACTGCTAAGTAGAGAATCTCCAAACCTTGCTGTAACCTCTATAAAAACCCTGCTAATTTGGAACTCGGGGCTCTCAATCTCCATCCGCTGTGTTGGTGACAATTGAGAGTCCCTGCTTAAGCTCGAATAAATGACCCTCATGTGCTTACATCGGAAACGGCCTCCTGGTGGTCTTTGGGACCTCGAAATCTGGGCATAACAGTCACAGACGACAACTTTTAAGTAGTTGTTCTAACACTCAAAATTTTCTAAACTTTCATTGATGATGCATAGTAAAGAGATGGCATGAACATTGTTGAACATTTTCAAAAATTTTTAACTGTGATTAAAATATAGATAATGTAAAATTTGTTACTGTAACTATTTTTTGAAGGTACAGTTCTGTAGTAAGTAAATCCACATTGTTGTACAACCAATCTACAAAATTATTTACATCCTGCAAACTGATACTCTATACTCATGAAACAAAACTCCCATTTCCTCCTCCTCTAGAAATCAGACACTGCTATTCTACTTCTTATCTGTGAATTTGACTAGTCTAGACACCTTATAATAAGTGAAAACATATATAGCATTTATTCTTTTGTGACTAGCTTATGTCATCTATTATAATGTCTTCAAGGTACCCTTCCTTGTTAAAGCTCAATAAAACCCCATGGGGTGTACATACCATATTTTGTTTACCTATTCATTAATCTGTCATTGGACTTTTGGGTTACTTCCACCTTTTGACTATTGTGAATAATTCTGCTGTTAACAGTAGTGTAAGTATATCTCTTTGAAGCTCTTTTATCAATCATTTGAAGTATATACCCAGAATTTGAATTTTTGGATTATATGGTAATTCCATTAAGTTTTTGGGGAACTTCCTGCTGTCTTCTATAATGACTGCATAACTTTATATTCCCACCAATGCTGCATAAAGATTCCAGTTTCCCCATACCCTTATCAACATTTGTCTTGTTTTCCTGAAAACCCAGAGCATATCATTATAGTTTTAATTGCATTTCTCTCATTATTAATGTTGTGGAAAAATCTTTTCCTGTGTATTTCTTCTCTAAAAAAGTATCAGGTCCTTTACTAACTTTTAATTGTCTTGTTTGTAGTGGAGTTGTAGGAGACCTTGATATATTCTAGATACTAACTCATTTTCAGATATATGATTTACAAATATTTTCTCCCATTCCATAAGTTAGGTCTTTCACTGTGTATTGTATTTTTTATGCATAAAGATTTAAATATTGATATACCTTAGTGTATCTATTTTTACTCTTGTTGCTTATGCTTTTAGTGTCATATCCAAAAAATAAATGCCAGATTCAAAACCATAAATCTCTCTCCTGTTTTTTCCTAAAGGACTTTAGTTTTAGCCATTATGTTCAGATTTTTGATCCATTTTGAGTTAATTTTGTATATGGTGTAGGGTAAGGATCAAACTCATACTTTTGTAAACACACATCAGATTTTCCCAGCACCATTTGTTGCAAAGATTGTTCTGTCTTGTTTGAATGTATTTGCTATTCTCATCAAAGACATTTTCTAATTTCCCTATGACTTTTTTTGAACCATTGATTAATAGTATATTATTTAATTTCCATATATTTGTGATTTTCCTTTCAGATAATGATTTTTAGTTTTATTTTATTATAATAAGAAGTTTGTATCATCTCAATGTTTTTAAATGTATTAAGACTTGTTTTGCTGTGTAACATATGTTCTGAATATTTTTCAATACAGAGGAAAAATGTGGATCCTGCTGTTATTGGATGGAAGGTTCTACATATATTCTTAAATCAGATTGTTCTAGAGTTTTGCTCAAGTCATGTCTTTACTGATCTTCTCTCTGATTGTTGTATACATTAGGGAAAGAGAAAAATTTAAGTCTCCTTTTTTTATTTATTTTTTATTTTTTATTTTTGGTACCAGGGATCAAACTCGGGTCCTTGTGCTTGCAAGGCAGGTGGCAGAACCACTGAGCTAAATCCCTGGCCCTAGTTTCCTTTTTTTATTTTTAAGATGACTGCATCTCCCTTTAGTTATCTCAATGTGGTTTAATATATTGAGGGGCTATGAGGTTTGGTGCATCTATATTTACAGCTGTTACATATTCTTGTTGAAGTGACTCAATTTTTATCATTAAGTAGTATATTTGTTGAAGATCTGGTAAGGACTCCCAGGGCAAGCCCACCGCCTGCCCATGGAGCCGCGTGGGCAGAGCCATGCAGGCAGAGAATCCAGGACTGACTGGGCCCAGATCTGTCTGTCTGGCTACACCTACTTGCCACCAAGGCCTGGTGAGGACCCCCCAGGCACACCCACCAGCCTCCTGTGCAGCTGCACAGGCTCCTGCAACAACAAAGCTCCCACCACCATGCCACCTCTGGGCTCTTGGCTTTGCACCTGGTTCCACACTACAGAGGCACAGGGGGACATAACGGCCATTGTCCTGAGCTGCAGAACTGAACAAGAGAGAGAGAGAGGGCCTCTCTCAGGCTCTCTGATGATAACTGAAGCTCCCTGGAAAAGTGAAGAGAATCTCTGCAATAAAGGTACACCAGAACACTGTACTTGGTAAGTTAGAGAGATCGTCACCTCCCATCAGAACCTGGACTATCTTCAGGGGAAAGGCAGCTGGAACCTGCAATAGAACCTTGCACAGTTCAACTCTGTGGGAGGACAGGGAGCTCAGCTTGGGACTTGGAGCCAGAAATCTGCCTGAATCTCACAGGTCTGTGACTGGCTTACTGAAACTCATTGACTTATAACTGCACACTGCTGCCCACATTGTTTATTGTGACAGAAGAGACATACCCTGAAAGAGTCCCTTCAGTTTTATCTTTTATTTGTTATTTTCAAAATTACCAGTATTTTTTTTTGCTCTTCTTTTTAATTTTTTCCTTCTTTTTCTACTCTTTTAAATTTGTTATTTTTCTCTTTTTTCTTTCTTTTCTCTTCTCTCTCTCTCTCTCTCTCTCTCTCTCTCTCTCTCTCTCTCTCTCTCTCTCTCTCTCTTGTTCCCTTGCTGTACCACATTGTTCTTCATCACCCTTTCTGTTCCTGTTCTGGCCCTAATTTATATTTCTTCTTTATTTTTCTTTTATTCTCTTTCCTTCTCTCACCTGTGTCCTCTGGCCTCACTGCTAACCTTCCCCTATCCTGCTACCTACCTAAACCTCCTTCTCCAACTCTTTCTAACTCCCCATTCTGAAGGGAAAAGTTGCTATATTGAAGAGTTTATTCACTATAAACATATGTTGGGTTGGTCCTTGATTTTGATTTAATTCACACAGTTAAAGGTGATAGATTAATAACTACCACAAATTGTCATTTTCTAAGAGGTACTTGTTGCTTTTGTGTTGGTAATTGTATGACTAGGGCTAAGGTGTTGTGATTGATCTAATCAGCTGTCCTTCCTGGCATAATGAAAATGAGATAACCTCAGAGCCATTAGAGACTCAAAACCTAAAGAGCAGCTATATCTGGAAGACACCTCTGAGGAGCAATCATTCCATAAGGGTTCTAAATACATCAACAAAGATACTTACAATAAGCAACTTCAAAATATCAACCCAGGACTTAAACCAAGGACAATACCAAAAACAATACTAAGAAGACATTTAAGTAAGGGACAAACTCAGACTTCCACCCCACAAAAGGCAGATTCTGGGGAAAACGAGGTGGCAAAGTCTGATAATCAACCACCTGGACACCCTGAACTGATAGCACAGGAAGTAACAAAACAGATGAATGAGGCTCTAGAAAAATTCAA
>NW_004624755.1:13182362-13209406 GCF_000247695.1 Heterocephalus glaber
CTGCATTGTTGGTGGGAGTGCAGACTGGTGCAACCACTGTGGAAATCAGTATGGAGATACCTCAAAGAACTAGAACTGGAAGTCCCATTTGACCCAGCTATTCCCCTTCTGCGTATCTTCCCCAAAGAATTAAAAGAATCATACCACAGCGATATATTTGCACCCATGTTTATAGTGGCACAGTTTGTAATAACTAAAGCTTGGAAACAGCCCAAGTGCCCATCAGCTGGAAACTGGATAAAGAAGATGTGTTTTTTAAAAATAAATGGAATACAACTCAGCCATAAAGAATGAGAAACTAGAGACATTTCTAGCTAAGTAGACACACATTGAGGTCAAACTCTTAAGTGAAATAAATAGGACACACATGTATAAAAACCAAATAATTTCTCTGGTGTGAAAACTAAAAGTGTAAATAAGAATCAAAATGTATAATTGATATTGTGAAATAGGCAGAAAATGTTTAAAGAATAGGGGAAGTGGGAGGGGAAGGGGCAAGGAAAGAAGGGAAAAGAAAAAGTATGGGAAATAGAAAAAAATGGAAACAAAGTCTTTGCAAATAGGAAATGGTGGAGGGGGTTAAGGGAGGGCAGGGGAATGGGGAAAAATTAAGAACCAAGATACATCATGTACAAGATCCCGATGATGAATGTAACTCTATTATATATCTAAAATGTAACAATAAACTAAATGGAAAAAAAAGATTCAAGTTTGACAAAAGGACAAAGAAAACTGAGTACAACCACCAGTACTGGCAGGACAATTGACATCTGTGTAGTAGAATGACAGTGAAGGCATTATACTTTATCAAAATGTTTAAAAAGAATGAATTTTAATGTTTTTATCATAAAATTAATGAGGAAATAGATATGTTTACACTGAATTGAGCATTATATAATCTATGCATATAATAAAATTTCACATGGTATTCTGGAAATATGTAGGGTTTTTTCAGAAATATGTAGTTTTTATGTGTGAATTATTTTTTTTAAATTTTCATACAACTAATATTGATTAACAGCCTACAAGCCTGTCTGCCAATTTTGGTATTAGAGCAAAAAAGCAGGAGCTAAGTGAAAAGCATGGAACAGAGATCTAAGCCTTAATATTGGGTTCAACTGGACCTTTAGAAGTTTCTGGAAATGAGATAATGCTTGCATCCGGCAAAGGTTAAAAAAAAGAAAAACTATAGAGAAGGAACATGATTGAAACACATACTGTACAGGAAAGGGTAGAAATCATGAAGGAAACAGAATGACAGAGAAAGAAACAAATTTTACCTTCAATTTTAAGAGGAACACTCATGATGCTATAGGTTGATGTGTAAGTACATTGAGAGTTGTTCAAAACACACATTTCCTTTTAATCTGAGTTCCGGAAGAGGAGAAATGATTTCAATTTGAACTTGTCACAGACATTTAGGTTGTTTTCATATCTTGATTTTTTGTAAATAATACTAAAATTAACATGTAAGTACAGATATCTCTTAATGATTTTGATCTAAATATTTTCAGATATATATCTAGGATTGGGATTGTGGGAGCATGTGGTGGTTCTATTTTTAATTTTCTTAGGAATGTTGTCTCGAACAGATGCCGTGGGTAAAGAGGACTCGGACTCGGATGGCAGTTCACACACTTCTCTTATATTATCATAATTCACTTCAGTACAGTTATCACACAATACTACGTCTGCCAATTACCACGTCCCTGTACCTGTACTGCGCAAGTCCTTATGGGAGCCCGACGTTTCCTCCCGTAGGGTCAGAGGGTCCGATCCGTAGACGAAGGGCGTCGAGTCGGTGCTAGGCTATCCATCTCTCCGCTTGCCTCGTCCTCTGGTCTCCTCTGGTCGGCGGCGATGGTCCTTCCAGCGGGATCAGGTGTGCAGATGTCTCGGTCGGTAGTCAGATCAGCAGATCGACTGGTCGACTGGTCTACTGGTCGGTGGACGGATCGACGACTTGCTTGGAGTCTTCAGCTCCTTTTATACTATTCTAACTGGGCGTTTGTGGTATTGGTTCAGACTTATCACATCTTATTACACTGTCCAGTTCGGGTACACCCTTATCAGTTCCATACCGCTTAAGGTTCTACTTTCATATCTTATGGTTACACATCACTATTATGATTATGTCACACTTAGGGTTACAGCACACTTTATGGTTATACAATTCAATCTTATTTCAAAGTGTTCTCCACAAACATACATACTGCTTTCCACAGAAACTGCACCATCTTACAACAACCAGCAAACAAGGTTCCAACTTCTCCATATCTCGCCAAAATTATTAGTGTGTGTTGATTTTCATTTACCTGATAATATACGTGTTGGCCATGTTCAATGTGCATATCTTCTTTGAGAAATGTCAATTCAAATTCTTGATCCATTTCTAACTTGGGATACTTATAGAGTTTCTATGCAATAAAGTTATAGAACTTTCATATATGTTTAAATATAGGAATCTCTTATCAGGCATTTGGTTTACAAATAGTTTCTGTCATTCTGTAGATTGCCTTTTCACTTTGTTGTTGTTTTTTTCCCCCTTGCTATACGGAAGCAATTAATTTAATACAGCCCTACTAAATGAATGGAAAAAGAAGATGAGGATATGCATGCAGTTGAATATTACTCAGCCTTGAAAAGAAAGGAGCTCTTACCCTATGTGATAAAATAGATGGAGAAAATTGTAGTATGTACAGTAGTCCAGTCAGAGAAGGGTGAATCTTGCATGATCACACTTACAGGAGATATCTAAAACAGTCAAATACTGCAGGGAATAAAACCTTGGTAATCAGAGGCTGTGGCTAGGGTGAAATGGAAAGTTTTGTTTCATGGCTATTGACTTTGTTTTAAAAGATGAAAATTGTTCTGCAGATTGATTGCACAACAATGTGAATGTACTTAACACTAATGAAGTATACATTCAAAAATGGTTTGGATAACAAATTCCACATTACATGTATTTGTATCACAATAAAAATCTACCAGTTATTCAGTAGTATATACATTTTCTCTTTACTGTATAATATTACTTAGATATTAGAAAATTTTGAGCCTTAGAACAAGGCAGCCCAGACTGCTCTATTTGCATATGTTGTTCATAACAAAAGCAATATCCCCTCCACCAACACTTTAACCTTGCCTTCGTGGCAAAATTCTTACAGAGCCCTATTGAGCAACTGTGATAAACACTTGAACTCACTCTGATGTAAACTGAGTTCTTCATGTTTGACAAAGTTTTGGGTTTGAATGTGAGAGAATAATACTACCCATCGGCGCAAGATGCAATTGTGAGCATAACTCCGACTCACTTCTGCTTGAAATAAAACCATTTTAATTTTTTTCTCATTTGTCTATTTTGCTTGGCTCATGCTTTTCATTTGGGAACATGTAAAATTACATGCATTTTAGTTTACAAAAGAAGTGTGGCATTTCCACCCTCTGATATAAAAACAATTATTAGTGTTTGAATGGAGCTTTCAGAAAAAGCCAAGCAGATTTAATTTGAAAATTATAAATAAAAGATTTGCACTTAGATTAAATTTTTCTCTGAAGCACCTGTGCCTTCTCTTTACTGATCATTGTGTTGCACAAGGAAGCTGTGCTAATTCCTCATGTTGCTATTTTGATCAATCCTCAAGTGAATATATTCATTCAGAGATACACTAGAATCTCCAGGCACGATTCAGCAGTCTGACCTCTTTTTCTTCAGCAAGTTTGTCTTTTTAGAGAAGATTCTTATAAATGGGAAGAAAAATACACTGCTTCTCTTTATTTAAATGATTTATTTGGACTCAGAGTAGGCAAAAATCTAAAACTTAGCCAAATTACAAATTTGAATTTAAAACTACATTGGATTTCATAGCAAAATGAGTTTCCAGTTCTTAACCTTACTTTGACACAGAAAACATAAAATGTTAAATAATTAAAAATTTAGAAGGAATTTTAGAAAAAGGATTAAGATGCTATGAGTCTTAATATTCTCAAGAAGTAAACAAACAGAGTTTCTATCCATCTCAAACCTAGGCTTTAAAAACTCAGGATACATTTTTTTTGGCTTAGAAACTTGCGAAGCAAAGTGTACTCACTTCTGTCTCTTGCCTGAAAAATCTGAGAGAGAGAGAGAGAGAGAGAGAGAGAAAATAGTGCCATAACAACAGAAGTTTGGTAAGTATATTCCTTACCTTTCAGTGTGAGCTTAAAGAGGCCAATTCCCATGAACTGCTAGTGTATCATGCCTGAGAGAATAAAAGATAATGAGAGAGTTTCATTCTCTCAATGTATAGAGATGTGTTACCCAGCCCTAACTGTATATTAACTACTTGACCTAGCTAAATTTTTATCCTTCTGTAATCTTGTTTATTTGTGAGGATATGATGCCATAACCTGTATCCCAGAGATCTGTCTTCATGTTTGTACCCAAAAATGACTGAATGTAAGATGGCTTCCTGAGTGATCTGCATACAATCCCTAACTTCATTATAATCTCATTTGCATGCTAAATGACCCATTTCCTCCATTGCCATGCCAGTGGACAATTGCAGTGGTAATGACAACCAGAAAGAACCATGAAAAGAGTGAAAAGAGGTGGTACCCAAATTCCTGGAAAATCTCTCATTTCCAGAAAAGACACAAATATTTCTCCCTTTATCAGTTTATCCCTCTCCTTCATTTATTTCACCCTGACCCTGAATCTATAACCTCTCAACTACTAACAGATCAAGAAGTTGATTAGTGAGAGAGCTCTGGAAAGATGGTGGAGCAGTAAATGGCAGCAGGTTAAACTCTCTGAGACTCAAAATCCAGACACTGGAATATAAAAACTTCCAGAAGAAAAGAAGCAGGGAGGTGAATCCCAGGGACTCAGGAAGGATCTGAAGGGAGGATTGAGCCCACAGGGAAAGTGGAGACTGATGCCAACAGAGAAAACAGAGGTGGAAACTGTACTTTCTCCCTGACTCCTGCCTCTTGGTATGAGAGCGGAGGGTGACTCTACAGAAACACAGTAAACTGAGGGAGCCCAAAGCCTCCATGGGGAAACACACCAGTGAAATGGACAGTGGATGCTGTGAACTACAATAGCTGGTGAGTGAGTCCAGTCAAAGCATCTCCTGAGTCCCCTGGAGAGGGTGCTTGACCAGATGCCATTTTCGGGAGGGGCCAACTGAACTCAGGACTCAGAGCAGCCCTGGATTGGCTTCCTTGTAGGACTCTCAGCAACTGGGTGAGGGACAATGGCAGGAGACACACAGGGTCAGAGAAGTGAGGCCATGCTGGCAAAAGACAAGCAGACTCCTGCAGGCTGTACAACTCAGGACCCAGCTCCACAACCAGAGGCCACAATTAGCCAGAACTTCTGTGGAATCGAAAGTACCAGAATAAGCACCCTTCCCTATACCTACTGCAGGCTGGCTGGAATTATCCAACACCCCGCCCTAATCCTATTGCAGGCTTGATGGGATCATCTAGCACAGATCTGGGCTCTGCTTGACTTGTTTGTTTTCCAGAGTCAGCAAAGAAATGTCCTGAGTTGGACACAACCATAATACTATAGATCCCAGAAGATAACCGCAGTCTTGAAATCACAGAGAAACCCTTTTTTCATTCTTTTTTTCCTCTTTGCTTTTCTTCTTTTTTCTTGATTGTTTGGTGTTGTTTTTTCATGAGTATGAACTTTTCTTTTTTCTTCTTTTTTTTTTTTTTTTGGTACCGGGGATCGAACTTCGGATGTCGTGCTTGCGAGGCAGGCGGCAGCACCACTGAGATATATCCCCGGCCCCGAGTATGAACTTTTCTTTAAGTTTTTTGGCTTTGCTTAGGCCTTATTTTTGTCTTTTCCTTCTTTCCCTACTGCCTTCTTCACCACCCTCCCAAAGCTTGGATAATTTTCCTTTGTCCTTCAGCCTTACTTCTAATCTCTTTCTCTTCTTTTATTTCTCTATTTCTCATCTTATCCCTTTTAAATTATCTCCTTGATGGTAAAATCACTATATTGAGGGGATATTTACTGTATACAATTTTGTGATTTGTTTTAGATTTTATATAACTATAAATCTTATACCTATGGCTTACGGTGGCAAATTAACAGTTACCATGGTTTGTCATTTTCTAGACTATACTTGATGCTATTGTTATTACTGATTGGACTACTTTAGCCAAGGTGACATAGTTGTTGTGATCAGTTTTTCCTCCTTGTATAAAAATACCAAGATTGTCTGGGGTTCATAAACAGTACCATAGGACAGCACCAAAGAACTGTGTGCTAGGCAAAATAGGCAGCAACTTCTCATCCCTAAAAAATAGAAGAGGCAGGATCTGGGACAGCCTCAAAAGCCAGCTACACCTAGAAGACTCCTCTGAAAAGTAGACATTTCCTAAAATGTTCTCAATACTAGTAAAAAAAAAAGCTACCTACCATAAGCAATTTAAAAGTATCAATGCAGAAAACAAATTCTTAAAAATAGAAAATGAGAAGACATAGAAGCAAGATGCTGCCCCTGATGTCCAGTTCACGCAAGGCAAATCCAGGCAGCATTGAGGTGGAAGAAATCAAAAGCCACACAGCTGAAATTTCTGAAATGGTAGCAGAGGAAGTAAGAAAGTGGATAAATGAGACTCTAGGAAAAAAAAAACTAATAAATAATTTCACCGATAACTAAAGAGATGATGACCATAATGAAGGACATGGTTAGTGAATCTAGAATAGATACAAATTTTAAAAAATAGAGGAGCTTAGGAAAGTGATGGCAACCATTAATGCCCAACATAGAAAAGAACTGGATTCCATAAAACAGATTCAAACAGATATCCAGGAGATTAAAAATTCTATTGAAAGTATATGCAGCAGAATCAACCAATGTGAGGACAGAATATCATATCTAAAAGACAGATTTGCAATTAGCGATCATCAAGTGAAATACTTATTTAAAATAGCAAAGGACATTGAAAAATCAATCTGAAGAAGAATAACATAAGACTGATAGGAATCAATGAAAAATCAGAAGATGCCACAAAGGACATAATATCCTTATTCACAGACATAATGGCAGAAAATTTCCCAAGTGTGGAAGAAGAATTTGACATACAGATAAATGAGGCATACAGAACTCCACTTATCCACAATCAGAAACATACTACACCAAGGCAAATAATAGTCAAGATTCCAGAAATTCAACACAAGAACATGATATTAAAAGTTGTTAGAGAAAAGAAACAAATCACCTATAAAGGTAAGCCTAACAGAATCACAACAGACTTCCTAATCCAAACACTTAAGTCAAGGAAAGATTGGAGTGAAATACTTCAAGCCTCTAAAAGAAAACAACCTTCAACACAGACTGATGTATCCTGCAAAATTATCTTCCAAAATTGATGCAAAAATAAGATACTTCCATGATAAAGAACACCTGATGAAATTCATGACCACGAAACTAACACTCTAAAAAGTTCAGAAGGATATTCTAGAAAAAGACAAGCAAGACAACAACTTCATGAATCTCAATAGAATAAATCCACCAAGCAAGGCAAGCAATTAAGCAGAGGGGAAAAAAGAGGAACTAACAATAGAAAAATAATATGACAAGGATAATTCAGTACATATCAGTTATAACCATATCAGTTATAACCATCAAAGTAAATGTTCTTAGTTCACCAATCAAAAGAAACAGATTGACAGAATGGATCAAGAAACAGCATCCAATAATATGCTGCATACAAGAAATACATTTAACTCAAAAAGAAATACGTAGACTGAAAGTCAAAGGATGGAAAACAATATTCCATGTGACAGGAACCTGGAAAAAAGCAGGAGTAGCTATTCTATTTGCAGACAAAATGTATTTCAAGCCAAGACTGATCAGAAGACACAAAGAAGTTCACTACATACTTGCTAAAGGAACAATCCAAAAGGAAGAGATAGCAATTATAAATATATATGCACCAAATACCAGCACACCCAATTATATAAAACAACCATTAATGTAGATGAAAAATCAAGCAAGCACTAATACAATTGTAATGGGGGACATTAATACTCCACTGTCATAAATAGATCAACTGGATAAAATCTCAACAAAGAAATATCAGAGCTGAACAAAATCTTGGAACAAAGGGACTTAGTAGGTATCTACAGAGCGTTCCACCCACAATAATAGAATACACATTCTTCTTAGTGGCACATGGGTCTTTCTCCAAAATAGACCATATACTAGTCCATAAAACATGCTTAAGTAAAAGCAAAGAAATTAAAATCATCCAATACATATATTAGATTATAGTGCAACAAAATTGAAACAAAAAAAAAGTTGAAAAAAAAAGCGGGTGGGGGATTTAGCTCAGTGGTTTCGCTGCCTGTTGCACAAGCACAAGGACCTAAGTTTGATCCTCCAGTATAAAAAAAAAAAAAATGGAAATCAATGGCAAAAGAAACCATACATTTAAAAACCCAATACAAAAATGGGCATCTGAAATGAATAGGCACTTCTTAAATGAAGAAGTACAAACAGCAAATAAATACATGAAAAAAATGTTCAACATTGCTGAACATTCAAGAAATGCAAATTAAAACAACACTGAGATTCCATCTCATTCCAGAAAGAATGGCTATCATCAAGAAATCAACCAATAACAAATGCTGGCAAGGCTGTGGGGAAAATGGAACCCTTCTCCACTATTGGTGGGAGTGAAAATTTGTGCAACCAATATGGAAATCAGCATGGAAATTCCTCAAAAGACTGAAACTAAAGTTTCTATTTGACCTAGTTATTCCCCTTCTTGGTATCTTTCTGAAAGTTAAAAGCATCATGCCAGAGCAATATATGCACACCCATGTTTATAGCAGCACAGTTTGTAATAGCTAAAACTTGGAAACAGCCCAGATGTCCATCAGTAGATGAATGGATAAAGAAAATGTGGTTTTTATATACAATGGAGTACTACTCTGCCATAAATAATGTTAAACTTGAGATATTTTTAGGTAAATGGATGTACCTTGAGACCATATTTTTAAGTGAAATAAATCAGACACTCATGTTTAAATATTGTATTGTTTCTCTTGTGCGAGAAACAAAAAGCACAAATAAGGACCATAATGAACAATAGATACTGGGAAGCAGGAAGGGAAAAGAGGGAGGGCAGAAAGGAAGAAAAGGGAAACAATAATTAAGATGTGTTATGTACATGTACCATCTCCCCATGGTGAACGAAATCATTATGTACTGCATACATGCACTAATAAAAAAAGTTTAAAACAGAAGTTGACTAGTGAGTTTATATTCCACTTCTATTATGTTTGGTCAAGAATAAAATTCTTGCTCACTGGGTTCTCAGTCTTATTATTGTTCCCAGAATTCCAAGAAAGGAAAAAGATCAAGTTTAGGGTCAAAATTTGGTAACAGATAGGATAGGAGATCTTGCAAGAAGAAAATTATAATTGTACTTTATCTACAAGCTTGGAAGGAAGTCATAATGTCTGGCAATAATATTAACTCATTTGTCCATTTGGAGAATTGGGTTTAGTTTTCCGAGTGATAGGGAGGGTCTTAGAGGAATCCGGGGAACTTTTCAATGAGTGAATTAGTCCAAAGCAAATGCCTTCTAGACCCAGGAAGCACCCAAGGCAGCTCATTAACTATATGTTTATTAAATGAAAGCACTATCCTGACCTCTGTATTTCTTTCTGTCAATGTTAAAAATTTTGAGAGTTTTACTGGTCAGAACTTTGTTAAGTAATACGAGGATGGAAGAACAAGTGTTGTAGTAGAGAGGCCATCTGCGAAACTCCATCCATTTCTCCACAGACAGTAAGCTTGAATTGGGTTCTAGCTGAAAGGCTGGAACAGAAAATCGGACCTTCAAACAAAGTTTTAAGATTTTAGAATATGGTAGTACACAATTCATCATTCAATTTTCTTCTTTGTAGATTGAAGTTATGAGGAATTTCACATTATCTGAGAGTAAACAGAACATACATACTCCCTGCTCTAATTTTCTAATTCAAAGGAAAAATGTTTTATTAATTGTCCTTGAATAGACAGTGGGTGTTGGGTGGATATATGATCCTCAATGTCATTGTTAAGAGGTTCTATATGTCTATCAGCTTCATGTGGTTAATATGAGGTTTTTGAAAATCTTCAGATTTACTAAAAATTAGTGAGGATTTTTTCATGTTTAAATTTTTCCAGAAATGCAAAGGTTATTATTATTGACCATGCAATCAGCATCATTAATGAGATTCTATTTGCTATTGTCCTTTCTCTACCTGCTCCATGTTCTGTCATATGACTCAATTCCCTGAACTCACGCCTGAAATTTGTCTTTTCAGTGTCATTCATGGAAGCAAGGCATGGTGGTGGCACTCACCTATACTCAACAACTCTGGGAGGCTAAGGCATGAGAATCTCAAGTTTGAGTCCCTCTCAGGAAATTTAGCAACTTGATAAAACCCTGTCTCAAAACAGAGGGCTTGGGGGCCGGGGATTTAGCTCAGTGGTTTTGCCTCCCACTACGCAAGTGCAAAGACCCAAGTTCGATCCCTGGTACCAAAAAAAAAAAAAAAAAAACAGAGGGTTTGGGCTGAGGTTTGCATGTAATTCAGTGCAAAGGTCCTGGACTCAAACCTCAATCCCACAAAAAAGAAAATTCATAGCTTTACTTCCTAATTGTTAAATTCAAAGATAAATGTCCTAATTTGCTTTTAAGACAGTCAAATTCCCCTTCTTGTATACCAATCTGCCTACAACTTTACAACATTTGTGGCAGCCTTTCAAGGCACATTTACCTTCAAAATGCAGGTTCTTCAGAAAGACTTCGGAAGCTTGAAACCACTTATGGATGTGTGCCTTGAGAAGGTCAATTATTCTCTTCAAGGCTTCTTTTCCTCATGAATAAAATCAGAATAAAAATCACAAATAAAATTCTGTATAATGTGGCAAAGTGGCTATTAAACAATAAGCACTCAGTATTATTTATTATTTTTATTGTCAAAATCAGCTATGCTCTCAAGTCTTCTTAAACATGATATCTTAACTAAAAAATACCAGAGAGAAGTAGAATTATTTAGGAGCTAAATGGTGAAGCTCTATGCAGAAATCCTTACTCCTCTTATAAGGATGTTGAAATGGGCAATCAAATATTTTTAGTAATTTATCTAAGATCCTATAGCTGGTTAATAAAGCAGAGGTGCAAAGCTTTTTTAGATCTTTCATTATACTTGGTTGTCTTTTCTAAGTCTTTAGACAAAATAAAAACTAAATCATTAGGCATCAAGTGACCACAACTTTGATCAAAAACTTCTCTTACCACTTTGAGCTTGTCTTCACCAAAGGACATATTAATATCCTAATTAAATGGCATAACTTCATCTATTAGAATTTCTTGACATTTTAGTTTATGACAATTTGCTCCCACATAATCCTCTGACATTTCCAATCTATATCATCTGGGCTGAAAACTTAATCTTGTATGATTTGACCTGGTTCTTTTCAAAATCCCTTTTACATCAATTATTTCTGTTAAGGCATAAATTATAAAGTAAAATTCATGCTTTTTCTTTAACACATGTTATACATTTTAATGGCATTCAGTATGACATTTCCATACATGAATAAAGTGTGTTTTGATTATAACCAACCTCTCTTCTTCCATCCTTGCTCCTCTTTCCTGGAACCCTTTCTAGTCCTTGGTAATCACTATTCCACTATTAGGTCAACTTGGTTTTTGTTTGTTTGGTTGTTTGGTTGTTTTTTTTTCTGGCTTCCACATAAGAGAGAGAACATGTACTTCTTGTCTTTCCATGTCTGAACATAGCATGATATTCTCCTCTCCTTTCATCTATTTGCTATAAACAATAGGATTTCATTTTTTATGGCTGAGTAAAACTCATTGTAATAAATACTGTATATTTTTATTCATTCATCTTTTGATGAGTACCTAGACTAATTCCATATCTTAGCTAATGGATGACTAATTCACGTTCTCACCAACAGTATATGAGAATTTATGTTTCTTAGCATCCTCACCAGCATTTATTTTGCTTTGTTTTGTTTTTATAATAGTTACTGCAACTGGGATGATATGGTATTTATCACAGTTTTGATTTGCGTGCTTTTTCTAGTATAGTTCTTTGATGTTTGCTAATGCATATAGTCAGGAATCACAACCAAAATCAAAATAGAGAAAAATTCCATTAACTCAAGGATATCCCTCATCCCCTCTTTTATGTTCATCCTTATAACTTAGTCTGGCCTCTGAAAATAATTTATCCAATTTTGTGTCCATAGTTTGGCATTTTTTAGGATGTCATATATAGAGTCATACAGCATGTACCCTTTGCGAATTGTCTTTTTGCTATCAAAATACATTTAAAATTTATGCACTTTTTAATATGAGTAACTATTATGTTCCTTTATATTGTTGAGGAATTACCATACTATGTTGTACCACAGTTTGATTATCCATTCACCTATTAACAGACAGTTCAGGTTTTTTGTGTGTTTTCTCAATTATAAAGTTGCTACAAACATTTGTATATGATTGTTACATTAAACAAAGTATTTATTTCACTTAGTTAAATCCTTAAGACTAAAGTTACTGGTAAGACAATATTTAACTATCTAAGAAATTGCCAAAGTGTTGCATTAATTCCAGAATTAATATATCATTTGGCATTCTCCCTAGAAAACAGAGAATTCTAGTTGCTCTGCATCCTCATGAACACAATTAGTTATTAAATCTTTTATCATGCTAATAATACCTTATCATGTTTTCATTTATATTTCTCTAATGTTTAATGATATTTATTATTTTCATATGTGCATATTTGCACATCTGTAGATCTCCTTTGGTATATATAACTTTAAATTTTTTGAAAAATTATTGATTGTATTATTTCCTTATCATTGAATTTTGTGTGTTCTTTTGCTATTCTGGATAAAAGATCCTTATCAGATATATGATATAAGACATTCTATTTTAGTCCATGAATTGGTTGTGCATTTATTTTCTTAACAGTGCCTTTCAAAAACAGGGAGTTGTGAAGTTCTTAACATTGATGAAGTCCAATATTTTTTTCCATTTTTTTCTCTTAGGAATTGAGTTTTCATAGTCTAACCAAGGAAATATTTATCTACCCTAAGCTATACAATATTGTAAAATCAGATATTACCAGTGCTCTAAAACTTTTTCAAAAATTTTTGACTGGGTAGTTTAGTTTCTTTGTTTTTTCTATATAAAATTTTAAATCAGGTTGCTGATTTTCACCAAGATTTTCTCCTGGGTTCTCAATTTAGATGAAGTTGAAACCATTATCAGTTCAGAAATCATTTATAACTTGTAAACATTAAAACTTACAGTTTGTAAAAATGATATATCTCCATTCATTTAAGTATTTCTTTCATGAGTGTTTGGTAGTATTTAGTATATAGACTATATACATATTTCATTATGTATACCTAATTATTTCATAGTTCTATTTTAAATAATATTTTAATTGAAAAATCATAATTATATTGTACATGGAGTATAGTATGTCTTGACACACACACAGAGAATGTAGAGTGATTAAATCAAGTTAGCTAACATACACATCACTTCACTTACTTAACATTTTTCATTGTGATATATTTGAAATACACAGAATATTTATTATTGAAAATAGTCACAATGCTGTGAAATAGACCTCAAAACCCTCCTGTCCAGCTGAAACTTTGTATCCTTTAACCATTAACCTTTAATTCCCTTGCTTTTCCCACCCTCAGCCTCTGGTAATCTTCATTCTACTCTCTATTTCTATGATATAAAAGTTTTTAGTTTCCACATGTAAGTGGGATAACGAAGTATTTATCTTTCTGTGACTCATTTGATATTTAACATAATATCCTAGAGATTCTTCTTTATAGTCCCAAAAGACAACTTTTCTTTCTTTTTTTAAGGTTGAATAGCATTGTGTTTCTCCTCCATGTCTTTATCCTTTCACCCACTGTTGGACACTAACGTTGATTTTGTATACTCACTATTGTGAACAGTAATGCAATGAACATGAGTGTGTAGATATCCTTTCAACATATTGATTTCAGTATTTATAGATCTATTTCCCAAAGTGGTATTGTTGGATCATATGATACTTGTATTTTCTTTTTTTTTTTTGGAGGAATTGTCATACTGTTTCCCATACCAGACATACTAATTTATATTCTCACTGAATGTACAGCATTCCTTTTTCTCTTTATTCTCACCAGCACTTGTATTTCATCTTGCCGACAAAAGCCATTCTAGCAAGCATGGAGTGCTATCTCACTGTGATTTTAATTTGCATTTCCCAAATGATTAATAATGCTCAGCATTTTTTTACCTGGTGGTTACTCGAATACCTTCTTCTAAGTGTCTGTTCAGGTCCTTTTAACATTTTTTTAATCCAGGTTCTTTCTTGAGATTGAGTTGTTTAATTTCTGTCTATATTTTGGATATTGTCTTCTTAGATGTATGGTTTGCAAACATTCCCTTGCATTCTATAGTTTGTCTATCCACTTTGTTAATTGTTCCCAATCACAATATCATCAGCAAACTGACTAGTTTATTTCTCCATTTCTTTAAAATGATTTGTTTTGATCAATATTTGATGCAGTGACTGAAACAAAGCAGTAGAACACAAAGTCCCCATATGAAGAGTAGCCAGATTAAAATAGTACTAATGAGATGGACAGTGACTGTGTGTAGTCATACACGCAGATGAAAGATGGCTAATTGAGTTCTGTCCCTCTTCCATGAGCATTTGATCTAAGGAGAAACAAACAAGATGGCATGTGTGCTACGGACTCTCTTAGATTGTCCTGGAGCCATATGAAACCTAGTGTTTCTGGTCATACATCAGCACATCCCCTTTCTTAGAGTTCTGTTTGGGTCTATTGCTTCCCCACTTTTGTAAGCGTGAATCTGTTCATATTGTGTTTGGGACAGGACTATTTGGTTTTATAACTTGTATTCCCCCTTCGAGTTGGGATGGTAGAAATTTCTAAGGGTGTACTAGTAGTAATTCTATGGTAACCTAGGTTTGGTCAGCTCTGGTTGGTGTATCCAAAGACATGGGAAAAGTGCTATGTTATGAAACTTCTTTTTTCCTCTTGGCTAATAGGAAAATAGATACTTTGTAAATCTTCAGACTTGCTGTAGGCTTCATGTTTAATGAGGTAAAGGATATTTAATAGTTTTTCCAAGCATAGCACAGCTGGAATGAAATAACCCAAGTATTAGCAATTTGCATGCTCTACATACAATTGGTGATATTTATACTGAATATTTAAACAATGCACTTAAGGCATAAGACTTGGAATACAAAGATACATTGCTAAAGTCATTAATTCCTAAGTATTTCCTAGTCCTCGCAGTGATCTACATAAGCCTCCTAACAAGAGAGAAATCCTATTAGACTGAACCGCCTCATTTTGGCAAAGGCAGCATATCACGCTCTAGCCTTATTTTAAAGGCTTTGAGACAATCCCTTTATCTTTTCTCTCTTGTCTCCCTATCTGAAAAACAGAAACTTTCAAATGTGATTTAATTTTTCTTAAAATCAATTAAATTGGGCAGACATTATTGTGATAGATGCTGCATGCACTGCAATTAGAACCTTGCTTTCAAGGAAATTACACTATTTTAGAAGAGAAGAAAATAAGCGAATAATTACTGCCAAATGGTACCATGGCCATGAGAAGAGGGAGAGGTCCTGTGCATGTGGTAGGTTTAATAGGAGTTAGATTTGTAAAGGGTGAATGGAAATTATGTCCTCCTCTACCCCTTAGATGAAAAGTTGGGAGACTGACATTGGAGAGACGGTAGCCTTACCGGGTCAGGGACCCCCAAGTAGTAAAACGGGGCTGACACATAAATAAAGTCTTTCTTTGAGACCGTGGCCCACTGCAGCCAGAACACTAAATACATGAATAAGGGAAGCAATCAGGAAGGCCTCATAGGCAGTACTAAGAAGCTTGGACTTTACTCTGTTGAAAATTTCAGGCTTTTGTTGGATTTTAATCAGGGAACAGTTTAATCAGATATGATTTTTGAAAGAAAGTCACATGGAGGTTAGATTAAACTGAGACAAGACTACAGGCAGAGAAATCATTCACTCAAGATAACTTTGCAAATTCAGGCAGAAAATGAGTAGAATATGAAATGGTGGGTGTAAGCAAAGGATATATTTGAAGGATAGAATTTACAAAACCCAGTATTTGGAAGAAAGATGCAGGTTGATATTAAAATTTGAGGGATCTTTTATTTTTATTCATCTCCATAGAAACACCACACACATGGTCATGCTACTCAGAGTGAGGCCCACATATTTACTGGAAGCATTGTCACCAGTTGGAAATATACTGCAAGTGCAAGTTATTGGGTTCTTTCACAGAACTTCTGGTAGGAAAGCCAAGAATTTTGCTCTCCTGTTGATTTTTCTATATGCTGAAATACCAAAGTAGTGGTTGAGAAGAACCACTGTATGTGATCGAAACTAATATTCTCTATTATTCTCTATTTTTCTAATATTCTCTCCCATGAAAATGCTTCTTTTCTCCCAGCTATCTCTAACATCTCTATTTCTAGTTATGCTCCTGTCTGAGATCTAAACAAAAGTAGGCTATGAGAATGGTTTCAAAATTTGGAAGTGAGCATCCTTTTTTCATTACTAAATATGAGACTCATTAAATTGTCGAAATGTTTCCCAATCCACTGAGTGTAGTTCCAGTATGGAATGTGCCTGCTTGTTATTGTATTAGACAAAAACAGTTTCAAAGAATAGGCACCACGGTACTTGAACTTATGTCTATTTTCTCTCTGCAGCTCTCATTTCATTACTATCAGTGATGGCAGCGTCCTACTGTGGTACTCTTTATTATAAATGCCTCCATTGTAAATAGAGCAGAAAAGCGAAGTTGCACTTACAATGCAATAGTGAAAGGATGAAAAACCTTGTTCCTAATTAGGCTCTTGAGTTTGAAAAAACTCCATTCTTTTCATGAGAGGAAGTACTTTAGGCTGAACATCAGGAAAAAGAGATGGTCTCTGAGAATGGAGTATAAGAGATTGACACACTAAAGGCAATATCCAATTTGGTGCATTTCTGAATAGAGGTTTTCAGTGTTCCTTCCAAGATTGTTTCACACTATCTACTGTTCTTTCCCACTTTTCCTCTCCGTTATGATTGCAGTTTTTGGAGTTGTGGCTTTCTCAATTCATGTCCTTCCTCTCAGTTTATTCTTTGAAAGAGATATACTTTTAGAGGATTATACTAGTTTCTTCTTTTTCAAAGACACATCCTAGAAAAATGAAAATGAAGATACCCACAGAAAGAAAAGAAACAAGGGAAAGGCAAGAAAGGCAACATTTAGAAAAGCAAAGATAATGAAAGTCCCCTGTTGGGCTCTTACACATACTAGGAGGCAGGCAATGCTAAGAATGCAACAGACAATAAAGACAGAGAAATAGCCTCCATTTAGCATCTTTCAAAGAAGAAAAAAAATTGTACCCTTTCTGCTCCTATGAGACCACCCAGGAGGCATAGAAGTGATGGGGCTCTCCCTTTCTTTCACTAGAAAAAGAAAAGAAATAAAGAAACACTGCAAAATTTTCTGTCTGATTATATAAGTGGTAATATGCTGAGACTGTTTCTAACTATAGTCTTTAGAATCTCTATTCACACAAATGCTGTTTCTTTCTAATTAGGTTCTGAAGGTACAAACATATCCCAAAGACCTTGCCGGTGACGGACACAACTTGGGATACATTCTTCAAGGATTGTCTCCAAGATCATATTTTGCTTTTCTGTCCTGCAGTTGTTTTTATAAGTTTGGGAGAGAAGAGACTATATTTATTTTGTTATTTTCTTCTTAAAGTTGGCTACTGTAATGATGAGCTGTGCAAAAACTTTGGGTGAATTCTGAACCTCTAGGGCCAGCATATGGCTCTGGCCTTCTCACAATCAGACATGGGAAGGTGAATTCACCAGTAACTATTCTACCTGGACCTCTTGTGTCTTCCTGTTACCTAGACTCCTTCCTGTAACTTCCCCAGGTTTATCTGTGGGATGTGTAGCTCCTTGGGCTCAACACCAGTCTTCCCTAATTTTCCAAGCATCTCTGAGGTTGCTATCTAATCGATCCTCCCAGTATACACAACTTGGGCTTTAAGAAAAAGAAAGGCAAGGTCCGGCTACCTAATTTCAGGTCAACAGGTCCAAAGTGCTTGGTGACACAGTATGTCTAGTACACTATTACATTCTTTTTTGTTGTTAAGTTTTTATGGGTGCATGTTTTCCATACGTAATGATTACATTCCTTATTGGTACACATCAGTAACACTTCTTAATTCCTTTTGACACTCCTTCCCTTGTCTTTCCTCCAGCTCACTCCATACCTTGGTCTCCTTTCCTTTTGCAAAAGATCTATCTCCTTATTTCCTATTATTTGTCTGTTTTGTTATTCTTTACCTTTTAGGTTTGTTATATGAGAGAAACCATGTGATTTTAAGCTTGTGCATCTGATTTATTTCACTTAACATTGTGGTCTCAAGGTGTATCAATCAATTTTCCTACAAAGGACTCAAATTTTTTATTTATAGCAGAGTAGTACTCCATTGTGTATAAATATTACATTTTCTTTACCCATCCGTTGATGGACATATAGGCCACTTCCAAGATTTAGCTATTATGAGTTTTGTTGCTGTAAACTTAAGTATGTATGTATCAATATAGTATGATGACTTTAACTCTTTCAGAATATACTTAAAAGAGGAATACCTAGGTTGAATGGAACTATTATATTGTTAAATTCATCTCTATTGTTCTTGCAGTTAGAGAAATCCATCCCAGATTCTGAAAACAGGATGACTGTTGTCACTCTTCAATTTTAGTGGTAAAATGTATTTTTGATCCATTCCCTCTTTTCTTTAAAAATAATTATCAGGAATACTTAAAAGCTCTGCATATTCATATTTTTCTTTCCATATGTTACATATTCATTTTTATTATTATGAAGTAGGTAATATTAAATATTTTTGCCTTCTCCTTGGGATTAAGCAAAATAAATAGAAAGAATAGAAGTGTGCACTTCTTTTTTTAAACAAAAGTGCTCTTTGCATTTGTTGAGTCTTCCTCTGGTCATGAGAGCAAGTTCAGCAGAGTGGGATATTTCCACAGGCTGAGGACCGCCATGGACACTTCCATATAGGTGTACACAGGCCGCCTCACCTCTGACCCTTCTGTTCAGTCCCACTAGAGATGAGAGGATGGCATGGCCAAATGAGGCTGTGAGGAATACACACTATTTGAACCCACCACCTGGGGGACAGGGATCAAGACTCCTCTGGGCCTGACTAGAGGTTAGAAGAACAGCTTGGTTGTTAATCTGTTAGGCAAATCAGGATGCTCTCAGAGGTCAGGACTTCATGGACAGGAGATGGAAACATTCCCCAGCATGTCATGTTCAGAGAAACACTAGGAGGTATTGTCATTTGGGGTGTGAATGGCAGGGCCATGTGGGCCAAGTGCAGTCCAGAAATGGAAAGTGCTGCTGCAAACTAAAGACTTAGACAAAAGCTCTCAGAGCATAGTCTGTGAACCGATTTGTTAGAATTATCTTCACTGATAAATGAAAATGTACATTTTTAGCCTCCACTCCAGACTAATTGAAAAAATCTCCAAGATTGGGATATTTTGGAGCTATCCTAAGGGTTTTGAACTGGACTACATTTTTTAAAACAGTGTGTTAAGGAACTAAAATTTTAAAACAGTCCTTTAAAAGACTAAATGAGTAAATATATTGCTTTTCAAGTTACTTAATAAAATGAATAAGCACCATCCTAACTTTAAATACTATAATTTGCAGGTAGCTTTATTAAATACAAGACAATGAAGAATGTATATCTATAGCTATCTATCTATCCATCTATCTATCTATCTATCTATCTATCTATTTCCCCTAAATATACACTCCTAGGACTGTTTAGAAACTAAAACTTCTAATTATTTTCTTCTACTTACTTTGTTTCAGATGAATCAAGCACTAGAATTCACTTAAAGCAGTCAATTTCCTGATCATTATCAATTAAATTTGCATGCTTTAATTTTAAAACTTTCACTGTTTCCCAGCCAGATACCCTAGCTCAGACAATTTTTAATATAAAATCTCCCACTAATAGTTATTGATTTTCCATGTCGTTATCTTAGTCTGGACTATTATTATACTATACCTGAAAAGCTTCTTAGCTGCTTGTGATGACTCCAAAATTCCATAACATTTTCTTCTTTCCAATTTTAAAGAAGAGCTACATTTTACCTAATATGATAAGACAGGAAATTGGTATTGGAGTATAACAACTGAGATACAGGAAGAAAAAGTGTTTTCTTTTCACATGCTATAATTGTACTCCTAGAAAACTTAGAAGATGTCCCTGAAAACTGATTTACAACTAATAATTGAGGTCAGTAAGTCACCTACAAACAAAATGAATAAACAAAAATCAATAGACATCCCATATTACAGAAAAATAATTCAGAAGAGATAATGAAAAGAACATCCACAAAGTCATCACTTCTGAAGTACATGAATGGTCTGAAGATTCTTGTGGACGGTCTATTGCCCAAGTCCATTAGGGAGTATAATGTCATAGTCTTGTATCCATGATTCTCGAGCTCAGAAACCAATTACCACTTACTAGCTATGTGACGCTAGGGAAGCTGAATAAGCCTACACTTAAGATTCCTCATCCAAAATATGGAGTAAGTTTTATTAAATAAACTTCATAATTATTCTAAGAATTCTTTGTTTTATATGAATTAATATAGGTTATAACTCTGTGGGTATATACATGTATATATTATATATATGACATTGACTATATAGTATGATTATATCAATAATTTAATTAGAACAGTGTCTGGTACAAGTATGAAATGCTGGATAAACCTTCACTGTGATGATATAGCATATGATTTACTGAAATGACACCAGTCTTGGGCCAGCACCATAACTTCAGAAATACCAGGATCGAACCTGATGGTCCATGCAGATTCATTCCAATCTTGAAATTTCATGGCTCATTGAAATTTTAGCTTGATATTCTTACTTCTCATCCCCTCAGTGGGTTATGTTAACTTGAAGACTGAAGACTTATGATATATGTGTTCCTGTTCTCTCATCTAGAACAAATCATTTTAAAATAGAGCAGAGCAATATTAGTTAAAACTCTCTGAAACAGGAATCTGCTTTCTTTTCACCTGTACAATGAATTAAAAATTATGATAGGGATGATTGACAGTGATTAGTTGCACATCTGGGCTGCTGAGAGGTAGGGATAAGCCAACCTGGTTTAACAGGGATCTAGAAAAGCAGTGTTTCATAATGAAAAGAATGTAGTCTAGTGTCAAATAGCCAAGATTCTAATCTGTACTCCTATATTTCCTATTTCCTACTGTATTTCACTTAGATTCTTAGCCTTTGTTTCTTTATTCCTAGAATACATATCAAATCAGAATCCCGGTCACAACACTGTTCTGAGGGTAAAATTAGAAGTTTGGCAAAAACAATGCCCTATGACTACCAAGTGTTAAAAAGTTCCTCACACTTGTAAATGGCTCCCAGTTTTCTGAAATATGAAGGCCCTCAACTTTGTCTATTTTGTATTGTTATAAAAAAATACCACAGAACAGAATATTTTCTCACAGTCCTAGAGAATGGAAGTCCAAGATCAATGTGCTAATATCTGACAAGGATCATCTTGCTGCATCCTCACATGAAGGAAGGCAGAAAAAGAAAATAAATGGGTGAAGTCTGCTTCTCCAGAAGGCAGAAGAACAAGAATCTATTCCCTCCCACAAGCTATTGTCATAGTGTATGAATCCACTTGCGAAGACAGAGGTCCCCTGATCTCAACATCACTGAAAAGGCCACAGCTCCTCATACCTCGGCACTGAGGATCAGATTTCAACATGAGATTTGCAGGGCACAAATACATTCAAATAATAGCATCACACAGGTGTCAGTACATGTGAAATTATACCAGTATGAATTCTTCTGTGGAGAATGGAGGGGAGGCACTTAAATCATTTTCCCTTTGTCAAGTGAAAAACCTTGTATCATGTGAATTCTGACCACGAGTCATGAGAAAAAGATAGTAGCGATCCAAATGTGGAATAAACAGGACAAAAAAACCCTGTCATAATCTTCCCAACACTCACACTGTCTATGAAATATAGAAAAAGTGGGTTGATAAACAGGACCTAATATTTATATGATTTGTCTAGAAATGTATTTGAGGCATAAAATACTCTACAGTATCCTCTCCCAAAATTTCATTTAAATTAAGTTCTTCATATGAGGATTTATATTTCTACATCTTTCATACAAGTGGTAGAATAATGGTAGTAACTTACCTAACTGTAAACTTTAAAATCTTAGACATTAAATCATTAAATGTTGGGCCAAGTAGAAATGGCAAAGGCTTTTGTACAAATGAGCTGCAACAAAACACAACTGTATAGAACTATCTTCCTTAGTCTACACTTTAACACTAGCCAGACAAGCCCTTCTATAACCTTCAGTCTGTTTCTAACTATTCTCTCCCCAAATCCTGAAAATTCAGCATTGTTCTATGGCGGGCATCCAAGCCAAAGTCACAGAAATTGTTAGAACAGTATCTTGGAATTTATTCAAGAACTGAAGGATGAAAAGTGAAAATTATTATGACCAGTATATTATTCACTTTCAAGATACAAAACAGTTCTGTAATTTTTTTCTTTAATGTGTTATCTTTTTTTTGATTCTCTGGTTGTCAGTGACAAAAGCTAAATCTGACTAGTCAAAGGGAAAGAGAATAAGAAATCATAAAAGGAATTGAAAATAGTACACTGAGACTTTGAAAAGTGTTACAGAATGAAAGGGATAGGTAAAAACATTTTGTAGCCAGGAATCATTAGGTGGGTTATAATAAGGAAAAAATAAATTTTCCTAAGGTATTTGCCTCGACATTCATTTTTTAATCACATGACTCAGCATACACTTTGTGAGAGCCATAGTTGCTAATCATAGCTTGACCTCATATGATCCAGTTGCCGGGAGAAAGATAACATCTTGACTGACAATACCAGAAAGATTTTATAGATTGGGAAATTAACTCTGCAATGGGAAATCAGAGGAAGGAAAACAAAATCTGAGCTGCCAAAGTCTCCAGAAATCCACTAGATTTTCCAAATCAACTGTTATAGGAGTCCTTCTTTCATCGTGATGTTCTTTAGAAGCAGAAGTTTCAAGGGTGAGGGTTGGAAACATGAACATAAACCCTACTATCCAAATGATCCAGGGTCAGGATTGTGAGACAGTCTCTTTGCAGGCAGAAGCCACAACTTAATCCAGGTGAACAGCATTATAGCCTTCTATTTCCAAATGTTGATTCATTAAAGTTTCCATAGTAAGAGAATAAAATTAGACCATATGTTTTTCCATTTGTATGGTTTAAAAATAGACATAAACATTATCTTTTTTATTTAAACAGTACAAGTGGTTTCCTGTTATTTTTATCATCTATTATCATTTATTTTTTCAACTTGAAAAAAATAAGTTCACACATACACCAGAGATGCCCAATCACAGGTGAAGGGCCATGTTAAATTTGAATGCATATTGTCCACAGATTTCTCTCCACCTAAGAGAATTAGCAACATGAAACTAAATTTTCGAATAAAGTAAATCTTGGTATTATAGCATGATAATCTTTCTGGCAATTCAAGGCTTTCACCCTGACTTGGAACATCAACAGTAATAATCTGTTAAGTACAAGGTCAAAGTGGTTGAAATTAAAGCTGTAACTTTCTAACACACCAGAGTTTGGTTGAGAAAATAGTTGGCTGCTGACAAATAGCTATTTTAGGTCATTTTTTCGCTATTGAATCTATAGAAGTTGTGACTAAATGGATAAGATGCTTTGATGTTACAAAGATACAACTGAATGAATTCTCTGAATTTCTAATGTTAGCTGCTCAAATGGGAGGTTCTCAGATTGGTTTGTAGGGAGGTAGAAGGAAGAGGTTTAGAAAGAGCCCTCTGATTCAGTTCCTTTTCTCTTATCTCTGAGCAATGTGAACAGAAATGAATAGAAACTTTGATCAGCCCATAGAAAACTCAAATCACATCTTTTTGAGCTGGTAGATGAAAATGCTAGTTATTCATCATCTGCTACGATAAGGAGGCATAGCATAGAGGAAAAGGTAGAGGCTTTAGAAATAGAGCCTCAACTCCAAATGGGGCTGATTCAATACCACATGTAGAGCCCTTAAAAGTCATTCAATGTTCTGACTGTCACGTTCTCTGATAGTGTCATACAGGCTGTTTGAAAGGACTGAAAGCAAATTTTAAAAAGGGTATTACCTAGCGTGATCTTTGGAACTACCTGGCTGAATAAATGACAGGTAGCATAGAACTTTCTCACAATTAAAAAAATTCTATTAGTAGAAGATGAATTTTCATTTTGATTCTAACTGGTACCTCATTATAAAAGGTAAAATCTCCAAGCAAATGAGACCATGCCTTGCCCTGTGTTTCTAGGGGATGCTCTCCACTGGACCTTCTTACTTCAGGGTTTTCTTAGCTTCTTCCTGCATAAAACCTAGGTAACTATTTGCTAAGGAAAAGGTGAGTTCACATCACAGAATAAACTTCTTACAATAGAGTTGAATAATAACTCCCTACATCCATTCTAGGTTCTCTAAGTCTTTTACTCTGTGCTTATGTGCCATCCACAGAGCCACCTGCATAACTCATACCTGCAGTGTCGTACCCCTGTTGTGAATACACATGGGCATTAGTGCTGTGATAATCTAATTTGCATGGGTTCTCAATGCCTGTGCCTGCAATCAGTACAGTACAACTCCCTTTTGTGCTTTTTAAAAGAAATGTATCCATTGCACGTTAGACATTCCACACAAATTTCACCAGGCAATTGTTAGCATTTTATTACCTTAAGCTGGGCTGCAATACAAAAGTGCTGGAACTCTTTCTATTGCTTGCAGTGTAGCGATGATAGAAATGGCGATTCCCAACAGGAGACCTAAGGGAGTGAAGTCTCGTACTTAACCACAGTTCGAGCAATCCTGTGAACTATGTGTTTTATCTACAACTTAAAGATGAGGAAACAGGCTTTTATAGATACTACTGATCATATGTGTAGAATTATACAGCCCATGAGAAACAGATAACATCTACATCTGAATGACTACAAAGCCTACCTTTGGAGCGAGGACTGAATCTTAAGTGCCTGAGCTGTGGAATCAAATGGCTTGGTTAAGATCCTAGCCTTGCTATTGAATTCAGCTGTGAAATTTAATAGCAGTTAATTGCTATGAGAAGTCATTTTATTCCTTAATATTATAAATAACATTAATGCTAATGTTATTGATACTATTATTAATAGGAATATTATAATGATTATTTGAGCAGACCAAATTAAGTGTCTCAGATGAAAGCAAAATAAATATAAGCAAGATCAATATAATACTGTCAAGGAGGAAGTCTTAAAGAGTTAATAAGAGAAACACATGCACAATCCTTGTGGCTTTGTCACATTCTCTTAACAAAGCTCCTATTACTTAGGACATCTGTAGTTACCTATATGTGGTTCTATATTTTAATTATTCTATGCTCATTCACCCTTGACAAAGTTTAACATGCAAATCCCAGGATTTTATTTGAATTTTAGTATCTAACATTAGATTCTCCACTGTCAAGTCAGTTCATTTATTCTATCCATAAATTGTGTTTTATTCATGAAAACTTGTTCTACACTCTCTATTTTGATATCAAAAATGTTACAGTGATGACAGAGATACGGCTATGAGGCTGCTCGTTCATCCCTTGTCCTTCCCTTTCTGAGTTGTGGTCAATTAGGAATATACAATAAAGAGTCAGAACTAAGATAGTACGACTTTACTACTGAGAAATGAATTGTAGAATGGGGTAGGATCTGTGGTGTCTTTTTCAGAAAATAGGATCTTGGTCCAGAAGCTCCTACAGTTAATCATTAAGCGGGAAGAGAAGAAGTAGTATGAAAACAAAAATATGTCAAGTTTTACCTATACAGAGAAAGGGAGCCTTGCTCTGCACTTTTTAATGTGTAGAAGAGAGAGGAAGAAAGAGTAAAGAGAAGTCCTGTATGAATACTAATCTTTACCTCTGACCAATAAAAAATGGCCTGGTATGTCAAGCTCTCCCCAGGTTTTGAGGTCAAAGGTCGTACTTCCTCAAACAGGATCCCAGGTGACTGGGTCCCGACCAGATCTCTGGTGTCTCTCACTGTTCTTGATGTCATGCACAACATTCTGGCCACAGCAGTTTTTGGTCAGCTCTTTGCACTCCCTGGTCGTGTTTTCAGAAACAGCTTACCACTTGGCCTTTGAGAAGGCTCACAGCTTCTTGCCACTCTAGTTTCAGATCACAGGTCACCAATGAATAACCACTCAAATATAAAGTAGTCCCTAGTGTCCCTCTGCTATTCATTGTATCTGAATTCACTGAATAACTCTTCCTACTAACTCAATGATCAACAAATGTTTACTGTAAAAGGTAGCTAGTAAATATTTTAGGGTTTGAGATCTATGGGATCCCTGTAACAGCATCTAACTCCACCACTGCAGTGCAAAAGTAGCCAGAGGCAAAATACAAATGAATTAGCATGGCTATATTCCAGTAACAGTAAGTAGCAGGACCGATTAGATAGAGGCTACAGTTTGTTTACATTTGTATTAGATCCATGAACATAGAATTTATCCATCATACTCACCAATCTTTTCTCAACTAAAACATAGCAGTTTTCTAATAAATCTTTCCATGAATAATTTCACCCATGCAGTTATTTTCATGGTAAAGAATCTCCTTATGGAAAAGCAAGAATGAGGGGAGTAACCTTTCCTCTAACAAGGTCTAAAATACATTTTATACATTTTCCTTCATTTATAAAATAATATTTAGAATTGAATTGAATTTGGTTGTTCAGGTTTTTTTTTTTTT
>NW_004624755.1:13209906-13316121 GCF_000247695.1 Heterocephalus glaber
ATGTAAAGGTACAATTCCCAATGAGAAATGTAATTGTGTTGTATACCTACAATGTACCAATAAAAGAATTTAATTAAAAAAAAAAACTAAGCCAACATAATTTAGAGCTTTTGAGGGATTAATTAAATTGGATAACTAAAGTAATTATGATTGGTTTTACAGCCATCCTGTTGGAATGCAATTGTTAAAGAAAGGGAAGTGTGATCAGGCTCAAAACCTAAATGTATTCACAGCTCTTTCATTATTTCTGTGACTTCCTGGTCAGGCATTTTAATCTCTGAGTCTCAGTTTTCTCATCTGTAAAACTAATGGATTACCTAGTAAGAATAATAGCACACATATAGTGACTACCTACTATATAATAATGGTTTGCTATAAGAGTGTTACACATATCATTCTAAAATAACTATAGAGAAGTAGAGATTCTACCTTGCAAGAAGGGAACTGAACCAGAGGAAACTTGAGCAAATGAAAACAGTTGAACAAACATATATACTGTTAGGGTCTTGTGGCTCCAGTTCTATGACCTCACCCTCCACTGGATCACTTACATCAGCCTGGTCAAAGTCCCCAGTGAAATAAACATAGTCTATGAATCTGTAGTAAATGTATTTTTAACACATTAGTGTTTCTGTCAGAATATTTTAGATATTCTACAAGATCACCTTAATGTGATTTTTAACATTTTTAGCTGTTGCAACAACTAACAGAAAGCATAAACTACTTCAATATGGGGAGTGCTACACAGAACATGAAAATAAAAACTGTTAATTCATGACAACAAGATGCCAAGGATACTGGTACGTAGCTACTAAATTATTTTTTAAAAGTTGAATTTTAAATTTGGATAGCAGAAAAGACCTTTTACATTTTATGCACATTTTACAAGTAAAGAAATTGCAACCTGGAAAGAAGCATTGATTTAGCCAAGATGTGTTAGATGAGTCATCCCAGAATTAGATCTAGAGTTCAGATAGCAGGACTCTCAAAAGAGAGTCCTTTCCAAAACCAAAGAGCAAGTTTCAACCCTTAGACAGAGCAATAACAGAGGCAGCCAATATCCAATATGCTTTTAGCATTAATGATAGGGTGTACATGTTTCTCATGAAAAAGAGAGAGGTAGATGAGAGATGGAGAAACAGTCTTTAAGTTGAGGCTGAACTGGGTGCTGGCTACTATGCTAGGCATTTTACGTACATTGGTCCCTCTCTACAGTTGTCCCACAAGTATGTATTATTGCCACTGTAATAATTTTCTAAATAACAAACCTAGGAAACTGAACCTAAAGAGAGATTATGTGACTTATTCAATGACACATAGCTTGTAATTTTGGAAAAGTGATTTAAACTCAGGCAATGTGATTTTAGAACAGATTTTTTCCATAGCATTTGGAAGATTTTGATATTCAAGAAAAATTAAATTGATAATACACATTCAAAACAGGAAACTTCATGCACACTTGAAGTGTCTATTTCAGGCCTTGTGGCAACTTTTAGAATGAAGGTGATATATAAATATAATGCATTTTACAAGTCCTACATTTTATAGTTTTATAATGTAATTTATAGAAATATGGATGAATGAATTTGAAATTCATTGCAAGAAGATAAAAATAAATTTCAGCAAAAAAGAAACAAAACAGCATAATTATTTATGAAATATTAGAATATTCATTAAAAGAAATGGAATATATGTTATTTTGAGTGATTTACAAATGCTTTTAATTCATTTTCTCATTTAATTTTCAAGAATTTGCATCAAAACAAGTGCCCTTTGTTTTTCTCATAGAAGTATAGAGAGGTGGACACCAATGGGTTGGCATTATTACTTACAATTATTTCTCTACTAGGCTTTATTCTTTCTTAGTATTATGTATATTCTAAAATTTACCTAATATTTTAGTTAATTCTTTTTTTTTTCAGTGAGTATGCACTTCATTTCCAGCCAAGTTTTTACAGAAGACCAACAAACTAAGTGGCGACAAATTGTTCATTCACATTTGAGAAATTACGTGGTTTCGATTAGGTTTTGAGAAACATCAGACTGTAACATCAGACTTTAACCTGGAACCACTTTCAGGTGTTTTTAAGTGTACTCTGAAATTAGTTTATTTGTTTTAATTTCTCCCTCATATCATGAATGCTATACTTAAATGTTCTATACAAGTTTGCATCACTTTTTTTCTTATAGATTTGTAGCTAATATGTTTCAAACCTGTAAATGTAATATCATTCAATAATAAAAGCATAAGTAGAGCTCACATTTTGAACATTTATACCAAAATATATCCTAAAAGGTGATGCGCCCTTCCCTAGGAAACAGTGCTACTGACTTAGGCTTTCATTGCTGGCTCCAATCCATTGGCTCATAGACTAAGAAGAAGAGCCTTCTCTGTGGAGAGACAAGCAGAGATAATGACAGCTTTATGTTGTTCCTCAGTCAGACACGATGGAAAAGTTCCACACTACGGGTCTGCTCAGTGTGTCTTGTGATTAAACACATTTGGGAGCTGCTTACTGAAACCAAGCTAAACATGTTGTGTTGGTTTGCTTCTGTTTGTTTGTGAGAATTTTCATATTTAAGTAATCTAAAGAACTCATGAATCTGGAAGAGAGAATTTAACACATTTTCCAAGATTATTTGCTCATGGAGCGCTACTTTTTCATACTTTTAAAAATATCTATTAAGCTCTCCCTGAATTAGTAGTCTGTGCTGATTTAATTTTCAAAGTCAGTTTATGAAATTTAGAAAATGAACACCTGAGATGACTATCATCAACTTAAACAATCCTAAAGATTAATGCATGGGACGTCAAAATTGAGTGAGAAAAAGTAGGGAAAGATGGATAAGAAGAGATTTGAAACCAGAGGAACAATTGACGAGAGGAGAGGACAGAGTTCTGTCAAGAAACTGTACTGCCTGAACTGGAGCTGACATGGTTTGTATGTGGTTTGTCCCCCAGTGCCAGTGGTTCGGGAGCTGAAAGCTTGGACCTCAGTATAATGATGAGAAGGGTGGTCTGGACCATGTAAGAATCTGGGCCTGGTGGAAGATATCTAGGTCACTGGGGACCCTGTCCTAAGAGAAGATGAAAAGACTAAGGTGGTTCTCGTGACCTCCTGGTTTGTTCCCAAGACATTGAGTTTTCTATAGTTCTTTTTTTTTTTTGTACCTGGGATCGAACTCGGGACCTTGCGCTTGCAAGGCACAGGCTGGCAGAACCACTGAGCTAAATCCCTGGCCCTAGACACTGAGTTTTCTAAATGTGTCCCTGGAACACACATTTTTAACCTCCCCCCTGCACCAGGCTTTCACTAGAGGGTGAACCAATGAGGTAGGAAAATCTTGGACTTTTAGCTTCCAAAGCTGTGAGCTAAATTAACCTCTTTTTTATAAAGTAGTCAGACTCTGATATTTTGTTGTAGCAATAGAAAAACAGACTAATATACTACCTTGGGCAAAGGAGAGGCAGAAAAGGGAATTAAGAAGGCATCAAAATAGGGAAGTCATAGTTAATGACTATAAGGTGGCTCCATTTACATTTAATAAAATGCACTGTAAGCTTTTCCTAGGTGTGGTGCCACATTTCAATCAATCAATGAAAACAATTTTACTTATCTGAGGATACTTACTATTATAGTAACACATGTTTTATTTGTGTTTTGGGATGAGGATTCTAAGAGCAGAGGAAAGTATGCCTTTGTGGTGGATTGAATAGTGTCCTTTAAGAAGACATGTTTAAATTCTAATTTCTCTGTGTTTGAATTTGACTTAATTTGCAAATGGGACTTTGAAGAGTTAATCAAGAAGATGAAGTCATACTGGATTAAGGCGGCTTCTGATCCAATCTGATTGAAGTCCTTATAGGAAAAGATACAGAAACACACAGAAAGAAAGCCATGTGATATTGGATACAGACATTGGAGTGAGGTAGTTGTAAGCAAAGTAATACCAGAGATTGTCACAATCACCAAAAGTTAAGTGGAAACAAGGAAGAATCCAGCCCTAGAGAGAACATGGCTCTACCAATATCCTGATTTTGAACTTCTACCACCAGAACTGTCAGATAAAATTCCTGCAATTTAAGGTACTGTGTGGTATTTTGGTGAGGCCACTCCTGGAGACTAATACAATTCTGCCTCTAGTTATACCAACAAGGAAGATCATATTTCTCAAATAGCACCAGATATCACCATGTATGAAGTAGTTGTCAAGCATTGTTCCTTGTAAACATAAGATTTTTATGTCTACTGTATTAGTCACTTTCCCATTGCAGGAACAAAATACTTGGTACCCCCAACTTGAAAGTAAAGAAATTTATTTGACTCATAGTTTCCAGTTGTTTCAGTCCATGGTTGACTGGCTCTCAGGCAAAAATGGGAGGGTGGAAGGGCATGCTAGAGAAAAGTTGCTCAACCTATGGAAGACAGAAAGCAGAGAGAGGGAAGATCCAAGGAGGGAAATATATCTGCTAAAGGGACACCTTCAGGGCCACACCTCTTCCGACAGGCTCTCCCTACAAACAGCACATTCAGCTATAAACTCATCAGGATCAATCCACAAGTGAGTATAGCAACCCTGTGATTGTCCCATAAGCCCTAACCTCTGAACACATGAGACATTTGGGAAATGTCCTAGTCTAAACAATAACCTGTACACAACAAAATTGTGTTTTATGTGCAACAGTGATACAGGATGAAGAGTGAGCAATTAAGCAGCAGATAAGGGCAAATCAATGACTCTAAAGTCATTGCCAAAGTTTCCCATATTTTCGAAGTGTACTGTGTGCATACACACATAAAGTCGGAAAGGGGTGGCTACAACCTTCCAAAGCAACAGTGAACAAAAGGTGATAAAGAATTAAGTGCTAAGATCTGTGGTTCTAATTCTAATACTTGCAGAAATCTATGATAAAACAGAGATCTCTGTAATCTATTTTTACAATTTTGTTAAATGTTTAAAGGCTTAGTCTCCAGAGTGGCTCTCTCAGAAGGTGCTTTAGAAGATAAGGCCTTGGGGCAGTCCTTAGGTCATAGAAGATGTGCCTCAGGAGGGACTGTGGGACCCCACCAGTTTCTCTTCTTTTGTTTAATGAATCATGGATTAAGTGATTTGTTTTACCACATACTTTTGTTATGTGTTGCCCTCACCAGAAGCCAAAACAATGAAACTACTCGATATTGGACTGGAACCTCCAGAACCTTAAATAATCAAATCTTTACTATTGATAAGTCATTTGTCTCTAGTATTTTGTTATAATGACAGAAACCATTGAACACACCCACAAATATAGACAAGTATTATTTGTGAACTAAAACTAAAATTGAACTTTTCAAAACTTAAAATAAAAGCAAATGGAGATCAAAGAACAATTCTGTCTTTGTGGATATAATATGACACATGATGGGGATAGCAAAGTTATTGACCTGACATAATAAAGGGTACCTACTGAGAGCTAATAGAAAATACTACCATTCTCAGTTTTTTATCAATCCAATTAGTTATCAGTCTTAATTAGTGTAAATATGATTCCCTCGGAAACAAATCCTGAGGTTGAAATTGATGAACAAGCTATACTGCTGGGTGCTGTAGAAATGATTCTGCTGGGAGAATGGCAAGGCTTAGACTGCAGTAGTTTAGATTGCAGTGAAGTCAAGTGGGCTGGTCTTCAGCTTCATCCTCCCTTGAGAAAAAGGGCATGGGCTTTTATATCTCTGCCTCAATCAACCAGCTATTGGATGTGGACTGTTCTAGGGTGGGTCACCGCCTTGGCCAAGGAGGCTCTTTTTGGTTAAGGGTAATTACAAATGGACTCAGCTGAAACCCAATGGCCACCTCTACACTAAGCAATTGAGACAGCAGTACCTCAGTTCAATGGGAGGCATCTGGATGGCACTTTTTACATTATTCTCTTCCCAGAAGAACTTTGAGGCTTCATATAGGAAGATACAGGAAATAAAAAACAATACAATATGATTAAATTTTCAAAATCAATATCTAAATAGAGTGTTAATGCAAGTATATCAATATTTGTAGACATCAGTGCAATTAAAGAGATGGCACTGATCTTAGGGGTAGTCAATGCAGAAAAAGAAACATACGTCATATTCTTATCCTTATAGAGGAAATAAAGCAAACTAATGCCTCAAAGAAAATAAGGTTTTCTTTGGTAGTAAGTTATAAAATAAAATTCGCACATGCCCTCATAAGGTGAAGTTGAACGACAAACACATAGTGTCCTCATCAGCTTTTTCTTTAGAACAAATACAATAACACATTTTCTGTAGTTGTTTCTTATAAATATTGAAGAGAGGAGAGTAATGAAAGATAGAACTATAGGAACTCAACAAAATTTTGTTTCCTCTGAAGTATCAGATAAGTTTGACCCAATAGGCAGTGTTTATGCTAAAACAAAGTTCTAAGGCTAGATTTTAAACACATGAATAGGCCATCCACCTTGTGACCTTCAGGGATTGTAGTTAAATAAATTTTCATCTAGACAAAAGAGTTCCATGTGTGCAGGTCCCTTAATCCTTGTAACTCTGTTTCCCTGGCAGCAAAAGCAACACCTACTCCATAGTAGATAAACAAGTATTTGTGGACTGAATAAGTAAATGAATAGTATAATTTCTCTCAGATTGGTGCATAGGTGATCCAAAGGTATTTTTTGCATATGTGTGTGTGCATGTGTATGTCTATGTGTTATTAACAAATACAGAGTTTAAAGTGTGATTTCAATGATATTTTAGAATCTAGACAAGCAGAAGACCAAATAACAGTAAAGGAAAATAACTTTGGATTGAACAAAATTATGGAAAAGTTTGAAAAGCAGTTAAAGGAATTTAGAAATGAAGGTTTAAGAAAAAAGGGAATCAGTGAGGGTTCTTAGCAGGGAATGATATATAAATGCTGTTTGAAATAATTCAGTTTGGCAGAGATAAAGTAAAAACAAATTTTTCCGTCAAGCAAATTCTTCCCAAGAGGGACTGTATAACATTTTATTTTTGAACCAAATTTAGTCAAATCACTTCTTTTGTGGATATAATTAACTTTAGAGGACTTTTGTTATAATTACAAAAGTTTTAATTTTGAAGAATAGATATCTAAAAACAAGAACAAACTTATAACAAATCACCCCTAGAGGAATTTAATGCCAGCATCTTTTCTAACTTTTTTCGTGCATTTTAAATGTAAATTCAGACATAAAACATAATTTTACCTCAATTCTCATTTCAAGCAAAAGTGTTGTCATGTAATTAAAAAAGGCTTCAGAAACATAATGTTAGCAATTCTGTAATATTATATGTTTTACTGTACACATACATGTATGAAAACATCACAATGAAACCAAATATTCTGTATAATTAATATGCACTGATGAAAAGATGTAAAGATTAATCTACACCATGTTATATTTGTTGTTTAAAGAGAATATAGAAAACAACTTTATTTTCAAATGTTGATTTTCATTTTGTGATTTCTTCTATTTTTTTTAAAGTTCAGATGTCTTTTAATACACAATTCAATAACATTTCATTTCATGGCATGCATGTGTTATAAAAATCTAAATTTATACAGGTAATTCTTCAATTCAACTAAAGTTTTCTTTTAATATGAGGTAAGAGATAAGGTATGAATCATGGATCTTGAGGGAAAGTACAGAGAAAGCCAGATTCTTCCCACTTCATGGAGAAAGGATGGAGTTCAGGCAGAACCCTTTGGTCACTTAGAAACTTTGAACCTGGGTCTTGAAATGGTCCATGTGGCTCCTGAAGCCTAGGTGATAGTTTACAGTTTGCCTGTGAGAAGACTGAAACAGTCCCAAAAGTTGACTTTGGAGAAACAGAACTTGTAAAGTGGGAAATTCTCCAAACATAACTGTTCAAAGAAATGTTGGGTTGCCCCAAAAATGGCAAATCTTTCCTATAGATGATGAAGAAATAAATCGGTTCTTATTTCAAGTAACTTGCTGATTGTGCCAATATAATTTATTAAATAACCCTTCCATTTCTTCATGTATGTTCTATACCTTCATTACCACATGTTAACTAAGTACATGCACTTGGTAGGTTTCTGGTTTGGGGCAATTTTTACTTTATTTTATTTTATTTTATTTTATTTTATTTTATTTTATTTTATTTTATTTTATTTTATTTTTCAGTACCAGGGATTGAACTCAAGACATTGTGCTTGCAAGGTAGGTGAGGAGCCAGTGAGCTAAATCCAGGACCAATTTTTAATAGGAGTACCTTGAGTATTTGGGAAGATTAATACAAGCCAAAAGGGAACTGACAGTAAGACATTATACACACACACATACATACACACGCATGCACTCACACACAGATACGTGGTGTTTTGTATATTGAACAGCAATAGCTTTCATTTATACACAACCTGCAATTTTAAAAACATCTCTCTTTTATTATGCATCTTTTAATCCTCAAATAATTAAAACTAATAATATTACCCAAAGCCCATGTTTTTAACCACCTAGGAAATGTTATAAATGATGAAAGAAAAGAAAACCTAATATAACTAGTGTTGTAGATACAGGAACAAATGTGCACAGATAAGAAATTCTTATCAGTTGCTGTCTTCTAATGCTGAAGCCAGTATTTGTGTACTTTGGTAATAATGCTTTCCCCCAGGCAGCTAACATACTTGTTCATTCAAGATATAAAATAATTTTCCTCATGATTACAAAATTACTTAGCGCATTGCTCTAATTTCCACCAAGATTGCATAATCAGCACATCAGATGAAATCTTCAGCCCTCAAGACTGTTTTTTGGTAAACTTGTGTTATTTACAAGGAGTGTAATAGGCCTGATGCATAAATTCCTTTATGGTTCCAATTAAAGGGTTTATGGTGGAAAAAAGAGTTCAAGGCAAAGTAAATATCACACATTCTGTGGGGTTTTGAACTAGACACATAACAATCCTGGCTTTATACTATGGGGAATACAGGCTGCTTTATTAAACCTTTGCATAGCAGGCCTAGTGATTGTGAGGCACTGTCTTAGGGTCTTTCCAACCTGGAAGGATAGATACTATTACACTCAGTTTTAAAGGTAAGGAAATAGATGGAGCACTTTTTTAAAAACTCCAAGTCCATACTTTTCCTACCTCTGCAGGACAAATAGACAAATGTTTTAACCTCGCTTTATTTCTCACTTCTGTCCCTACATTTCTTTGCCAGAGGAGAAAATTTTGCCTATACTTACTTATTTTGTAATCAATGTGAATTATAACAATCTGCTTACAAAGTTTTATCTTTATTACTAGTTACCAACAGAGTTGTAACCATTGCAACTATACTTGCAAATATGCAGTGTTTTAGAGAAGACTTGGTTGAGAAGTTACTATTTATAAATAAAGAACTCACAAGACAAGAAACAACATTATTTAAAGGGCTTCGATTTCTTGTGAACTCAAATATATTTCATGATCCTTATCTAGATATAAAAAAAAGATTATAGTCCACGGCACAGCAAAAGCCAGAAATAATATTACTTAAAGTAATTTAATTATTCTAATGTTAAAACAAAACATGGCTATTTAAACAAATTTTGATAATATATAAAAGTAAGCAGAAAAATTACCCTCCATAACTATCCCACTCATATATAAACGCTGATGATATTTTAGGTGTGCTTCTCTTTCGCTGTTTCTTGTACATTAGTTGCTTTGTTCCTGAGCGTATGGTGGCATATTTACTGTGAAGGTCACAGATCTCAAGCTTCATAGGTCTTCATTTGCAGAAATCCCTGCCAAGGCCTACAGAGTGGCACTTGCTACGTGTTATCATGGTCACATTTGTCAAAAATGTTTTCATTAGTACATATTTGATGTTTGCAGTACTCACAATTAGTTGGCATCACTGTGAGATACAGGGTCCCTTGCATGGTATTAAGGATCAGAAAAGCTAAAAAATTTTGGTGCTGCTATAGTTAAATTGCATTTTTGATGAGTTTTGATATTGGAAAGTGGACAGTCCAGGTAATTGCAATTTCATTAAATTCACTGGAAATACAGGATGTAATCAGAAGAAAACATTAGCAAAAAGTCTCAAAATTCCTATTATTTTTTAGTGCATTTCCTAAAATGAATATAATTGACATTTACTTTTAAAGATACAATTTAAAATGACTATTTTGGAAATGGGTCACTATAATAAATGTGTGTCACTAGAATATGTGTTTGATTGATTTGCTTTCAGAGAGATGAACTAGCAAAAGTTACAGTGGAATTCCTTCAATGTCATTGAAAGGTAAATTTTTTTACTAAAACGCAGACTTATATTTGCAAGTTTTTATTATCATTGTTATTACCTACATAAATTGTTGACTTCATCAGAAATTCTGAAGCTAAATAATGTCTATCATCGGATTATTTAATGTGACTAACTGAGTTATTTTACTTTTAAATATAATTTAAAAATTTTTAATACAAATTAAAAATTATACCTAAATGAATTTAATGTGCAAATTAATATTTAAATATTTTACAAGGTATACATTTTAAATACATAATCAGTTTTCCTCCACTAAATACAAGACCAACAAATGTTAAAAGTCTGAATTTAATCATTAATCATTAGTTTGGTATGTCCATACCAATTTTTTCTTAGTAAAACTGGTTTAATAAAGGCTGAATATAAGTTAATCCTTCTTACATTAATAACATTGATGTCAGTTACTTTCTTGTAATCTTACCCTTATAGACTGCACGTTTGTGTCCCCCTGAAATTCATACGTTGAACTCCTGACCTCTAATGTTATGGAATGGGGAGGGAGACTTGGGGAGATAACTAGGTCACATGACCTTCATGGATGAGGTCAGCATCTGTGATGACAAATTTTACATGTCTACCTGACCAGGCTAAGGAAAGGCCACATAGCTGCTAAGCATGATTTTGGAGTGTGGCTATAATGGGGTTTCCAGAAGAGATGAACATTTGAATCAGTAGAGTAAAACTCCCCCTCACCAATGTGAGCAGGCATTACCCAATCTGCTGAGAGCCTGAAGAGAGCAAAAGGGCAGAGGAAAAGCAAAAAGGAGAGGAATTCTTTCTCTCCTCTTGAGCTGGAAGCCCGTCTCCTCCTGTTCTCTATTACAAGGTGGACACTTCAGGTTCTCTGAATCCAAGACTTACTGTAAAACCCCCACCCTGGTTCTCAGACTCTGAGTTACAGTCCAGCTTTCCTGGCTTTCCAGTTTGCAGACTGCAGAAGGTAGAAATTTTAGAACTCCATAAATCAATGAGCAAATTCACATGGAGATCTATTGGTTCTGTTTCTCTGTAGAACCCTGACTAATGCAGTGTCCTTATAAAAGAGACCCAGAGAGCTCTCTTACCTTTCTTTCTACCAACTGAGGTTACATAAAAGATAGTGTGCAACCCAGAGGAGGCAGAATTTTTACACATTCCCTTCACTTTCTTTGGTTTCTTCTTTACTCAAGATAGACAGACAGAGATAGATAATGGATGGATGGATAGCTAGAGTTTAACAGCGCTCTGCTAGATAGTGAAGAAAATAGGAAACAACATAAATCACAGGAATTCAAATGTGTTAGAAACACATTGATGTTATAGGACTCACTATGAGAGAAACAGGTGAAGTTAGCAAAAGAATAAGCAGTGTGTTTGCACTGCAGGAATTTCTGGGAAAAGTATACAAAAACACACAGTGGCTAAGCATATTTAAGAAGCAAGTTTCTAATGAAACACCCAGGGAGTGCGAAGCTGTCTTGGAGAAGTTTGCCAGAGCTTTGAAATACATTCTGGTCAGAGTGTGAATTTCAAAGAAGGTGCGGAATACATGAAGTTTCCCAAAAGTATTTAGGTTTTTTTTTTAAATCAAAGTTTTCCAAGGATCACAATACTGTGGGAAAGTCAACCTCATGCTAAAAAATATACTAGACATTTTAGAGCCCAAGAAAATAGCCTAATTGCAACCTGTTTCTATTTTGAGACGCAATATTAAAGCATAAATTCTTTCCTTAGCAAAACTGGGAAAAAAATCCTTAGACTAGGAGATTTTCCCTTCAATTTGGAAGAAATACGTGTTAGCTATTTTTGATTTGAGTAATAGGAATGTAAAAACTTTGTATTTTGAGAATTTGAGAGCTTTTTTCCTTGAATAACTCAAAATTTCTTCGTTTTTCGGAATCAAAGTTAGCAAGCAATTACTGAATAATCAGAACCAGTTGTAGAATCAGGCTGTATTTATTTAAAATGAATTTGAAAATACATAGAAAGATAATCTTAATTTTCTTTCTAATAATGCTAACCCTATGAATTTCTGTTGTAGAAGAATGTATGATGGGCTCAAAAATCTGTTTTGCGTGTTGTGTTCAGTTCTCCACTCCAAATTTGGTTCAACAATGCATCAGAAGCAAATGGAAATTTTAAATCAAAGGCTAGCAACATGGAAACAAAAGAAACAAAACTCAAATCTCATCCCAGTTCTTCTTTCCATGTGTTCAGAAGCAGGAGGCAAATAACTTATCACTATGAGTACTAATATGCTCCTCTTTTCCCACTTAGTCTGCCTAACCTCTCTGTCAAATTTCACAGCATTTTCCAACCAGGAATAAGGTGGGTGTGGCCGCTCAGTTTACCTGCAGCTATTTCAGAAATACAATGTTAATGCATGGGCTTCACAACTTACCACGGGAACATATCCTGACAAATCTATTATAAATTACAAATACTGTAAAATGAAAATGTGTTTTCTACATTGACCCTGTTGGACATCATAGCTTAGCCTAGCCTGCCTTAATAATCCTCAGAACACTCAGAAGACCAAAATCATCTCATACAAAGTGTATTTTACAATGAAGTGTTGACTTTCTAGTGTAATTTATTAAATACTGTACTGAAAGTGGAAAACAAAATGGCTCTATGGGTATGCTTTTAAGCCAAGGCAGAGTTGAAAAATCTCAAGTGAAACCACTTTAAGTTAGAGACTGTTTGTATTTGAGTAGGCAGAACAGGGCTGCATAAACCAGGAGACACAAAGACAAATAGAAACAGGAGGAAGAGAAACATCTCCGCCACCTTCTACTGCTGAACTATGGAGAAAATAATTCCCATATTCATTTTGTTTTAATCACAGATTTTCTACATGGAACCTAATACTCTAGTCATTTTTATTGCCCCACCACACTACTGAAACTACACTAATAAAGTGTTTCTCAATTTTTAACGTGCATCAGAATCATCTGAAGAGCTTGATGAAGTGCTAGACCCACAAATATATGTGGGAATGGCCAGAGAATTCAGATTTCCAATAAAGTGAAATTATGATGCTGAATCTTCTGAACTGGGCCATACCTTGAGACTCACTCTCTAGTGCTTGATTCTCAACCTTGGCTAAATGTTGGAATTAATTGAAATTTCTTGTAATTGTAACACAGTCAATATAATCAGAATCTATAGGAGGAAAGAAAATCAGGCATATATACTTTTTTAAGAACTTCAGGTTGAGAAGCACTGCTGAAGCAGGGCATAAATGGTTTTCTTTTTAATACAATTAAGAATATTTTCTTCATCCTTGATTCGAAGACATAGTTTGAGTGTGCTGGAGCCAGTGTCTGGCATGCTGCTTAGTGCACAGCAGGAACTTCATCACAGAGGTGATTATATTCTCACTGATCTAGGAAGTAGGAGTTAGTTTTCTGATCTTCCCAATGGTAATAAGTATTACTGACTTTCCTTCTATGGGACACATCACTCCTTTAATAATTTGTTTCTTAGGTTTTCCTATTTCTTATCTGACATTATTGATTCTTTTTTCTTTGATAGTTTCTGCTTTTCCTCTGAATTCAAGGCTTATCTTGGATCACAGTTTTAGTAGTCTTAGACCAGTCAGTGCTGGTATTTTGGTCCTGTGGAGAGGCGGTTCATCATGACAAGGAGTACACAGCAGGGCGAAAAGTCACCCACCTCATGTCTGAAACATAGAGGAGATCAGGAAGACATGAAAGAGACAGGATCCCATTCCCCTTTTCAAGGAGAATGACACCCGACCATAAGGGAATATTTAACATCCAAACTATAGCACCTTCCTATGTCCAAGCAATGTTAGAATGTTCCTGACTTCCCAGGGACCCCTAAAGTTAGAAGAAGATTAGATTCCTCCCACCCCACTCTAATCATTACCTTTAGAAGGCAACTCTTAAGAGTTTTCATCCTCTTAAGAGAACATGGACTTGTAGTTGAAGATAATAATAGCTAAATTATTAAGCATAGGCATTAAGCTAAGGACTTCATATGGGTTACATAATTTATTTTACACAATAAACCTATGCCCCTGATCCTATTCTTATCCCCATTTTACAGAAGAGGTAAACAAGACACAGGAAAGTTGAATAACTGGACCAAGATCACATAGCCAGTGAAGTGCAGTAACTTCGAATCTGGATCTCACAGTCAATATGTACCAATTCTATAGAGAGAATATAACTCTATAGCAATGGAAAATGATAACTCAGTTCAATATAATCAAATATATGCAGTGAAGTAATGAGACTTAAATGGAGGAACAAGGTAAAAGACCATTGTAGATATTCATGAAAAGGAGAAACTAAAGAGGGAAACATGCATGTTCAGAGATAGTGGAGGGAGCAGTGGTAGTTTGCTGCTGTACCTGAGTTTATCAGTGAAAAGATTCATGATTGTTGTCCATGGTTCTGATAAGGACAAATCAAGAAAAATGACTTGTAAACCTCATGATACTTTTTCAATAGGTTCAGCCTGTGGGAACAGAGGAAACCTAGCATAAGAAGCTGGATACTGAATGAAAGCTGGTTTCTTAGGGAGTTCTTCAGGATTGTGAGGCAGGATACTGCTACACATCTATACCCAGCTCAAGGAAACTACCATTGGAGGAGCCTAGTGGAAATCTTTTAAGGAAGCCAGGAAGCCACACACACACACACACACACACACACACACACACACTAAATTGTGTGTGTGTGTGCTAGGGAGAGTGAAGAGATTTTAATGTGAAATAGGACCAAAAAGCATAAATCCAGTTACCTGAGAACCAATTATTACATGAAAACCAATTAAAGTTAAGTCTTTGCTTGTGTGTTACCATGCCTACCTCTAAACTTGAAGTTCTCAGAATCTGGGAAACAAGCAAATGGGAGTGAGTGAGAAAGGAGAAGCAGAGGAATAGTGAAAAAGCCAAACAATTACAGGTTTATAACTTAGTGCAAGTTACAGAGCAATGATGTTAAGCTAGAATGACATAAACCATGTTCTGAGTTTTCACTGATAACTTACATTGGATATTCACATTTCTGAATTAAAATAGTATTTGCGTTTTGCAGCAACTACAGGCTGTGTATTACCTAAGATTATGCACAAATATGTAACCAAAACAAAATCAAAATGTGTTTTGATTAAGCCATAAGTTGTGCTCATTTAATACACAGCTCACACATGTGTAACAGTGTTCTCAGGTGATATCAAAGTTGTATTCACCTGCAATTCTTACAAGTTTATCTGGAGGAGTCATAGCAAGGCTTGCTTTTTTATTTGACTTTTTTCTTTGAAATTTTCTGTTTTTCTATTTTATACTTCTCTTAACAAGTATCAATTGTACAAATTAATGGTATTCACTGTGATATTTCTATACATGCATGTGGCATGTGTTGATCTTATCCCCATACCCTTCTTCTATCACCTGCAAGCCTCCCAAATTCTCCCAGGATCCTTCCCAGTTGCAAGAATTGGTTTTCTATATTCAAGTGAGAAGGCCTCCAGAGTGTGAAAAAATGGATTCAAAAGAAAGAACCATTAATTATGAAAGGCTTGGATCAAGAAATATAAAGTCATGTTGATTACGAAAAATGTGTGAGTGTATTCACTTGAGTTTGTCACCCAGATTGTATTTGTTCACCAAAATTGTATTTCAAAGTATTTCAGTCTGGTGTGAGTCCTGATATGAATAATCAGTAATAATTATTTTTAATTCATTTCCCCTTGTATTTCTAGGTTCTATCATGGATACTAAGACCCATAGGTTATATTAGTCACACTTGGAAAATAAATCAGAAGCCATTCTAAGTATTTCAAGCAGGAAAGAATTAAATATTTAGAATTGGTGTCAGTGGCTTTGTTGGAAGGGTTGCAGGAACCAAGAACAGGGGAAGTCAATATTAGTCCTCAGCTTCACCCAACAAGCCTATGGGTGTCAAGAAATCTTCAGTGGATCAGGAACTTCAGAAAATCACACTCCAGTGGAAGACTGAGGGAGGAGACTTTTAGTGTCCCCAATAAGCCACCGCTGATGCTGACTGGTCCTCATATCTACTGTAGCCAACCACAAAGCACCATCCGTGGCTTCTGCTCCTTCACTCCTTCTAGTTCTCATTTAGTGTCATTCATTGGAGGAAAGAAAACCAGAAAAGTATAGTAACTAAAGTAGGAAATGTAGTTCCCAATTTTCTAGCTCCTGCGATACAAAAGAGCACATGTAAAACCCCCACAGATGGTGTTAAGGACCATCTAGCATGCCGTACCCCCTATGCAAGGGACTACTCATGTGAAAAAGAATTATGAAATTTTTGTTCTCATGATTCTTAAAAGATCAGTACTTGACTCCCTTGAAGCAAATTTGGGGTTGATGTGGTTTGGATGTGACTTGTCCCCCAAATTCATGTGTTACAAGCTTGGGCCCAGTATGGTGACATTAAGAGGTTAAGAAGACCATTAAGAAGTAGGTCCTAGCAGGACAATGTCAGGCCATTAAGAGCACTGACCTTGAAAGGGATTAAGGTAGTTCTTCTGGGACCCTGGTAAGTTCTCATGAGAGAGCTGTTATAAAAGACCAAGGCTAAACCTGTCCTGGCCCTTCGGGGTTCCCGCCTCATCATATGATCCCTCTCTTGTAAGCATTCCCGCTGTGATGCCATCCACAAGGATATGATTTAGCCCAGGGAGCCTTCACCAGAGATCAGATCAATGGGGTCACCAAATCTTGGACTTCCAGCCTCTAGAACAGCAAGCTAAATAAATTTCTTCCCTTTATAAAACACCAGCCTTGGGTATTTTGTTAAAACAAAACAAAAAAACAGACAAATACAGAGGTTTTTCAGAACTAGTAGATGTTCCTCTTCCCCTCTGCAATTATCTCTGGAAATGAAACCATGATATAAACAAAATCAAACACACTAAAACAGGTATGGAAAATCATGTGCAAAACATGTAAACATGTACAAACCCAGGCTCCCAGTCTCAGAAACAGGAAGACAGACAGCATAATCACCCTGGTTCTTAGCACAGATAAGCTTTGTACTGAGCAGGATGAACATGGCTTGAAGCCAAACCCATACCCTCTGAAGCATAAAGGTATTACAGCCTAACCTGCAAAGACAAATCAATCGATGTAAATTCCAAGGAAATTCTAACCTTAATCCTGATCAAGTCCCCAAAAATCTCAGTGGAACACCTATTTCAAATCCTCTATGCATCATATTTTCCCTCTTAGATGATAAAAAATTAATAATTTGAAATGTGGGATTAAAATGGGTGGAAAGAATAATTTAACAAAGCTTATATTGCTGATCCTGCTTTTCCATTCTACTTCCTCACTCCCAATTAACTTCCCCCCTGCCATCCGGAGTGATCTTTCTAAAAGTTAGAGCCTACTGTATCTCATTTTTGATAAAAGACTTAAAACACTTCACAACATTTTTTTAAAAATTAATTTTTGACAATATCTAGAATGTTCTTTGGATCCAGGTTTTATATTACTTTTTAGAATCTTTATCGATTTCTCTAGCTTCAATTCTTACCATGCTCTTCAACTATAGATGGCTTTATATGTCCCTGCCTATATATACTGTTGGGAAAACTAAATGAGATGACATAGATAAACCACATAGAGGTGCTTAATAAATCTCCCTTCAGGATGTGTGTATGCATGTATTTTTCTTCAATATTCATAAGTAATCTTTGAGAAAAGTAGATGAGATTTTAATATCTGCATTATATTAATTAAGAAATCGGGGTCAGGTAGTTTTCCTGGCTTGTTAAAAATCCTACAGCTGATATGTGGAGGAGTTAATACCTCTGAATAAAAGGTAGTGTATGGCCCGATACACAGTACTTATTTTCCTATGGGTATATGAAAGTTGCATTTAGATGGAGGTTGTTCTCCTGTCTCCACTATCATGGTGCTGCTCTTGGTAGATATTTTTCATATTCTCTCAGGTTCATTCCCTGAACAAAGTGAGCTGATTCTGCAAGTGTTTTTTGAGCTACTTTGTCAATAGGTTTCTGGCTATGGGCAGTGAGCAGGAGTTATGTGTGGATGGGAGACTGAAAATAGGAAGGAGAATCTAGATTTCTGTCTCTCATGCCTCTTAGCAGCTGCATCTCCTCTTTAACATCAGGTTCTCCCAGGTAACTCCCAGTTCTGATGTCTCAATTCTGAGCTGCACACTGGGTTCCAAGGTTCTGTAAACACTATCTTATAACATTATTTCACAAATACTGGGTGAAAGATGGTGACACTTCCTGTTACTGATCCTCCCCTCCCCTCCTCTTCTGTCTTCTCTTTTCCTCTCCCTCTGGCTTACTTCTTAATCCCCTCTTCTGTCTTTTACTTTTTCAAAATCCACTCCATTAAGTCAGAATGAGCCACAGTATATGTTTCCCTTTGGAGGCCTTAATTCTTAAAGCAGACATGCAAAGAATTTTAATACTCTGATCCAAACTGTAATTATAGCTTTCATCTAAATCAACTCACAGGATTGGACATACAAATGCTCTCTGTTGTCTGTCTCCTCTTTATCAATCCTAACAGAAACTTGCTTTGTCTCTTCTTTCCCATTTTAGTGGAATCTTGATTTTTTTTTTAATGTGACAATGTATCAGTTTAAAAAGACCACATTTCCTAAGTTTCCTTGTGGTCAGACATGGTCATATGACTAAATTCCAGTTAATGAGATGTAAACAGAAATTATTCATAAGGCTTTGATAGAAGTGCTTGAAACTTACTTCAACTGTATTCACTCTCCTGCCTTTTCCTTTCTAGGGCTCAACATGGTGGCTAAAGCTATGCAGTCTGCTTGTGACTATGAAAAGATCTGGAATGTGTAATTTTTGAGGACAAAGAGCAAACAAAAAGAGGACCTGGGGAATTGAAGACACATATGGAATATATATGCCAATGTGTGACCTCCTATAACATCATGCTACTTCAGAACCACTATTTTCTAGGTTATCAGAATTTGTTGCTTAATAGAAAATGCAGTTCTAAACTGATACAAAGTTAAACCTCAAGTTCCATGCGTTTGTCCATTCTTTAGTGCATTTAGTGCATTTATCTATTCTCTAGCATATGTCTAATATTATGGAAAAATGTGGGTAAACCTGGGCCTATAAAAATAAGACAATTAGTTCTTACCTTCAAAAAGATGACAGCTTAGTGGGAAGTCAGAGAAATGGATTAATGGTCAAAATCACAAAGTTGCAGTTGACCACAATAATAGCAATAATCACAGATTATTGAAGAGAACCAAGAATGAGTAGATCTAGCACTCTTGGGATCAGGGAAAGTTGATGAAAAAACTGAAACTTTGAAGATTTAGGAATGAGTAGGTACAAGGTGCTGCACCAGAGAGGTACTGAGTGTGTCCTGGAATCAGGAAAGCATCAGGGGAAGAGGAGGCAAAGGAATGAGGACCACGTTAATCTGCATGTGGGACTCCAGTAGTCAGAGTTTGTTAGTACCCAAAGCACAAACCAGAGAGTGATGACAGACAAGTAGGTTAGTAATGGCTTCATTTTTCTGGAGCCTCCTGCATGGTAACAATCTCACACTTCATCCTGAAGGCCAGCAGGATCCTAATATTCTCTGCTGTTCTCTCAGCACAGTGTCACTCCTGTTAAAGAATAGTACTGTCTTTTCAACAGCTGAGGATTGATACCTTATCTCAATTCAACAAAAGAAATAGTTAATTATGTTGCAAATTGGTATTGGCAATTGATTTGAGTGATTGTCTCCTGTTAGACAGCATTTAAATTTTTGCTACGCAACATGTTATGCATATGTGAAAAAGAACCTGGTAGTCTTATTTGCTTGTGGGCTTGGAGTTCATGGTAACATAGTAAGAGTTCTAAAATAAGTAGCTCCAGTAGGAGACATGAACTCCTGGTTTCCTCCACTCATGTAACACTCTCTTTTGTCTTTGCTTATTAATAAGGAAGTACAAATACTAGGGCACTATTAAATAATTCCTAATTCTCCCTTCCCTCGGTCTTTGACAACTACTATTCTACTCTCTGCTATTGTAAGCTGACTATTTCAGTTATCTCATAAAGTTGAATCATGTAGTATTTGTCCCCCTGTGACTGGTTTACTTCACTAGCATGATGTTCTGCAGGTTCATCCATGTTGTTAACACAAGAAAACTTCCTGAATAATATTCCATTGTATGCTATATCAATTTTGTTTATTCAACTGTTTCCAATAGAAGTCAGTGTTGCTTCCTTATGTTGGCTTTTATGTACAGTATAATGCTGCAATGAACATAGGAGTGCAGTTATTTCTCTTTTTTATTTTAAGTTCTTTTATTGGTACATTTTAGGTATATAATTCATTTACATTTATCATTGGGTGTTTGTACCTATATGTGATATATCTTGGTTCCTATTTTTTCCCCATTACCTGTGTGCCCTTCACCCTCTCCACCCTTCCCTATTTACATAGACATAATTTCCATTTTTTTTCTTTTCTCATAGTTTTTCCTTTCCCTCTTTTCCTTTCCCCTTCCCCTTCATTCACCCCTTTGTCTTTCGACCTTTTTTCCTATTTCTAAATATCAGTTATTCATTTTAATCATTTTAACCCTTGTTTACACTATCAGTTTCTCACACTAGAGAAACTATTTGGTATTTACACATGTGTGTCCTATTTATTTCACTTAAGAGTATGGGCACGATATGCAACCATTTAGCTATAAATGACTCTCGTTTTTCATTCTTTATGGCTGAGTGGTACTCTACTCTATAAAAAAACCACATCTTCTTTATCCAGTCTCCAGTTGATGGGCACTTGGGCTGCTTCCAAGCTTTAGCTATTACAAACTGTGCCACTATGAACATGGGTGCACATATATCACTGTGGTATGATTCTTTGAATTCTTTGGGGAAGATACCCAGCAGGGGGATAGCCAGGCCAAATGGGACCTCTAGTCCTAGTTCTTTGAGGTATCTCCATACTGATTTCCACAGTGGTTGCACCAGTCAAGTGCAGTTATTTCTTAATAGTCCTGATTTGAGTACTTTTGGACATATACCAAGAATGAGAATTGCTCAATCATATAGTAGTTCTATTTTTAATGTTTTGATGAAATTACATAATATTTTCTCTTTTGTATTATGATCATGACTATACCAGGGTTCCATTTTCTTATCTCGCCAGCACTTATTATCTTTTGGTTTTTGTCCATAGCCTACCTAACAATGGGTATGAGATAGTATCACTTTGGGGTGTTAATTTGCATTTCCCTGATGATTAGTGATGTTGCCCACTTTTTCATATACTTATTGACCACTTATATATTTTTGGAGAAATAAAATTTCACATTCTTTGCCCATTATAATTGGGTTAGTTTTCTTCTTTGTTTTTTTCTTTTAAGTTGTAAAAGTTTCCTATATATTTTGCATATTACTCCCTTCTCATGTGTATGGTTTACAAATATTTCTCCCCACTTCTGAAGTTGCCTTTTTCACTTTGTTGGTCATTTCCTTTGCTAGGGATGATCTTGGTAGTATGACATAGTTTCACATAGTGCTTCTGAGAGCTGCACTTTTGTAAATCATTGAAAGACCAGTCACAAGAATTCTTCTCTTCTGTTTTCTTACTAGAGCATTAAAATTTCATCTATTTCTTATATTTCAGTCTTTACTTCACTTGAGTTTTTGTATATTGTATGAGATTAGGTAGATTGAAGAAGATAAAAAGAGAAAGACAAAAATTGTTTTTCCAATTACTTAATTCAGAGTTTTTCCAAGAATTTAACTAAATTACCCATATGTGCTGATTTTAAATTTGATTTTTAATTCTTTTTACCAAGGTACTGTTTTTTTTCTTCCTAAAACTTGACATAGTGTTAAGTAAAAGCAAAGATTTTGGAACGTATTTTGAATGCATAATGGAATTTATATATTCATGTAAGGCTCATGAATTCACATAGATATCCATTATGTCAGCGAAAAATTACTAAATCAGTTAAAGAGTTCACAGTCTCCCAGAGGGTTATAAACAGCCTGTACTTGCATTATAGTGAAATAAAAGCCCTGAAGATGGAATATGTAAGAATATGACACTGCAGAATTTACCCTACAGGTGAGATGTTTAGGGAAATCAGGCTCCAGGAGTTGGTATTTGAGCTTCATCATGGAAGACAAATGTATATTCCACAGAATAAGGAAGGGAGCTTTTACGCAGAGGAAATAGAATATAAAATTAACAGATACAAAAAGAATATAAATGCAGAATTATATATAAATATAGCACTTATTTTTTTAACAATATGTGACTATATACACTTACATAAGTAGATGCATGAGAAGTAGACTGAAAGAATGTACTCCACCTTGATAGAACATGGTTTCTAATTCTGTGGAGGGAAAAGGTAAAGCAGGAGAAAAACTGGAAGTGTTTATATATTACTCTGCAAACCTCTCTATCATTTGACTTCTTACAATGAGATTGTATTTATCTATCACTTGTCTAAAAATAAAGGAAATGGTGTATTCTGAAATCAATAGCATGAGCTTCCATGTGTCATTTTAATGTGACTGTAGAGGAAGCATCTAAAACCTTGCAAGAGATAATTCTTCAAACAATCATGGGCCAGATCCTGAAGGACCTTGTGTGCATTATCAGTGCTTGCAGACTTCATTTAAAGACATGATCATTAAGTCATGCAGAGTAGAACTTTTGCAAAAGGGAAGGGTTTGAGAGATGGAAGGAGAGGGAAGGAGGGGAGATGAAAGGGATAAAAATGAATTAAAATGTGTTATGCACGTGTACCAACTCTCCACAGTGAATGTAATCATTATGTACTGTAAACAGGTACTAATAAAAAATGCTATCAACTAAAAAATTAAAAAACAAAATTTCCTCAAGCAGCAAAAAATCCTCCAAATACATACATTAGTTAACAGAACACATGCTCAATACCTTTGCATTTTTAATAAAGATAAATTAATAAATATAAAAAATAAAGAGTGTAGTGAGGTACATTTAAAACTGTAACTGGTGTATCATCTCTAAGAAAAAAATATGACCTTTAGCACCACTGTATGTCCCTGAAATGCACTTTTTGTGTTCCCAAGATCCTTACTAAGCTAAGAGGACATTGTAAACAGATAGGGATGTGGCAGTCCAGGTAAGTATTATCTAAAAGATGCTGGGAACTAGGCAAATTCATGCTATCTATAGAAACTGCCTTCCAGCCCATATGCTAATTCAGCTGTTCCTTGGAATGCCTGTCATACAATGGAACAAAGCAAGCTAATGATATCACTGCTGTGTGACTTACTCTATAAAATTCCCTCTCTGTAGTAACTGAGTGCAGAACAGAACACTGCTGAGCGTTGCAGTCCAGCTAGCATTGAACACTTTGAGTCCTCTCTGATGATGTTCTCTCCCACCTACCACCACCGGATTTCTTGCTTGGCCATCCAGGCTGGACCTTCTGGCCATGAACTAGTCCAGCCCACTATCAATGGACTGTATTCTGGTACTAAATCTCCATTAACCCTACCTTTTTCTGTTAATATCTTAATAAACCTTGTCTCTCACAAGCCACCTCTGTATATTTTCTTGGGTCTCTCAGCAGCTTACTCTATTGCCCCCAAACACCTGGATTGTGGAGGAGACAGCTGGTAGTAATACAGAAACTGGATTAGAAAGAAAAACCATGGCAACCAGCAGAACAGTTACAAAGTGTATCAAGATGAACTGAAATATGTGGGATAACAAACTCTGAAGGCTCAGAGACTGGCCCCATCAACTCTGATCCATAGCAGATTGCCATCCCTGTATCACTAATGTAGCATCTGGAGTACATTTGACCTGAAGATTGCTAGGGAGAGTCAAGGCAAACTCACTTCTACTTTTGAATTTTTAATTTCTTATGGCAAGAGGGACATGTATCATTTCCACTCATTGTTCATGGGCCAGAATTAGTCTATGCCTGTAATCAAACTAAAAGGGAGGTTGAGAAAAGTAAGAGAGGTCCTAGATATAATTTCTATCTACTTCATAAATTAAGCTATCAACTTTGTTAGTTAACTATACAATATATAGAGATTATAGACACCAGTGCACTGAATTAAAAACTATTCATAGACTATATATGATAAGATCTATTATCTTATATGTGATTGAAGAGAGAGTAATTGAGTAAGGAGAGGGGATTAAGCAGCACAAGGTGACATTGAAGAACAAGAAAGGATTCCAATGACAGTAAAATTCCTTAGCTGAATAACTGCTGCAAACTGACATCAGGAAATAGTAAGGACCTAAGTTTTGCTGGATGTAGAAGCAAAATTACCATTTGGATGTGCTAGAAGTAAATACTCTTTGAGAGGCAGGGACACTCAGGAAGATGTGTAAATGCTTGGGATTTGAGACTATGACTAGTAAGAACATGGAAATTAGCCCGAGTCCCAAAAGACTAGTGAACCCCAAACCACTTTCACAGGTTTTCTGCAACCTTGTACCTGTGTAAAATCTAATTGGCTACAGTGGGATATTCTAAGAGGCAGAACATTGCTTGGCTACACCGTGAATATGTTGTAGGATAGTCATATTTTGCAGGAAGATGTACAGTGTAGCATGAGAAGTATCATTCTATTATCATGTCAAGCTAGTGCTAAACAATGATTAGGGGTTAGCTCATATGTGTTAAGAATTCATACAGTGAACCAGTGAGAATATACAATTGGGACAAAATCCTTACTTAAACTATGTTAAAGATCCTCATTCAAATAGTACAATGATTATGGATTTTTTGATATAAAATATTAGATTTTTTGAATCATAATTATTAATGACTTTTTAATGTTTTTCTAGTCCTTTAATCTATTTGAATATGCTCTCCACCTCCAAATACATGATTTAAAATATATGTAATAAACTCATACATATAGTGTTAGAAATACATGATCAACACCGAAGAATCTTAAAGATGGGAGTTTGGGACAAACCACATTTAAGTGACTCAACAAGGAGTGGAACAGAAAGTGTGGGAGAGGCCATGGGGTAAGAAAGGTATCAGGACTGAATCATTTCATGGAAGCCAAAGGTGCAAACCAAGAAAGACATCATGGAGTGGATGCATGAAAGAACTTGTACCGAGTTCATTGTTTAGAGAGATTGTTGGCAGTTTTGCTGGAGCTAACTCATGGGAAAATAGGGATAGGAAAGCCCAACAGCAGAGATGTCAGCTGAGACTACAGCAAACTTTTTGATAAGATTGGCTATGTTGTGCAGAGAGCAGAGATAAAATTCTCTCCATATTTTTCCTCTAGTCCATACCCTTTGCAAGCTATTGGGAACACTACTGATGTTTTGGAGGATGAGGGTATTGTTCAGGATGAGATACATGGTGCGTAAGGAGTACAGGTCTATTATGTGTTTAGAAGCAAAGGAAAGAGAAACAGCAACGCTTATAGCAGATGCAAAAGCACATATGTCTGTTTGGATAATGTAAGAATCCACAGGAAGCCTTAATTTAATTATATACCTAAAGCTCAATAGGCTTCTTGTTCTTTGAACAGAGTAAGAAATTGATAAACTAATGAGTTCTTTATTTCCTCACATGCATTTCAAAACGGTGACTTGTTTCTTGGTGTTTTCTCTCTGCCAAAATTACTCAACCTTTTATAAATGTCCATTTAAAAGTCAACAAAGGAAATGTTCACAAATAAATAAATATGGAAATTGTCAAGTTTTCATTATATCTCAAATCAGCATCCATTTAGCAGCAATTTCCTTTATCCTGCAAAGAAACATCTCTTGGATATGTTTTTGTCATGGAACTCATCTCATACTTCTTCTTGTAAGTAAATAAAAACGTGACAATCATCTCCATCTTCCCACAAAGCCAGCCTGCCAGCATCAGCAGTCAAAGTTGGAGCAGTAAAAGTTAACCATATGGTCACTTACTGTATTGCATTGATTTTGGGTAAAGAAATTGCTTTCCTTTATTTTTTCAATAAAATCTGCTGTTTACAAAATATCGATACTATGGAGAAAAGTGGTATCAGCTGCTGAGTTTTCAACACAAATGTTTTCCATTAATCAAGAAACAAGTTCAGAAATATGTTTTAAGAAAAGCTGCAGAGCTTTACTGTTTTTACTGCTCATAGCAACACATTTTATTTTTCTATGATGTTCACAAAATGCTTTTGCTACTCAAAGAAGGGAAATTCTTAGATACCATGTTTGATGAGAAGAAACTTTTCTACTAGACAACATGTACCCCATATAAACTTTCATTTATGATCACTAAGGCAATCTCATACACTTGATTTCTCCACCCATCAATGAACTCTCAGCCTTTCAGAAAATTCTTTACTTGATCCCCTTTTCTCTCCCCCCTCTCCTTCTTTCTCTTTTCCTCTTTTCTTCTCCCTTTGCCTTTCTTCCTCCTCCTCCTCTACCCTTGTTCTTCCTCTTCCTCATATTTGTCTTCCGTCTCCTCTTCTTTCTAATATTGGTCCAAATGTGACTTCATCCTTTTCTAAAGTTTCAATTTGAGCCTATGGGCTGAGTTTTCTCCAAGCTATCATTCATTGTCTTTAGAATTCCAGCTACATAGTTCCAACACCTGTACTAAAATCATTCTGCAAAATATCAACTAATTATCTTTACTCCCAAATGTACTCTAGTTCCAAAATAATATTTGCAAAATGATGCTACAGTGCACCCTAGCTTCAAATCCAGAAACTTTAGTCATTTGTCATTTACATTCCTACACCATAACAGCTTACTTCTCACATCTTTCTGACTTTTCCAAGAATGTGTCTGTCTAATTTAGTTTGCCCTCTTCATCTCCAAAGCAATTCCTGTAGTGATTCTACAGCCCATCCTTCAGGCCAACCCCATAGCCTCTTATGTATATTGTTGTGTCCCCAAAAGTCTTTCTTATTGGAGTAACATATGTGAAATAAAAATGCTCATGTTCTAACTTTGAAAACCTCAATTGATTCCCAGTAATTTACAATAAATTGTCCAAATCTTTAACAAGGCTTAAAAGTCTCTTTACAATCCATTCCCAAAAGATGTCTGCAAATTTATCTTCCAGTTAGACTTACCACAGTTCTTCAACAATCTCATCTCTTTTATAAATATATGCCCTTTATATATATGGTTCACTATAGCAACTGTATCCCACTAGCAAACTCCTAAACATCTTTCAGAATTTGTGATTAAAGCTGCAAATGTTCACCCATTTCTCTGTTCTCCTTGGTTTGACATAATACTAGACATGGGACCATAAACCAGGTTCCAGAAAATAAACTGTGGGGAGAAGACATGTCTACCATTGCTAGAGTTCCACTTTAAAATGATCTGCATAAGGCGAACAGGATCAAGTAAAGGTTTCAGATGCTCAGAATATGGTTGGAGGAAGATTGACTTCATGAAGCATTGCAATTGTGATATGAGCAAAATATCAAGCTTTGTTGTGTTTTGTCACTGAAATTTAGGGATTTTTTCTGTTATCTGAGTAATTATTTCTGATTTCATTTCTCCCAGATCCTCTTTTGTTGCCAGTTCAGAGAGTCCAGGTGGTTGAGTATCATATTGTTCCATCTTGTTTCCCTTTGAGGTTTCTGTAGGTGATCCAGAAGTCTGTTTTTGAGACTTGTTTACATGTCTTCTCATTTCCACAGGAGAGGGTGCTTCTGGTGCCCACGCGGCTCAGCTTCTCTGCCCTAGGAGCCTGGGATGGAGGTGGGGAGCTTCCTTCTGGGTGCTGGGACCGGCTGACCTTCTCTGCCCTAGGAGCCTGGGACGGAGGCGGGGAGCTTCCTTCCAGATGCTGGGACTGGCTGAGCTTCTCTGAGGGATTTTTTTGTTATAGCAGCTGTTACTTACCTTAACTATTACAATGACCCAAAATGTTATCATTTACAAACTACTTCAAAGAGAGGAATAACTCTTTCCAATGCATTTATGTTAATATGAGTGTGCCCTCTTGTAAGAACATAGCATTTTATTTTTTATTTGTCCTGCTAAGATTGTCTTTTGTAAATGAGTTGGAGATTTTTGTTTTGTTTTGTTTTGTTATTTTTGGTATGGGGAATCAAACTCAAGACCTTTTGCTTACAAGGCAGGCACGCCATCACTGAGCTAAATCCCCAGCCCCTATAAATGAGTTTTTAAAATAGGAAATATTGTTTGAAAGGAGACAATAGGGGTGACTTTTGTGAGGAAATATGTTTGAGAACTGTTAACTAAAATACTAATGACTATACAAATTATATAATTTCCTTGAGCTCCAGTTTTGTCACCCTTTAAATGAATACAGGATGAGAACGACATGAAAATATATGAAAGCTTGAATATAATTTTCAAACCACAGAAAGCATTTAGTTAAATACTAACACTTACTGTTATAGAAATTATAAAAGGAATTCTGGTTGTCTGGTATAAAATATGCACTGCTAGACAGCTTAAGGTTGTGAGCCTGAGACCATTTTCCCACGGTACTGCAGATAGAGTTCTGTGAACACTGCTCACTGTCTCCTCATGAAATAGTTACCAAAGGTTCTTCAGCTATTCCTCTTAGAAAAGAAAGCTGTAGGAAGAAGGATGAAAAAGCTGGTGATTGCAAATCATGATCTAATTAAATATATCATTTTTTCCTACAAAATTAAAATGAAATACTCAGTCAAAGAGATCTTTCTTTCTGCAGGAATAATCCTGTCTTCAAATCCAAACAAAACAGATTCTACTGAAGAGACCACTCAAATAAAGAATTTTCAATTGAATACAGTCCTTGGGATTCAAAAGAAAAAAAAATTTTCATTTGTTTTCTTATGGAACCAAATAAAAGTATTATTGATTCAATCAAGCATGTAGGAAGGTAAAGTTTTTACTTAACCATAGTGCATTATCTTCCTTTGTTTAGAGTATTGCATATATGACCAACTCATTAAGTGATAATTGTACATCTTTTTAAAATAAACACCTAACAAAAATTCCTGAGCATTTTTTAGTACATACAGAATACTCTAGAACAATCTCTTGTTTAAGAAGTTGTTTATGAGAAGCATGTTCTCAGGGACACATATAAAACAAATTATATTGAAAGAAAAAAATCTGTCTGCAGTTTCTTGAAATGTACTAAAAATAAAACAACATATACCACTCTTCTCTGTGCTGAGGAAAGTTTTAGGTGCTTTTTTATTCTCAAAGTTTTCTTACAAAGATATCTGCAAGATATGCATAATTCCCATTCTCCTTTTACAGAATCTAGACTTGTGGCTTTGAGATTATTTCATTTACTAAAATATATGTAGGCTTATCACTCTCATCATTCCCTAAGCTCTTGTGAGATTCTCAATATTAAACATCTAATTTATCTAATTTATTTAATTTATATATCTGACAAAACTTGGTGACTTCTAATATTACAAAGAAGGAACAAGGCTACACTTTGGTTGAGAATAACTTTCTATATTGTATTATTCCACATTGAAACAAGTATCAGCGGTAAAACCCAACAAGACACACATCAAAACTCTAATATTCAATATCAGAGAGTTTATCTATGTATTTGCCTTAATTTTTTCAGCATCTTGTTGAAAAATTATGATCTGCTTTTCAGATGATCAGAGAAAGAAACAGCTACACGAACACGAACTTTAATTTTTTATTTAGGGATTGTAAAGTTTTATCTTACAGTTCAAATCATTCTCAAAATACAGTTTTCTATGGGCTGGAGGCAAGAAAATGGTCTGCATTACAAATAATCATTCTCAGGTCGGGGATTTAGCTCAGTGGTTCCAGTGCCTGCCTTGCAAGCTCAAGGTCCCGAGTTCAATCCCTGGCACCAAAAAAACACAAAAAACGAATAATCATTCTCGTTCCATGGATATCAGCTCAAACCCTCCAGTCAGCATTTAGGAAAATCTTATGAGTTTGAAGATCCCATCAGATTGGAAGATGTATTGGTTTCCTACATCTGCAATAATAAATTACACAAAATTAATGACTTAAATCAACAGAAATTTATTCTCCCATGTTACTAGAAGTCAGAAGTATTAAATCAAGATTTTTCAAGGACACACTTTTTCCAAAGACAATAGGAAAGTACCATCTTCTGGCTTCTAGTGGCTCCGTGTTTGGGGCTCTCTGACTCCAAATTCTGTCTCCTTCTTGAGCTTATCTTGTCTCTTAGTATTTCTATGTGTGTTCTCCTTTCATTATGAGGACATGTGGCAATTGATTCAGGGACTGCCCTAAGTCTAATTTGATCTCGTCTTGAGAGCTTCAACCTAATTACATCCAAGAAAACCTTTTTCTCACAGGCACACTCACAAGAGGTCAGGATGTACTGTATTCTAGGAACCATCACTCAATCTGCTACAGAAGCTTAGAGCTCAAAATTTAGGTTCTGGAATTAGGTACACTTGAGTGGAAATCTGATCTTCACTCACCAAGAGAAAGACCCAGATCACTTTTCTCTTCTACAAATGCTGGGGATAGTGTTATAATTTCTGGCCTGAATTTGGTGGAAAATAATGATAGAGAAGTGAGACCCATGGCATAGTGTCCAGTAAAAATGTTTCCTATAATTTCCTTAATATCTAACATCACTGGAGACTGTGAAGCCTCATGCAGATAAGAGCAGTAGGCCAGAAATCAACCAGAAAAAGTTGGAGATGTGTACATCATTGGCCTCTTGCTCTAATTGAGCCAATTTTGTAAGATAAAATCTTCAACCTGAAAGGAAAACAACCGTCCAAGCCAATTCATCTGATACTACAAAAGATGAAAAAAATAAAGCAGAGAGAGAAAGAGAGAGGGAGGGAGAGAGAGAGAGAGAAGGAATGTTATAACTACACTGAAAGTTGGGGTACTAAAAAGCTACTCAAGACTTTCTGCTCCCTAATTAGTTTGTAGTTCCACATATTAGACAAATTTTTAGTGATAACTATCCCCATCAATAGAAAGAAAAACTAAAAATAAATGAAAAAATTTTACATTTACATTATTTCGTTCAAACAGGCTCTGTGTAGTAGTTTATTTTATATGTTTGAATATCCAGTTCAAATGATAGTATTGATTGGGGAAGAATAGCACCCTGTTGCACCCTGTTGGTAAGGGAGCATGTTGAAAGTCTCTTATAAAATTGGAGACACTGAGGCCCTACATTGTGATGAGTCTCCTTTGTAGTAGAAGCAGCCTCCCCACTGTAGGGAGAGGGGTCTGTAGACAAAGAAAAAATAAAATAGGAGCCTCATTAGATAATCTAGATAATCCTGACCAGAAGGAGTTAAAAACAAACTTTCCTAGAGAAATTCCCCTGGGAAACAAGTCAAAGAAGAGGGTAGAGAAAGAGAAAACTAGGTAAAGAAAGGCACCAAGTGGCCTTGGGACTTGCACTAAGAGATCAGAAAAAGAGCTGACAGAGCACAAAGAGAAGCCAAGGGCACAAACAATAAGCAGCACCCACCTCCAATAGAATATGGATGAAGCAAAGGGGGGCAGTTAACTAACTTTAAGGCAGTATGTACTCACACCTAAGCACTAACGTGTGTGTGTGTGTTCACTAGAGTCACTATATTATTCTCTCTAGGGTCATTATAGAGTATAATAGAAAGCCACACACACTCTCTACTAACTCTAAGCTAACCGTGAATAAGATACCCTCTTGCCAACCAGCCATCTGCTCCAAGGATAAGGCCTGAAAAGGTAGGTCAAGGAAAAGTAAACAGAGAAAAAGAAGCCGCACGCAGACTACCAGAAAAAAATGATGTTAGACAGAGGTGCCTGGAAGCCAATCCAGTTACGGGAAGTTCTGGGTGGTGGGGAGCAGGGGAGGGTCACTCACCCCCTGTAAAAGCCGTAGAGAACAAAAGGCCAAAGGGTCCTCCATCTTTCCGGAGCCCCTACCCTGATTCTTTCTTATCAGGGTAGCTATCTATCTTCTTTCCTCTGCCTTCCTTTTCCTCTTTACAAATAAAGTGTCTTCTTTTTGTTAAACTTTGTCCCTCTGATTTTTTATTGGGACTGAGTTTACAATCCTGGTGGGCTGCTCAGACAGCAGAGCAGTGGTGCTTGTCTACCATGCGTGACATCTTTAGTTCCTTGACCAAGAGCCAAGACGGCACCACCCACAGCAGAATTGACCTTTCCAATCTAGTGACATCAGCCTCCTTACTCATTGTAAACCTGCCTTTCCTTTCCACCCGAGCAGATTTAACCCTGTATCCTTTAGGATGCTAGTGGTTTTCCCTAGGCAATTGTTCTACAAGACAATGCTGATTCTCCTCTGGCCGTATTTCTGCCATCCCTCTTTGTAGACTCATAACTAGATAGAAGTCACAGCAAGTGCCTAAAATGAGTTATAAAATATGACCCATGAGAAGGTACATTATATTCCAGAAGAACTGCCTGAGTTTTCTACCCTATTTAGACAGAAACCCAGGGAACAGGTGTGGAAACAGGCACTAGGTCTGCAGTGTAAAGGTGGAAGGAAGATAAAACTGAATTAGTCTGAATTTATTGACATGGGCTAAGCAGAGATTCTGCATGTAATGTTACAGCATGGGGATTTGAAAGGACTTTTAACGATTTCTTTTGCATTGGCTGAAATATGAACCAAAACGTGGCCCAAAGCAAGCAGATTAACAATGCAATAATGTCTTTGGTTTAATGTAGAGGAAGGCTTAGGCAAAGGGGAATGTAAGAGTGGATTTGTCATTTGAAACCTATTCATACACACTGGGAAAGTCCTAATGATACAACTTTCACCATTACTATGAGAAATATGTTTATGAGAGGAATACTGTCATTGTTGAAGAGTGACCATAGACCACTCTTCAGGCAGTACAGGTCAGACAGTACAGAGGAAAGTATGGTCACTGAGTTGGGAAATCTAAATATAATGGTGGTAATTGTATCTCAGCACATTAAGGACTAAGTGGCCCCACTCAACTATCAAACACAAAGGGTGCCAATGATGGATGCTAGAGCCAAAGTGGCAATTAGAATAGTCAGATTCACACAGATCTATGAACATGAAGGATGCAGGAGTGGAGATTCCCAACACAACCATAAACATTCATGCAGCCTATACAAACTAAAGACAGACCTTAGAGAATGACAGTGGATGTGGACTATGGTAAAGTTAATAAGGTGACAACTGTATCAGCAGCTTCTGTACCAGATGTGACTTCATTACTTGATGAATTATCAGTTTCTGTGGTATTTGATATGTAGCCACTGACCTGGCAAATAAATTTTTCTAGAGCCCTATTAGTAACATCTACCAGAAGCTGTTTGCTTTCAGCTGGCAAGGGCAGTAATACACTCACTGTTCTACTCTCGGTCATATATTATAAGTTAGTTCTTCAGGGTTCTATAGCACCTTTTCCTCCTATAAATCTCACTGGTTCATTACATTGATGCAATTATGTTGATTTGATCTAGGGACAAAGAAGTGGCACTGCAGTAGATTTAGTAGTTAGAAAATTACATGCCAGTGGGAAGAAAATACATTTTGAAAAATTTAGAGTCCTTCTATATCAGTGAACTCTCCAGTGATCTAATGGTGTGAGGCATATAGAGAAATACCTCCTAAGATGAAGGACAAATTATTGCATCCACTTCTAAGTCTATAACCAAAAAGGAATCATAAAAGCTGTGGGTCCCTTTGGATTAGGAGGTAACATATTCCTAATTTCAGTATATCACTCTAGACTGTTTAAAGATTTCTTCTCAAAACTATTATTTTTCAATAAGTCCCATTATACAAGAAGGTTCCACAATAGGTCCTGGCTGCTGAGCAGGGTGTTCTGCCACCTGGGCAAGCAGATCCAACTACTGCTTAGAGTGGCTGTGAGTGGTGTTGTTACAAGCTGTTGCTGGACCCTATACTTAACTGCAATCTGGGTCTTTATGATTTTGGAGCAAGGCTCTGCCATCATCTGTAGATTTCTACTCACTTTTTGAAAAATACCTCTTTACCTACTATTGGATGTTAGACAGTGAACACTTTATCTTGGATCACCTAGTTATCACAAGATTTGAGCTTTCTATTGTGTACTGGGAGTTATCTGACCCACCAAGGGACACATTTGTATGTGCACATCAAATAGAAGTGATGTATGCATGATCAGTCTGAAGCAAACCCTGAAGGCTCAAGTAATTTACATGAAGACACAACCCAAATGCCCATGCGCCCCATCCCTGAGACCCTGCACTCTCTTAAAACCTCACTGAAGGCCTCATGAAGAGACCTTATAATAAATGAACAATGAGACACAAATGAGTCCTGACTTATGATGGTTATGCACAATAGCAGATATCACAAAATGTGGACAGTGCTACAAACCTTTTCTGGAACAGCCCTGAAGGTCAGTAGTGAGCTTCCTAGTGGGAGGAACATTGAACAGTTTACCTGGTTAGCTCCTTTGTTTGGAAAGATAAATACACAGACTTGTGATTATAATATCAATTGTGAGCCACAGCAGAAAGTTCAAGTAGTTGTAAAAAACCTGCTTTGGAGAAGATGTAAATAAATCTCTTAATGGGAAAAAATAAGAAATTTGTGCATGATGTGAATGCTCACCAAAGTGTGACCTAACAGAGGAGGATTTTAATAATCAAGTACACAAGATATCTCATTCTATAAATACCAGCAGTCTCTTCCCCTGGCCATTCCTGATATTGTCCAGTGAGCTCATGAGCAAAGGGTCTATGGCAACAGGAATAGAGTTTACGGATGGATTCAGCAATAGGGACTTCTAGTAATCAAGGTCAAATTTGCTGTACTTACTGCTGAGTGTCCCTTCTTCCAGCCAAATAAACCAAAATTGAGTCTTCAATATGGCACCATCTCCTTGGGCTGGTGAGGCAGCTACCTGGCAACCATCAACAGGTTCATTACATTGGTGCAATTAAATCATTGAAGGGATAGTATTTTGTTCTTACTGAAAGAGACATTTACTCTGGATACAGATTGGCCTTCCCTACCTGTGTCAAACCACCATTCATGGATTTAAAACCATGGTATTCCACACAGCATTGATTCTGACTAAGAAAGTCACTTTATAGGAAAAGAAATGCATTGACTTTTTTCCCATTGGCTTTCCCATTTTCCCCCACCATCCTCAAACACTTTGCTTGATCAAACTGTGTAATGGCCCTTCAAAGACTCAGTTACAGCACCAGTTCAGAGTTAATACTATTCAGGACTAAGGTGAGATTCTTGCTATGTCTTGACTCATGTTGAAATTTGGTTGTCGTTGTGATGGCATTGGAATATTCAAGAGGTTTTTTACATCATGAAGGCTTCATCATCAATAATGAATTAATAGCATTGATTTGGAATATATATAAAACTACATATATATTATTATATATAATATATATATATATTCCATCTACTGATTTTTAGCCCTGCTGATATTACTAGCTTTCAAGTCATTTTATTTACATCCAATTTCAATATACTTATTTTAACATTTAGTTTCTCTCCCTTCCAGAGTATAGAGTCCACGAAAACTGTAGAGAGCTACTTCCTCACGAGGCACCATTTCTGAGAGTGGACTATTCCACTCTCCACAGCAGAGTGTTCTTGGTCACATAGTGAGTGCCATATAATTAAGAATTTAATGTGTTAATACATTTTAACTCATCCTCACTTGGTAGATATGCAATAAGCTGGACATTTAGAGGAGTTCACTGTTTAAAAATTCACTTTTATATCTCCCATACAGTGTTATGCAAATGATTAATGTTCAACCATGTCTACAGCTTGAAGAGTTTTGGAAGACTATAAGCTAGTAACCTGACTTTTTCCATAGAGGCTTATGGTTAAGCTCATTTTAAATTACCTTGATGGTTCTAAAGCTATTTCTAACATAATTCTAACATTCCAGGTTGGTAAATTGTGTTTCCAGAGAGTTGAAGATGGTATAAAGAACTTGTGTACAAGAACAAATTACAAAACTAATTTGTAGGCTGGATGTAATTTTAAGGCTATGCCAAAAGTCTTTTTAACATCATCCATGTATCTAAGTTTGGGGAAAGGTTACTATATGCCCTGCTGATGGACTTCAGAGGGTACATAATCACTCTCCCAGGGCTTCAAGAACAAATAGCAACATGCTACTAAGCTAGTTGGCACCAAGTCTGTATGCTAGTCTTGGATTTGATTAAATGAAGCAATTATAATAGAACAGCTCAAGGCAGAGCAATCTAGAGAAAAAACCCAGACTACTTCTCAGGCCAGGATACCAAGATATCAAATTTACCTTATCAGTGGACAGTTTAATGAAACAAATTTTGAAAAACAAAAATAAAAAATCAAGTAGTTATCTGAGTAAATAACGTGTATTAGGTTAGGACTGGTGCAACACGGTACCACAAACTGAGTGGTTGGAATAACCAAGATTTACTGTCTCACAGCTTTGAAGCCTGGAATTTCAAGATCAAGGTGTTGGTAAGATTATGCATCCTCTGACGGTGTTGCAGAAGAATCTGTGTCTATTTTCCCCTGTATATGTGTCTCTGTGTTTAAATTTCTCCTTTTTATAAAGACACAGTTTTATTAAGGAAACCACATTTTTATTAAGGGCCCACGCTATATTGGTGTGACTTTATCCTCACTAATTACATCTGTGACATTCTGAGACAGTGGTCTTCCACTTTGAGAGAGTGACAGTTAAGATTTCCATATTATTAGGGGGAACACACAATTTAACCTGTAACCCAGAGGAAAAAACTTTAAAGAAAAGTACCAGCCAGGCAGGACTTTGGCAGAGTGGCACAGCGATTCAAGGTTCTCTCATTTCCTGTACCAACAGCCTATCATACAGGTAGGCTGTACTAACTCGAAGGCTGAAGGTAACTGTGAACTCCGTGTTCTGTGAGGCCTCCATCTCTGTCCTCACTACAGTGGCAGCCAGCTGAGCTAAACTAGGGAGTGCAGGCCAACCAGCTAATGTGAAAACACAGGCCCACAGTCAAGTTCTGCACATATCACCTGGTCAATTTGACTGACATTAAAGAGCTGAGTTTGATGGATGCCGAAAAGCAGTGGGCAAATGAGCCTACTCAGGCAAGCAGCCTGACAATTTTGTGAGGAAAGACATCATTCAATTGCGCTTCTCGCTGCAGCTCCAATTTTCAGGCAGCCCAATACTACATTTTCAACTCTTTGAAGTAAAGCTCTTAGCAAGAAATTGCGTGTTATTTCAAAGTGAAAGAGACACAGTTGTGCCTTCCACCCTGCCTTAAATCAATGTGGCTATTTTCCAATATTAATAAGAAGTTCTATTTCTGCAAAAATAACTTCAAACTCCATTGTCCCTCCTGAGTTCCAAGGGTTTGATGACAAACTTGGCATCAGTTTTATAGATCCAAATCAACATTGAACACAAAAGAAAGCCCAGTGCCCTATGGCAATGCAGGAATAGGTTTATTTTTGGACTGAAACCCCTCAACACAAGCACAGCTGTGCAGGTCTTGTCTAACTTACGGGAGACTGCCTTCATGTCCCAGAGAATATACAAAAGTCAGAAACCAAGCTCAGACGCTATTATTAATATGAAAAAAAAGTTATGCCCACACTTGGTTTTCAAAGATAGTAAATCCACCAACACCTGTAAAATTAAATAAATATTTGGAGTCTGAAGTTAACATATAGGAGAGAGCCAGGAAAAAGTGGAAATTTCAAAATTTCTCTGCCCACTAAAGATTAGCTATACATTAACTATCCAAAAGCCACGCATTTGATTGTGAAACTTTTATCTTATTGATATTATTAAGGACAAACATACAGTCCTGTGAAACTGACTCCATGGTGAGATGGGAATCAGCCATAGTGAGTTTTTAGATATATCTCATTTGATCAAGTCAGTCTCCTACTTAAGCATTTTACTGATACCTTGCTGAGTTCAGGCTGCTTGTCAGAAAGGCTTTAAGAATATAGTCTTCAGTTGACTCTTCAGACTCCTTTCTATACTCCACTTATGTCCACTTCCTTAATCTTCATTCAACAAACAACTGTATCCACACTCCTCCCTGCTGGGGATATTGTGGTACCTCCTCTGAAAGTCTTGTGCTTCTTCAGTCCAGGACTCAATATTACACACACATGTACACACATGCACACACACACACACACACACACAACCTCTAAAGTGGATCAGATACTCCTTTCATGTGTTTCTCTACAGTCATCCATGTTGCAGCTATTACCACGTATTTCACACATGGAGCTTACAAAAACATCTCCCTCACCAAATATATATACCCTGACAGTGGAATTGAAGAATGCATGTTATTTGGTCAATAGATGTGTAACCAAAAAGAAATATTGAATGACAAAAAGTTGTCACAAGTTTTTGACCATCTCTCAATTAAATGTGGTTTCAAAAAATAACTCCAATAATTAAACCCTATTCATAACAGAATCATGGTCAATATAACATAAGAAAATATCTCTGTTCTAGTCCACATTTTATTAGTGATTCTGCAGGGGATTTTTGCTGAGTTTTGGACATCATATTGTTTAACAACTTTCTCATTTTTCCAAAAATTGCTAACTTCACTTAAGAAATCTTAGGAAAAAATATATTCCAAAGAATTATTTAAAATATGCACTTTCTTAGTATCTGCAAGAGACATTTTTTGATATTTTGTATAAATTTTCCAGCCCTTTCTAAAATTTAATGAGCATCAACATTTAAAAACTATGGTAAAGGGCCAGGAATTTAGCTCAGTGTTTCCGCCACCTGCCTTGCAAGTACAAGGACCTGAGTTCAATCCCCAGTACCAAAAAAATAAAATAAATTAAAATAAAATAGAAACTATGGTAAGAATATGACTTTCTTGTTTTCCTTTGAAAGTACTTTCATCTTGACATAGTATCATGACTGGGATGGACAAGAAGGCAGGAAAAGCCATTTTCTTTGTATATGAAAAGAATTCTATATGATATTTGTATAATAAATTGATTTTTCACTTAAAATATGGTAACAGATTAGGCTATGTCAATGTAATGTTGACATAATGATGAACAGTATTTCCACTTGCTTAAGAAATAACATTTTAAAAGCTAGAGCTTTGTAAAAATCATTCTTTTATCTGGAAGTAATTAAATAAATGGTATTACACATTTTCCCCATTTATTTATAACATTAGAGAAATGATACATCTATAAATTGAATCCTAAAAATGATCCCTCAAGTTCTCTCAAATATGAGATGACTGATTGAATGGTAATTGATCTTAAAATTAATTATTGAGAATAATTTCAAATAAATTATGTTTTACTGTATGCAAGGAATAATATATTAAAGGAAGATAATTTATTTTATGGAGGCTCAAAAATGAACACCTATATATTAACTACTCCAAAATTATGAGAAATATTTAGGTATATTCAACAACAGCCTCAAGATAGGATGTTCATTAGTACACCATTCATAACAGCCCCCCCTTTGAAAACTATCCAAAATCCCCATAACAGTAGAATAAATAATAATTACGTATACTTTACAGTATACATAACAAGTTATCACTATGTGTGACAACATGGATGAGTCGCACAAGCATTAGATTGACCAAAAGAAACAAAGGAAAAAATAAAATCCGATAAAACTACTGTTGGGTGTTGCAAGTGGGGATACACGTCACCCTTGTAGGTGAGTTTTCACTTGAAAGGATAATTGAAAGCTTTTTCTGTTCCTTGATAAAAAAATAGTTAATTTCTGAGAATACATTGAGCTGGACATATGCTAGGTGCATTATTCAGTAAATATGTCTTACATTGAATAAAATTTTGTAAATAGCCTATATGTTCACTGGTTTTCTATACTCAACATTAAAACATCATGTGACCAAATTATAGGAGTTATATTTTAAAGAATTCAAAGTTGAGAACTTGATTCATTAACAGAATTTAAACAATGTGAAATGTTTTAAAAATTATCTAAGATGTTATGAACAAAAATATGGGTTTTGGAGAGAAATAGTAGCAATAAACTCTGGAAACCTTGATGTCTTTCTACTAATTTATACTTAAATTCATATATTTGAATTTAATAGCAACTAATTGTAGAGTTCTTTCAAGTTTGATTGCATACTGCTTTATACATATGTTGGTTTGTCTGTTATAGGAACTCTGGAAGAAATTAAATCTCCTACAGTTTTTAAGCATTTTAATCCATGGATAAAACTACATAGTCATACTATTTTGCTTCCAAAAAGCCTTCCACTTACTCAGTAAAGCAGTACATTTAGCAAGCCACAGGCCACTGCCATTCACATAATCTCTATGCAAACAAGGACACAACAGCCAACTTCTTTATACTTCCAAGACCAACAAAAACAGATATTATTCCTGGAAAGAAATAATTCTGTATCATATAACTGACTCAAAATATTATTTTTCAATTATTGGCATCTTTGTTCTACTGAAGTCACAGATACTTTCAGAAAATACCCAGATAGTAAATATTTAGGCTTTGCAGGCTATACAGTCTTTGTAGGCTATACAGTCTTTGCAAAGATATTCTGCTTTTGTAATATTGAAGCACCCAGATGCAAGATGCAAATAAATGAGTGTAGCTCTGTTTGAATAAAACTTTATTTACAAAAACCTCGAGCGGGTCAAATTTGACCCATAGGTTATAGTTTTTCCACATTTAGTTCTAGGGGACTGAAGAAGTGTTTTGATTTACTTTGTTTTACCCTTTCCTATGTGGTCATCATTTAATGATCATTCTTAATCTGGGATAACCATAGTGGGTGTCCTTAAACTCTTCTCAATATTAAAATTTGAGGAAAACAATGTAGTTATCTAGCATGCATAGACCAACAGAAATTTCAGTCTTCTAGAAGGTTTACGAGAATTTCTCCAAGTTCTTTCTTTTAAAATATTTTTCCAGTCTTTTCCCCTAGATTATTACTATCCACCCTCAAAGCGTAGTTTAAAATTCACATCTTTGTAGAGTCTTTCCTAATTACCCCTGTGTACTTATAATCCACTGTGTCTCCCTTATGTACTTATAACCATCAATAAGCAACTTAGAGTAGTCATACACTAGACTCTAAAACCAGCCTCTGTAGACACAAATAATCAGCTATGAATTTATTACTTCTATGACTTTTGACAAGTTGTTAATCTCTCTGTGCCTGAGTCTTGGTCTTTAAAATGGAGATAGTAGCTGAGCGTGGTGGTGTACACCTGTAATCCCAGCACTGGGGAGGCTGAGTCAGGAGGATCACTGTGAGTTTGAGGCCATCCTGGCTATATAGTGAATTCAAGTCCAGCCTGAACTACAGAGCAAGACTTTGCCTCAAAAAACCTAAAAAACTAAGTAAAAAGTAAAATAAAGAGAGTAATATTACCTCCTGCTGTTATGAAGATTAAATTATTAAATGCACATAAAGCACTTTTAACAATACCTGAATATAAAGTTATACGTTATTTATTATTAGTGATAGGGAAGTCAATAAATAAGTGAATGGTCATCCATTCACTTACTAAAAATTAAAAAAAGGAAATAATTTTGTCATTTGTCTTCAATTATAAACTTCATAAATGTAGAAACTTTTCATAGTTTTCTATTGCTGACTAAGAATAGAAATTGCACAAATTAGTGACTTATAATCATATTCGTCCATTAACTTATACTTCGGAAGGTTCACTGAGATCTATGCTCAAGGTTTCACATGAAAAACATCAGCTCTTGGCTGAACTGGGGCTCTTGCCTGGGTGCTCAACTCAAGAAACAATTCAATTCCAAACTCATTTGTCTTCTTCCTGTTATTAAAATAATTTGTTCCCATGGGTTATAGGACTGAGGTCTTTTCCTTGCTGATTTACAGCTAGGGCCACTCTTAGCTCCATATGACCATGTAGATTCTAGGTACTGTAGCTGCTTTCATCTTCAAGCCAACAATGATACATGAATATAAAATTTTTGTATCGCAAATGTATAATAATTTTTAAAAATGTAAAGCAATATTTTTCATAGATTTATTGGGTCCCTTTGGTAAAGTATCATTCAAATCCAGTGTTTACTTCTTGAGTTTCTGTCTGAATGATCTGTCCATTGTTGAAAACAGGGTATAGAATCACCTACTATTATTTTGCTGCTATCTCTTCAGTTCTGTTGATGTTTGCTTTATGTATTTAATGCTCCAATGTTAATGAATATACATTCACAATAATTAATTGTATAACAAATTGATCCTTTATCATCATATAATTACATTATTTTTCTCTTGTCACAGATTTTAACTATTTTTTCTGATGTAATTATAGGCATTCCTAGTCTCTTTCCACTCCCGTTTGTGTGGAATACATACTCTTTCCGTCCTTTCAGTCTGTACGTGCCCTTAAAGGCTAAAGTAGGCTGTGAATAGTTCATTTTTATGGCTCCAAAAAATCACTGCAGACTGAGTAATTTATAAACAATAGACATTTTTCATAGTTTTTGAGGCTCAGAAGTCCAAGATAAAGATGCTTCCAGGACTGGTCAGGGCAGAGCTACACTTCCAAGAGGGTGCCCTATTGCTGCATCCTCCAGCAATGCTGTGTCCTTACTTGGCAGGTGTATTAAGACTAAGAATGTACTGCCTTCAACCTTGAACTTTTTTGCAAAGGTACTAACCTCATTCACATGGGTAGAGTCCCTGTGACTTAATTACTTTCCAAAGGCAGTGTCTCTTTAATAGTGTTGCAGGAACACCCTCATCCAAACCACAGCAGCTGCATATTGTTGAAAATTTTTAATCTATTCATCCATTTTGCATATTTTGATTGAAGAATATAATCCATGTACATTAGAGTAATTATTAATAGGGAAAATTATCATTATTTCTTAATGACTGGCTGACTGTTTGTCGTTCCTTTGCTCTTTTGTCCCACCTTGTTGCTTTCCTCTATGGGGTGTTGAATTTTTAGAATGGTATTTTTTGATATCTTTCTCTTTTTTATCTACTAGAGATATTTTTTCCTTTGTGATTACCATCTGGGTTTATATGAAACACCTTACAGCATTCTATTTTAAGATCAAAATAATTCCAATTAAATTCAGATCAAAAGCCCTACACTTTTACCGCTTTCCCTCCACACTTTACGCTACCAGTTTTACAATTTACCTCTTTTATGAATTTTGTGTATTCATCAATAATTTTATGGCATGTTGGTTAACTTTTGTATTAGTTTGTTTCAATTACTTTTTGCTGAAAGTATTCTGGAGTTATATCACACTTTTGCTTTGCTTTAGCAACTACAAGCTGATAGCAATAACAGATCTACCTTTAAAGATTGAACATATTTCCACTGTTAGAGTCATTGATTTTCTGAACATTGTTTCTTCCTACACAGGATTGGGATGCTGAGCACAAAACAATTTCAATGAAGCTTTTTCTTTCCAAATAATTGATACTGGGTTGTTGTCTTGTCACTGACTTCATTTTCAATTGTCCAATATATATCTGTTTCAAATTAATCATGTATGTTTGAAATACCAAAGAGTGTGCTCCCTAAAATTATCTTGGGAATATCAAAGCAAATAAATTTGAATTCTGACAAAACATAAAAGAGATTAATGAAGTAGTGTTGTGGAAGAGAATTATAATTCCCCATCCCTTTGACCAGGTCTTGATTTTTATTTTAATGTTTGAATAAAACACTACATAAGATATACAGTGTCTCACTCTCAGACAAAAACTTTCATACCAACATGTGAGTCACTTCATTGCTCTCTTTTCTCACTGCTAAAAGACTGGCAATCTTCCAGATAAAAACTGCTCCATTAGTGTGGATATCAGAGTAAACATGGGATGCAGCAAATAGTTTGAGATGCAGTGTTGCCAAGAATGAGAAATGATCCTCTAACTCTGTTTGTTACTACAGCACAACTTTACATATACTGACATTCAATACATGTAATTATATATGTAATTACAGTGATTTCTTATTGAACAACAATAAGCTCAAGACACTTGTAAATAAAGAAATAAAGGTAACATCTGTCCTACTAGAGCTTACTCACTGTAGTGTAAAGGATGAAAAGGCTTAATAACTAGAAGATTAGATTACCTTCACATTTCCTTCCAACTATACTCCCATCCCTTGAATTCTAAATTTGTCTGGTTTTGTATAAAAAAGCAACAAGGATGAATAATGTGAGACTGTGAGAACCTTGGAGGCTGAGAAGGTTCACAAAACTAATAAATAAGGCAGTTACCTTTTCTTCTGTCAATAAAAATTCATCCTGGGAACATGGATGCAAACAGGAGCAGATTCTACATCCAGTTGCAATGCAGAAGCCATGCAGAATTGTCAGAAATGATTCTTCCCTTCTCTTTCAGCATCCATGGGGAAAACCAAAATCTACTCTGCAGCCAACTTTCAGCTTTGAATGGCGAGATGGTTCCTAGCAATCCTTGCTGCTTTCTTTGCCAGCCAGAACTGCTCTCCAGAGCTATCCAGCACTACTGTACATCACCGGGTATGGGAGACCTGGTCAGGGAACACCATGGAAACAAAAGGACTGCATTATTATTTGACTGTGGCCTGCCTCTGGTTTTCCAAGGACTCTCAGTATGGAAATGAAGCAATTGAAGCCAGCATGCATTGGGTCTGATGACTGTCCCCTTCTCCCCTAACAGGAGCAGGCAGCATTTTATGGGACTCATAAAAGGGTTTATGAGGCTTTGATGGGAAGTTGGCAGCCCCGGCTGATGAAAAGCAGCTCTTCTCTGCACCTTCATGAAGGGTTTACGGCTACACAGAGCCAAGGCAGAGGGGGGTGAATGGAGTCAAAGGAATGGGCCCTGGTAAGGAAGGGAAAGGGAACAACTTAATAGTCACATGTCACATAAGAACATTTGAAGGCATCAGCATACTGCAGAGATCTTGAACTGACATTCTGCATAGTCTGAGACTCCTTAATCCACTCAGTCTACCTGCAAATGTCAGCTTTACCTAGTAACTACTCCATCTTCCTCCCATTCCATATTAGGACACCTCCAGCCTGGTAACTGAGATGATGAGCTTTGAAGACAGGCAACCCGGCTTTCAACTCTCCTCTATGACATTATCTGTACAACGATAACCATCATGAAATTAGGGAACATTCAGTGGAAGATGTGATTTTTGAGACTAGTTTTATGCCATGATAGGCAAGTCAAATAACCTACCAGATTCTAAGTTACCTTATTGACAACACAGTGGGAGTAGGATTGTGATGTAGAAATAAATTCAGATATTATATGCGAACATGACATGTACATTTTAAGAGAGAATACAAATTTTAAAGGGATCATGCAACTCTTCAAAATAGGTCCTTAAATAATAATGATGAAATAGTCAAACATTTATGTATCATGTAAAATGTGTCATATCCTATTCTAAGCACTTTAAATTTATTAATGCATAAGCTTCACTATACTGCTCTGAGATACCTACTTTATTATCTTCAGTCAAGAGAATGCAGGAAACCATGGCACAGATAGGTGAACGAACTCATCTAAGGCAGAGCAAAAAATAAAACTCAGGCAATCTGCCTTTTTTACCCTGACTATATTCAATTTCTGTGATTTCTATAAATATTTGCAAATTTAGGTATAAATTTTCAAATTGTCAGACACGCAGATTTTTTTCTTAGTGAACCAGATGGTTGGTTCCACGCATGTGATAAGTGTAGCTATAGCTGATTTCCACACAGAAAAAAAAATGTGTGGTTTATCAAGTTGATGTATATTTCCCTTATTCATTCCACAAGAATTGACTGAATGTTTACTATGTGGTAGGTACCACCATAGATGTTGACAAAGAAACATTAGTAAAATTTTCAAAACCTTCATTGAGTTTTCTGCATCTGCTACTTACAGCTCATTTCGTCATTTCTTCATGCTGTACTCAACCTGGCTTTCATTATAGTCAACTAATTAACCACATTCTCAAAAGGTCACATTCTTGTCACTTACTACAATGTCTGCAGAAGCACACATACACACACACACATGCGTGTTCTCATCATATGAACTGTATTCAAAGTCTTCGTTTACCACTTGTTTAAAATTCTTCCCCACTTGGCTCAGTAACAATGTTTTCCTCCTAAGAAATGGTTTTCATTGACTCATTTTCCTCCCCAAGTCTTTTTTCATGAACATTCGGTGACTTCCCAGTGCTTCTTCTAATCTCTGCTCAGTGCTTTCAAGATCAGTTCTTATGATTTGTCTCTAGTTTTACCCCTCACTACTTGCTTCATGCATGAAAGCCTCCAAGAAAATTTATTCCTCTACCTTCATTATTTGTCCTGACTCTATATATTTGTTGGCTTTGTTCTCGGAGTAAACTCTCCTCTATATGAGTCTCTTCTCTCTTCAGGTTGAGTACCATATAGAAGGAACTTTCTCCTTTCCTTCACTCAGTGGTAATTTACTGCACCCCCTCATGCCTCTGTCAGTACACTTACTGTATTGCTCCACAGTTCATTCTATGTTTGCCTATCAGTCTCGGGTGAGCTGTAAATATCTTAATGGCATGGATGAGGCCCTCATCATTTTGTTCTTTCCCCATGCTAGCAGAGTCGTAGTCATGGTAAAGATTCACTAAGCATTTACTGGGTGGGTGGCTGGATCGATCCCCCAGTGACCATTGGCTCACAGTCTTCCTACTAAAGCATATGATTTATGACATTTAGTACAACAATGGACTAGATATTCTTATTGGCAATGTCTCTTCTGAAAACATTTTCTGTTATAAAATAATCTTAATGCCTATAATTAGCAAAATTACAAGAAAAAAAGCTTTGGAAAGAAAAAAAAGACTGTTGCTGACAACATTGGGTTGAAACTCTGAGATTCTGCATACTGTATGCCAACCACATCCATGAACAGCTCCAGTGCCTCTGGTTAAATGTGAAGGGAACTTAAATGGAGAAACCCTCAGTATCACCCTGTCTCTGGACTCTTGCAGGTCTATGCTGCTCCTTTCAGTGGATAGTATGGGCCCAAAATATTGCATTCTTCAAGCAAGGAGAAATTAAGAAATTCCAAAACACATCATATATAACACCATCCTTTGCCAAGGTTTTTGGGCATAAAGCAGAGTTTGTACTTGTCAAGGGACTGTTTTATAGGAAATTTTGAAAAGGATATTTACGAAAGAAGGAAATGCCAATCACCAACCGTCCCTGCCAAGTCTAAAGCTCTAGAATTGTAAGACCATGAATTATGAGCACATATATACATATGTATTTGTTTATATATGTTTAATGTGTGAATAAACACATATGTATTTTATCTATGTGCATATATGATGTGTGCAAACCTTGGAGGGTTGAAGGGAAAATAGAATAATAATGAGGATGAAGAGATGGTAGAAAGGGGACTAACTCCATTCAATTGACATAAAACGGTTTATCTATTTATGAGCTGAAAAGAAAAAGAAGTGGACTCTGAAGATATTTATCAATACTCTGCAGGTGAAGCCACCACTCTGTGGTTGTCAATAAGGAATACAGAGAAAAGGTGTAATAAATTAACAGTGAAAGCTTCCCATCCATAGACATGATTACATTTTCTAGCCCTAAATTCTGCCTAAATTGAACAGAAATAAAATAAAAAGAAATTAAAGTAAAATGCACTTTCCTTTGTTTTTCATATTGGCATGTTCTGGGAAGAAAATATTCGTGTGAGACTTTGGGGAGGCTTCTCTTCATCCTCACTCATTTGTCAGGTCAACGTGAAGAAAGGAGAAATTAGCGAGACAGGCGGTCCAGTTTATCAAATTTTGAGCATAAGTATCTCTTGGTTTGAATAACAGCAAAGCCAAAAGAACAACTCCAACTATGATCAAAAGCAAAGCATGGGTATTTTGAGTAAGAATGCATTCATCTAATTTTTCCAGGAGAAAACAAACCCTTGATTTGCTTGGATTTACAGCAGGCCTGTGCATCCCACTGCTCGAGGAGCTGATAATGCCACCCCATGAACTTGTAACATTACGCGATTTACGTGGCCTTGTTCGTGACTTTATTGTCCAAGGTTTGAGCAGGAGTTGTAGGTGACACCAGAGCCCTGTGGAGGAGAGGGTACAGTGTGGTGCTGACTCTGCCTTCCCCCTGTGCCTCCACAGTCAGCTTGCTGCCCTTTTATAAAATGGTATACAATTTTTAAACAGGAAGTTTTGCCGCTCACATACATTAAATGTATATTTTATATGTGGCCCAAGATAATTGGCTACATTTGGGTGATTTGTTTTCTCTCTTTACTCAAAGTGGCCCAAGGTAAGCCAAAAGGTTGCTGTACAATAATGGGTGGAGAAGGGAGTGGGGAGAATCCTTCAGTTACATCCTATGCACTGTACAAATGTCACTTCACACATCTCTCAAAATAATACTCCAATGCACACTGCTGTCCTCTGTTTTACACATGAGGTTACCATAGGCTGAATATTCTAAGTAGCCAGCCTAAGGCTGTCCAGTTAATTAATACAAATATTACAAGCCCTATGGGTCTGTCCCAAAACCATGGGCTTTGTAACACTCACCCTTTATTTCCTCTGTTACAGTACATTTCAGTTTACATATACTCTATTTTGTTAATCTAATTATTTTTTACATTACATTAAGTAAGAGATAAGAAAATCAACAGAGTTTAACTATAACAGCATAGATAAGCAAATGGAGCCTCAGAAAATTTAAATTGTTTGCCCAAAACTCACTTGTTCAGTGAGGCTCTTGACATATATTCAGCCTATATACATTCTACATATATTCTAAAGCCAGCTCTTCCTGTAGTTCTGTGTTTCACCAAACTCAGTACTAAGATAAAATGTTGCATATGTCTTTATTCTTTAACATATTACCCCATTTAAAAACAATAGATTAGAATTTTGCACACACAAACATAATATAGTATAGAATTGCTTTAATATATATTGTATACTGAAATGTGTGATTTTTCATTAGCACAACGAATCCCAATCAAATTACTCTAATGTAGAAAGGCTGAATAAAGAATAACAGAAACTCCTCCAGCCAAGGCAAATTACATAAACACAAAACACACTAATAGCTCTACTCTGTAATAGTAATAGAGGCTTGAGCGCCTTTGCTGATTGAACTGAAACAGCATTTTAATGAAATAACCTTCATTTGACATTTTGCTAACAACTATTTCACAGAATCATGTTTCGTTATAAAATGAGAGCCAATCTTAGCAGTGATTACAACGCTAGTTATTATAAGAATGTTTCTTATTTTATTCTCCCAATCAATACCTTCCAAATCCTATTCTATTGTTTATTTTTCTGCTTATAATTTGAAAGAGGAGTGGAGGGGCCCTAGGAATTTCCTGAAAGACATCATATTGAGAAATAGTATTGCTTTACAATCTCCAAAGTGTAGCCAAATACATTAGTACTTTTTTTACTTTAAAGCAACCATTTAAAGATAAGTGTTATTTTTCCATAAATGAGAGAATAAATTGAAGTCAACTGTGCTTACTGGCTTTCCTGAGATTGCATACTGGTCTGGACAAAATGACAATTGCAACCCAAATCTAGTCATTACTTCACATCTTTACACTGGAACTTAATTTGATTTGTCTTGGATCATCTAAAAGATATTAAGAAGTTTCATGAATATCAGGTTTGTCACTGTCTCCTAGATGATTATTTAGAACTCAATCCATCTTTGTATCTAATTTTAAAATCAATCGATTTTCTCAATTTCTGCTCATTAGAGCTTGAAGAAGCCATAGGGAACACTCACTTAGCAAATAGCATTTTGTCATATTATGAGTAGAGATAATACTGGCTCCTAAAGTTACAAAGATGAATAAGACATAATTCATGATTCCAAATAACTTGCTACAATGCTAATTATTTGCATATGAAAATGAAGCTAAATAGCAAAATTTCCAGGGCAGAAGTGTGTGAAAAGTAGGACTAGACCATAAAGAAAGAATATGCAGGAAAGGGAAGGATTCAGAGGAAGTAATATTTCAGTTATTGGATCGACAGTCAACAAATACAATGAAGGACAAGGTGGGAAAGAAAGTGACTAAGATACTAATCAAGGCTGCACTAGCGAGTGTTCTAGGTTCTAGAACCATATAATAATCAAGACAAAAAAACCCAAATCTCTTGCTGAATCATGTTTCCATTCACTGATTATCAACAGCTGTGCTGTAGCTTCTAGCGCTGGGTTCTGAAAGTCCCTGCCCCTGTGAAGTTCACCTCTCAACCCAAGGATTATGTTTGTGCACCGGTTCTCTCAGCATTACTGTGTGTGTCTAGACCACACTGGGTCTGCTGGCTCTGAGGGGCCACTAAGCCCATCTGAATGTCTTCTTCAGTCATGTGTCATAATATACAGATGCCTTGCTAAATGCAGTATTGGAATTTTTCCAGGCTATACAGTGAGGAGATGTCTTGTCCTTCAATTCTCCTTTCCCATCTGACCCTTAACCCCCCCAAAAAGTCCTCTTCTTCTTCTTCTTTTAATATCTGCTGTTCCTTTATATCACACCTGTCTTATGTCTTTCATCTCATGATCTCATCCTAAAAGCAAAAAGCTACTCAAAGGGAAATAATCATGAAGTATTACAGAAATATTGTCTTTTGTTATGACTTGTGTCTAAATATCCCCCCAAAGCCTCATTTAGTCATAGGTGGGAAGTTTCGAAGGTGGCTGGATTAGCATGTGACTCTGCTGGAATTAAGCATGTGATGCTGGGATTAAGGGTGCATCCCCCTCAATGTGGGTGGCACCACACAAAGGGCAGCCAGCCTGGATGCCATACAAAGACAGGCTCTGCTGCTGCTCTTGTTTGCTGCTTGCTGCCTTCTGCCTGCTCTGCCTGTCATGGACTGCTTCTTCTCTGTGATGTCCCGCTGCCATGCCACCCTGCCTTGGAGGCAGCTGACTATGAACTGAAACCTCCACAAACTATAAGCTAAACAAACCTTTCCTCCTTTAACTTGTGGGTGTCAGGTATTTTGTCTCAGCAATGATAAAATTAACTAAGATTTATTAAACAATAATCCAGTTTAAAGTTAATCAGAGCAACTCTAACATAAGAGCCATTAATAAGAAGTTTTCCCACAGACTTGTATTCAGTATAGAATATAATTATGATATCAAGGATAGTGTCTGGGCATCTTTCTGATGACTGCAGAAATGATGGGATTATTCATCACCACAGAGAACACAGAAAATGGCCAAGATGCTTGGCTCATGTTTGCATGTTGACCTGTACATATTTGAGGGTATTTAAATGAAGAAACCTGCCTAGGTTTCAAAAACCAGGCAAAGGATACATATGAGCCAATCTTCAGTGGGCAGTAGTATTTGAAGCTCTGCAAAGATCATCTCATCCAACACTTCCCATTGCCACCAACTCATTTTATAGTCTCAAACCAAGCATAGAGGATTTTACTCAGTGACATGTGAGAGTCAAATGTGTATTTTGGCCAGAGTTAGCCACTCCCAGCCCAACTGTGAGCTACACCATAAATTTGGCGACAATGTTTCAGACAGAAGGAAACAAAATCTACACATTTCAACCTAAATATTAGGTCCAGTCACATTACACATATGTGAGAATTTTAAAATTAAACTATTTCTGGATGAAATGCTGGGTGCATCTCCTGACATACCTGCCGTGTTTAGTTGTCATCAAAGTGAACTCATTAAAAAGCAGAAGAACCTCAGGGCAAGAGATTCCTTGCATACATTAGGTTTGAGGAATGAAAGGCACATTTTAGGTGTCTCCAAAGAAGAGAATAGAAATAGTAGTTTGCTGCAGAGTTGAACAACACCCTAGGACAAACTCTTTAGAGTCTGTGGTTTTATTTCTATAACACAAACAAAAATAACTGCCCATGGGAAAAACAGCATCCCCAAGGGGAATAACAGATTACCCAGGAATTGGTGAGCAAACATCAAAGTAGCTAGTTCTTCTGAACAGCAGCCTCCAAAGTAAACCCTGGAGATTGGTCGAAGTACAACTGGCGGCATGCAGATGTATTCCTATCTCTCTCCTCATTACCATATTCTTCTCTTCCCTTATTCCAGAGCCTAACAGATGAGTATTTCATGTTCTCAACGCAAGGTCCAAATATCCAAGATGATGAACAATAACTTTCTCAGGAAAACAGAATGATACATGATTATGTATTATATTACATCCTGAGCTTTGGAAAATAATGGTCGATTCTATGAAATATCACAAAATTTTCTCCAGGATAAAAAATTTAAAATAAAAACATATTCTACCAAATGTGCCCTAGCGCCCCATTTTCCAGATAAACCTGTAAGAGATTCTGTTTGTTATTCATTCTTTCATTCAATAACTAGGGCTGATTTTAAATCTCAGCTCCACTGTTAATTACATGTTATATTCCAAATACTCCACCTGGTCTTGTAGACAAATTCTTTTAAAAATGTAAATACTGCATTCAAGGAGCTTACTGTTCCAGGTGGACCTCAATATTCAAATAAATAATTACAATAAGTTACTGAGTAATGGTGATGGGCACGTGCACAAGAGAGGTCCAAGGAAGGGGTGTGTGGGTCAGGGAAGGCATCCTAAAAAAGAAGAAAAATAGGAGGCTCAATTGTAGCTTTAAATGGCAGAAAGAGAGCTATAGAGCTCTCAGAGGTATCTTTAATAAGAACACTAATTTCACTTGTGATGGCTATACTATCCTGACTTAATACCTTCCTCAGGCCCCACCTCCCATCTTCATTGGAATAAGCATCATCCTAAGAGCTCACATGGCATGAAATCATCAGTGGCAGTTGGCATAGCCTTTCTCCAGATTCCCAGGGGATTACCTTGGAATATTCACATTGGAGCTTGCGATGAACTCCAAAGTGGATCCTTGCACTTCTAACAAACTCCATACAGAGTACAGAGTCATTTGGCTCAACACCAAAGCTCATGATGTCATGCCTAGATTGGCTACAGGGGTCTTTCTTGTTCTAGGTTCCTACTCTATTCTGGCAACCTGATGTGCCAGCCAGGATATGGCTACACCAACATTCCTAGGGATAAAACATGTGGTCCCATCTTAGTCTGCTTGGGTTATCATAAAAAAACACCATAAATATCAAAGTACACAAATAATCGATTGTTAGCCACACAAGGAGCCAACTTGGATGGGTCCGGCAGCCCAAGTCAAGCCCTCAGAAGACTGCAGCCCTGACCAAAAGCCTGCCACAACCTCTAGAATACTGGAATCAAAGGCACTTAGCCAAGCTGCCACTACATCCTGGACCTACAGAAACCATGAGAGATAACAGAGTTAATTTTGTCTTAATTCGATGTTCAAAACTGACTTGTTATGCAGCACTAGGTTTTTGATACAACCTATGTTTACTCTGAAGGTTCATCCAATATTTGTTATTTCATCATATTTCATTGATTATTTCTTCTGTCCTCTATTTCTGAAATCTCTGTTCCTCTAGTTTTTTAATATCTCAGGTTAAAAGAATTTCAGATTCTATTACTCTTCATTCCTTTCTGAGAGGATTATTTAGATTTTTCTGATGCAACTGTGTAAAGTTTTCCACTTTCATTTCATCAAAAATTCCCCAAATCTCATTTCTCTTATGTGAATGTTCTTTTAACAACACAGTATTATTATTTTTCATAGGTCTAATGTCTACTCTTGGCTCTCTGATAAAATTAATGATAGGTTGTTTTCAAATTACTTTTCTCCCTCCAAAATCTTTAATCAAATATATATAATACATGTATGTTTTTATAAATCTCATTTAGATGTTTGTCTGTCTGCTTTAGATATTTACTTTCAGAATCTGGTAATTCTGGAATATATGATAGTATTTTAAGAGGGAACTAAAAGTTGGGATGCAGAGCTCTCAGCATACCTGTGAGGGAGAGACAAAGGTTGACTTAAATTACGGAAAGCATATCACATTATTTGCTAAATTAGTTCATAAATTTATCATAATCTCAATAAGTGTACACATGAAAACATTTTCTAGAACATTTCTATGAACACAAGTTTTACAGTTTAAATGGAAAAATAAATGAAAAGTAGTTAATAAATTTCTAAAAAGGATTAGATATAGTAAATATTAAGCTATATTAAAAAGAAAACTGAAAATAATTTATCTTTAATGTGCCAGTATGTAAATATATCCTATAAAACTAAATATATATGCTGACATAATAAATCATAAAAAATAAAAAATCATAAAATAAATAAATCATAAATTTGGCATTTCAAATTAGATGAAAATATGAATTACTGTAAAAATTATATTCAATATACTGGATATTCATCTAGAAGAAAACAAGTAAAATCCATACCTCAGCCTTCACATCAAACTAAATTCCATCTACATCAAAGAATTCCATGTAGAAAAAGAAAAAAACAGAAATGACCTTGAACAAAATATAATACAGCTTTCTTTCTTTACTTTTTAGAGAACATTTTCAAAGGAGCAAAGACTTCTTTAGGTTTTTCTAAAACAGAGGCGCCATGGGCAGGAGATTTAACTCAGTGGTTTCGCCACCTGCTGCACAAGCACAAGGACCCAAGTTCAATACCCGGTACCAAAAAAATAAAATAAAATATAGGAGCCATAACAAAATCTAAATATGTAAAATAAAAGCTATTTTAAGGTAACCAGTGTAAGTAAAACCAAAAAAAAATAATAAAGTATGAATAGACATTGCAACTTTCAGTGCCTTTCAGTGAAAACAAAAAGGAATGGTATCCCCATTAGAAAATATGGACAGAGGCTACATGCATGCTCCATTCACAGAAGAAAAATCCTAATGGCTTTCAAACAAATAAAACACAGAAATTGTTAACCTCACTCATCATAAGAAAAATGCAAATTACAATACAATAAGATCTGTTTTCTTTTAACCTGCTAGACTAGAAAAAATCCAAATAATTGATAACACACAAATTATCTCAGGAAATATTTAGCCTCATACACAGCTCCTGGTGACATAAATCAGAACACCTGCTATACAGGACAATTTGACTGTATCTATCAAAGTTAAAATCATGACCAGGTTGCACTCTGGTGTGCCTCTTCTGTGTGTACACTGTAAGTGTGTAAAAGGACAGCTATGTGAGGATACTAATTGCCACACTTTGTACTGTCATGATAAGGGGGCAGGGAGGAACCAATACCCAAAAGTCTAACAAGAGAGATCTGGCCAAATCAATAGTGGTTCAATGGTACATGCTAACACTGTGTAGTGATAGAAATTAATGAAATAACTTTGTGTACAGACATGCGATTATTTGAAGATATATATTTTATGTGCAAAATTCCATAATGCAGTATTATCTCATTTGTGGAAAGGGAAAAATACAAAAATATGTATATACTAGTATGAAAAATATGTGTATAATTTAGAGTATTCCTGCATGTATTCACAAGAAATTGACTTAGCCTTCCTCACAGGAATATGTCTAGCTGAGAGGATAATATTAGAGGGAATTTTATTTTTCCTTGAATTTCTTTGTGTTTGCATTGCCTATTCAGAAAATTAATGAGAAAGTACATAGAGACTCTACAACAGATGACCTAATGCGGTAGAATATACACAGAAGATTCTGGAATCTTCTGGATCCCTAAGGAATAAGTGCATAGGTCTCTGAACAGTTTACCATGAAAAATGGAGAAAAACACAGATACACAAAATTAAAAAGTAAAATTATGCTATCATAACAAAAGAAACCAAAACTATTTTTTAAATGAACATTTAAAAAGTTTGAGAAGTGTTTGAAAATCTCAAGTAGACAATAATATGAAAGTATCAATAACATAATTCACTGAGGAAAGCATAGGGAATCTGACCATATATTAGTTTTTTAAAATTTTATACTGTAATTCTAGAACACCTTGGGTATATCTAACCAAAATTTCATCAGTAAACTTAGCAATTTTGTAAGAAAGCATGTACATCTAATTTTCTTGGTGTATATATTTTATAATCCTGCTAATTAAGTTAGACAAGAGTAGCAGAAGAGCTGTTACATACAAACTTCATTAAGAATGAAAGTGTACCAACCAGTCGTATTGGTACATCCCTGTATTCCTAGCACTCTGGAGGCAGAGGCAGGAAGATTTCAAGTTTAAGGCCAGCAGGAACCAATAAAAAAAGGAAAGGAAAAGGAAAAAAGAAAAGAAAAGGAATGTATAAGCATAATCTGTAAAATATTAGCCATTATGGCAGACTTTGTTCCTGTTCACCTATATTCATCTGTCCTCTTTTTTTGGTACACAGAAAGATTTTATTATCACATATCCTTGCATTTAGCTATGGCCATGTGATTTTTCTATAGCCAGTACAGTCTCAGCAGGAATGAACATGATTCTTGTGAAGCAGCAGTTAATCACCAGTGTGTGATTCCCAGGTTCGCCCCTCCCTTCACTGATGGCACAGAAGCTGTGTTCCAGTGGAGGTGAACCCATGACCCAGCATGGGGAGCACAGCTGCTGCAGAGCCTGTCCCAGACCAAGCTGACTAAGGTGGCTAGACTCTCCTGTGTATTACAACACAATAGAGAAAAGGAGGCATTGCCCAAGACATCCATCAAGATACATACACGATAGAATAATACTCAGACACAAAAATAGTGAAATCCTGTCATTTGTGGTAATATGGCTAGACCAAGAAGTCATTATGTTGGCACACACACAAAAAAACAGGACACTACATGCTTTTACTCCCACGTGAAATCTAAAAAAGCTGGGCTCATAGAAGTAGAGAACAAGATAGCAGTTAGCAGAGGCCAGGAAGGGGAGGTTATGGGTTGGTTGGAGAGAGTGATTAAACTAGGGAACAAAGCCACAAACAGGAAGAGTAAGTTCTGGTGCTTTATTTCACAAAAGGGTGATTGTAGTCAAAAATATTGTATCACATATTTCAAAATAGCTAGAAGATAAGATTGCAAATGTTCTCACCACAAAGAAATGATAAATGATTGAATTGATGGATAACCCTAATATCCTGAGTTGACACTACACAATGTATGAATGTACTGAAACATCGAGCTTCACCCCATAAGGATGAATACTTATTACTGTCAAAAAAGAAATAATCTGTTAATTTAAATCAACAACATTTGAGATCACTTGAAACCACAAAATCATCTACCTCACAATGACAGATTCATCAATCAATTTCAATAGAATATGTAAGAGACAAGGCTTATTCAGGGAAAGAAAAGGTAGATCAGTGCTGCAATGATTAACCTTGATTGTCAACTTGATTGCCCGAGAGACGCCTAGGAGATTAGCAAAGCACCCTCTGTGTGGCAGGTGGCTCACTGGGGCATGACCTTGGGAAGAGTTTCTGGTCCTTAACTCCTTCTTCTGAGCTTTTCCCCTGCTCTCTGCTTCCTGATGCATGAGTTAACCTGCTTTTCTTTACTATATCCTCTTTCCCATTGATGTTTCTGCCTTAGAGCCAACCAACGATGGACTGAATTCTCTGAAACCATGAGCCAAAAATCAATCTTTTCTTCTTTAAGTTGTGGGTGGTAGGTTTTTTAATCCCAGTAATGAAAAGCTAACCAACACAAATTTCAAGAATGTATACTAGCTTAATATTACAAGTGAAAAATTCTATAAGCTTTCTGGTAAATCTTTATCATTCTACTTCAAAACAAAGGCTTTCTGCAAATTGTTTTCCTTAATGTGATAAATATTAAACAACACCAATTGTCATATTTATTAGTATACCAAAGAGAGACATTAAAAGACAGTCAATAAAAATTAAGCCTAAAGTGGTGTGGCTGTGGTCTGAATGTTGCACAAAATAAATGTGTTGAAATCTAATCCACATTATTGTGATATTAAAATTATACACAAAATTTTCTGTTTTCAGTTATCCAATTTAAAGTGTTTTATTATAGCATTGAAAACATATTAAGATGGCCTACTATAAAACAAGACTGGATATCCTCTCAAAACTTTAGATAGTGAAACAAGACATGAAATGTTTTTGGTAAACAAAAAAACTGTCATTCACAAATAATTTTATAGTATACTGAGAAAACATAGAAATCAACTGAAAACAATCTGAAGCAACAAAATAATCTACTTCTTTCTCATTCCCATTTCTTGAGTGTTTGGATGCTTTTGTGTTTGGATTGCTGATAAGTAGCTCTATAGATATCTCATCTCATGTCACAAAACAATTGCATGACCGATCTGATGCCCAAACAATAAATGTGAAATTTGAGACCCACTGGAGCAAATTATCATGCCAAATACCACTGAACTAATAAATTGACCAGAAGTCTCACTTAGCTCCCCTGACATCAAATCAAATAACAGAACTTCCCACTCTCCTGTTTTTACTTCAATAATTTTAATTTTGTATCAGACCTACTGAATAAATGTCAGTTTTGGGGATTACAGATCATACATAACAAATAGAAATTGTGGTTTCTTAAAATCTAACAATGAATATAGGCCATGCCACACTATATCCTTTACATTTTTTCTTCATTTTTTTCCTTCCTTCCTTCTCTTCTTCCCTCTCTCCTTCCCCAATAAATGATTTGTGATTGTACTGCTTATTTGGCACTTTGCACAGTTCTGGGTGATCTATAGTTTACCTTAGGTATACAATCCGTAGCAAAAAAAATAACTTTTGTAAGAATTCAAAAAGGAAACAAAACTGTGTGTTAGTACTTATTCATTTCTTGAGTTGTTGAACTAGTTAAGTTTCCTTTTCAATAGGGCTAATGCTTACTATTTAATAAACAATAATCTCAAGTCCATTAAACGAATTGCCCTTTAACTCATATCTTTTCAAAAAGAGAAAAAAACAGTCAGCCTTTGTGGTGGGTGCATCACGGAATAGAAATATAGCAGTGATGTGAATCCTTCTAGCGGAATGTAAAGAAGGCCAGTGGGAGCATTATTACCTTAACACCTTTTCCTCTGCCTTTACTGCCCCCTGTATGTTCCCTCCTATAAACTTTAATGGGCTTATTTTCTATGTTTCTTTCTCCTGCTATTAAATGATAAGGTCTGCAAGTAACCATGAATTATCTCTGGTACTTTTAGTGGAGCTTGAATAGAAGCAGGTCATAAATAAAAATGTGTTTCATCAATGAATAAAAACACTACCTCTTGGTAGTAGTATGGTAGGATGGCAAAAATCAAGTGGAGAGAGGAAAGCTGATCACAGGTAAAGTGACCTTGTCTTAGAAGAATTCTACCACTCTTTGAAATCATGTCAGGAATAAGCGAAAGTGAGGAGGTCTGCTGGATTCCAAAAAGCCTCTCACGTCCCATGAAAAATGATCAATGTAATAACCTATCTCAGCCTTGGAAACCAGAGCAAGCTGCCATTCCTAGAGATTCCTAGCAGAAATATAAAAACAAATACTGTATAGAACTGCGAAAATGGAAAGAATTCTTGTTCACTCAACAGTCCAATTGTGAGCATTCCAAGAGAGTTGTACAGGTGCACTTGTTGGAATTGCGGGTTCAGGACATGCCAGCCCATGATTCAGTGCTTCGCCATTGAGAAAACAGAAACAGGAAGATCTCTCTGACCTGCTCCTACTGCTTTCCCCTGCAGCACAACATATAAATTAAAGTTCCTCACCCTTTCTCCTATGACCCAGGCCATCAAACCAGAGACAGCCACTCTTCTACCCTCTCTGCTGCCATGAAGCTCATCATGACAGGTGTCCTGCCCTCTACTTAGAAAGAAGAAAAGTCACACAGAACAACCCCCAAAGAACCTGAATAATCATGGCTCGTTACATCCTTCCGAGTTTATTCAGTATTAATTAGATCCTTTTGTCCTCCAATCATACCTCTGCACCTTTGTCCAAAAATATATATATTTTCACCTTTTTACTTGGGTATTTATTTCCAAAGTCTCTTGTGTCACATCAACATTACACTTCATTTTTATGTTTTTCTTTTATGAATCTGCCTTTTACAATGGGGATCTCTTCTATGATCCTGATGATAAATGAGAAAAATAATCTTGTCATGCCTACAGAACCCAGATGTATTCTGTCTTGTTGTTCTGTCATCCTTAATGTGCAGCTCCATCTCATAGCCCAAGATGACCATTCTAGCTTCTTCAAGAACATTTGACCACGCAGGAAGGGAAAATAAAAGGACTATGTGTATTACTTTACTTTAAAAAGTGTGATGGTACGCAGAGCACATCTGTCCTTCTACCATCTGCCCAAATCCAATCATGAGGCCTAAATCAGAGAACTAAGGCTGATAAATGTTCTCCATACAAGAAAATGTTGTCTACAGAAGAAAAGTTATTGGTGAAATAATAATAAGCATATGCTATAGCATAATTTGGACAAAATTAGATTCATAGGAAAGCAGCTAGAAAATTATCTTGTATGAAGGAATAGCATTGTGTTCTGGGAAAAATGGAAATCAACTTCACAAAATCACTCCTAAAATTTTTGAAAATCCCACGAAAAGTTTGGGGCGGGATATGTAACTCTCAAAGACCCCAGGGTAAATATGTCTATAAATAAGATGATGCCATGGGCCACAGAAATAAAAAAGTCCCGTGGGTGTCAGAAGAGAACAGCATAGAGGGGCCTCAGGGAGTTTCAACAAAAGGGCAGTGAAATGACTTTTCCTAAAGGAAATGATGGCCTCAGTTCTCTGTTAAATCCCAATATCAACCTGCTTCTCATTGCTGGAACACAGAAATGACTAAGACGATCTAGAGTAATTGAAATTTTTTCTTCTATCCTTCACTTGTATGTAAGGTACATACATCTCAGAAATGATCACATAGATCTCAAGTAAATTAAAACTTTTTATCTATCCTTTCACTTAGAACTGTAAGGATCAAGCACCTCAGAAATGGCCAAGTAGATCTAAAGTACATGCATTCTTTTCTTCTGTTCATTTACTTAGATCTGAAATGTTCAGAAAGGAGACCTCACCAAAAGGACTCCTTTCAAGCTACTCAGTCTTACGAAGCCAGCAGAGCTCTCTCTTTGTAAAGATGACCAAAAAGAAAATTCAGATATAAAAAGATAATATGCTTCAAAAGAGAGAGATCAGTCTGAGGAATGTGGAAATGCTTATCAGTGGAATAGATTTGCTGCAAAAAAAATAGTATTTTTGAATATATAAATTGTGTTCTCAAAGAAAACATAAATCAAGAAATAGGCAGTCATGAAAAAGAGAATTATCTAAGATCAGAAAGGAACACAATAATTAAACATATAATTGCTGAATTAAAAATTGCACTGTAAATAGTAATTAAATATAACTAAATGCAACATCAGAAAAATTAGTGGAGAGAATAGTCTAACAAATGAGGAAAAGGATAAACATATGAGAATTATAAAGTATCACAATAAAGTATATAGAGAAAAGTGTATTTAATGATATTTAACCTCACATCTTGAAAGGTAACTCAAGACCAGTAAAAATTAGTAAAATTAAATGTGCTCTCAGCCTTGTACTCAGTAATTATATTCAAAAATAAAGAAGGAAAAATCCTGTATGCACCCACTTGAAATAAGAAGTAAGAGAAATAAGGAAGGGAGAGAGGAAATAAAAGATGTCTTTTGGCCTTCCAATAATACAAATTCAAAAATGTCAAGGACTTATGTGCAAAATCTAGGAAGGGGTCTGCTGGATAGCAAACGTTCAATAGGAATGTTCAGTAATGAAATTTCAGTGTTTTGAGCAGAAAACCTTTTGACCTCAAAATTCTTCAGTAAGCAAACTATCCTGATATGAGGTCAAAAAACAAGGCAACCCCACATTCAGATTTAGAAAGTACACTTTGATTCTATACTCTGTGCAAAACAAGTCTACATTTGTATGAGAGTTGGCCAAGGAGTTCTTGAGTAAAATATAGACATTATGTGTTTTTGTAATGGTACCTAACCCCCCCCTTTCTCTCTCTCTCTCCTTTCATCAACCCCTACATGCAAGAAAATCAAAGGATAGCTCCATCAACCACCACTCTTTTAGGGAGACCAACACCTCAGTGGAATACATTGAAAATATTTCTCTCTAATTATCTGAAATTTCCACAAATAACTCCTTATACAATTGATTAAATGAAAATGGGACTCACTTTTAACAAGTGAATTTGTGTGTGTGTGTGTGTGTGTGTGTGTGTGTGTGTGGTATTAGGGACTGAACCAAGGCCTTGCCACTGAGCTACATCCCTAAGCCCTTTTTAATTATTTTTTGAATTTTTGAGACAGCATCTCACTAAATCAATAAATTACCCAGACTGGCCTTGAACCTACAATCCTGGCTGCCATAGCCCTGCACTTATAGGCATGTACCTCCATACCCCAACTCAGTGATTTTTTAATAAAAGAATTCTGTGCAAAGCTCATTTCTCATTAGTAACTTCCCAAACTATGGACATCAAGATGTGGAAGTATTTTGGTGTTTAAAAAAAAGTAACAAAAATAAAAGTAAATGTAGAATAAGTTATCATTAAAGATTAGACACTTAAAGCAGATGAGAAAATACTTTATAATCTAAGTGAAAGAACATATGATCATACATTAACAATATTAACAATGTTTTAATTAACTAATAAAGCACACATTTATTAGAACTCTGGGTTTTGCCTATGTATTTATTCATTCTTGCAGTGCAGAGATTTGAAGACAGCGATGTTAGCATTGTAGATAAAGACTCTACCACTGACCTACTGCCCACCCTAAACTCTTGGTTTTAAATTCCAGATTATCTCAATAAAAATTGGGATTTAGGTTGAAAGTAGCAGAATAAACCCATATTAATGTTTCCATTTTATCCAGGAAGAGTATGTGCAAGAGGGTTTTTTTTAAGTACTTGTTTATAATTTAAGTCACTTAAAATTGCCTTTTAAAAAACAAAGCGAATTCTCACAAAGACCTGCACTGACTCGACGGGCTCCTGCGGAGGGGAACGCTCGGAATCCACATCTCCACACCGGCCCTTTCCGGGACCAGATGCCACCCTGTTGCTGCAGCCTTCACACCACAGATTAAAGAAACATTCTTTCCTGGGGCCCCCTATGCTACCTACCCTGGAAATTCTCATCCCTTCCCTGGTGGCCATGCAAATAAATGACTCCTCCCCTGGGAGCCTCTGGTCTCTGGATGCCTGCTTCAGTGCCACCTGGCACTGACCTGCTGACTTCTCCCTCCCACCACACCTTGGGCTGGAACCCACCACATTCCACACACCCAGAGCCATCAACAGCTGCTTTGTCCGGAGCTTACAAAATCCAAGTGCTGTTAAAGGGCCTTCTGGCACTGCTTCTTAGTCAGGACATTTTGGCTCATCTGGACCTGGGATGACCCATTTGGAGCTTTCTGGTCCAGCCTGCATAATTTCTACTCCCTGTAGGCAAACATAGAAAAAGGTCTCTTTTCCAGAAGTGCACATGGATTAGCCAATCAGGAGCCATTTACTAGACTAAGGAGTCCTCCAGCTGGCTAGTTCTAGTAAGGATCCAGAATCTGAGGGTCCTCTCCAGTGTTACAATGCACTGCCCTTTGCCAGGCAGCGGTGGCCAGGGGGTGGGGGGTGGGGTGGTCCCAGAACTCACTCATCTTCGACACTCTCACCTCACAACAAAGCCACCCTGCGAAAGCTCAACCCAGCGGGACTCAGAAATGAATCCCTGGTCCCCATCCTGCCTCCCGCTCAGAAGTCTCCCTCCCTGGTCACCTCTCAAAGGGAGCAGGCACTGAGGTCCTGTTGAGAAGCCCCCGTATTTGCTTTCCTCTGTTTGCTTTCACACCTTTCCTGCTTTGGGGGAGGTGATCCGGATTGGGCTTTAAAGGAGCCCAGCTTCTGAGCACTAAGTTCCACTGAGGAGCGAAAGTAAACAGGAAGGCGAGGGGCCCACAGGAGTCTTTATAACCTGTATGTTAAATTATGTCAACAGGGTTGCTGAGAATAAGATCTGTCCAGGAAATTCCACAACTGAATGGTGAAAACGCCAAGGCACCTGAGTGGAGAGGCCTGGGTGGCATTTGCTTTGATCTAAGAGAGCTGTAAGTTATAAGAGAGCTTGGGAGGAGAAAATTTAAAGACAAAGAAAAATACAAGGTAAAATAATCCAAAAACTTAGACTATTGCTTAGAGGCACCATCCTAAAGATCGAAATCAGACCATGGCTGCAGAGAAGCAGACATTGTTTGATTTAGATGTAGAGCTTTTGGGAAGAAAGGCTGATAGGGTTTGTCTGCAATGTTCAGGACTTTTTCTTTTCAAAAAGGGACTAATTTCAGTCTCAGAAGAACACATCCAAGTTATCAAAGAGATATGAGAGGCAAAAACACTACCTCCGCTTTTCACCTACTCCAAGGGACACAGTCCCACGTGGGAAATCTGAAGCTGCCCCCGTGGTCTTTCTCAGAGACATCAAAGGACATTCGGCTAGGTTTACTAGTTTACAATTGGAATTTGTCTTTATGAAAACGTCTGGCTGTGTAATTTATGGAAATTAAGCACGCATGCGTCTCCATTGTGCAAGGACGCATTATGATACAGTAGGATTAGGCAGAGAGACAGGGACTTCCTGATACATTAAAATACTTTGTGTCTAAATATTAGCTGAGAAATTTAAAAACCCTATTCTCCATCACAAAAGGGGGAGTTTCAAATTTAAACTAGTTTTGCTGTTTTAATGGAAGGATGGTAGCCTTCTTATGTATGTTTCATGTTTTACCCTGAAGATTACATAATTGTTTCATACTAAGAGATTTTTTTTTAGACTATTGCTCTGCTTTGGAAATAGAAAGAGCTATGTTCAAAGAACACTGCCTTGGGCTGATTTTAATTTGCTTAATCTAGAAAGTCTAGCAATTTCTGGTAAATATTGGGAGTGAGCAAATCCAGAATTTTCAGGGAAGCCTTGATTTCTTTTTCCCTTTCATAAACTATTACGCGCTCTGAACTTTGCAAGTGGAAAATTTTATTTTGGTTAAAATACCAACTCTGTTAAGTTAAGTTTGGAAGAAATATATTTCTTTTTCTTGACTCTTGAGTTTTATGGAAAGCACTTCTCTGAAAGTTTAGAAATAGAAAAGTCAGCAACAATAACAGTCGTGATAGCTGGCAATAATGTTCCTACACATGCTGTTTGTTTTTCAGACTAAGCACATACATTTACTTAGTTGATCAAAGTACCTTCACTTGTCTGGAAACTCAGTTCAGTTTGCCTTTCACAATATTTGGTCTCAGCTGGTCACAACTGGCCAGGGTAGGAAGGGCTGTCAAACAGCTATGCACATGCTGTCAGGAATCTAACAAAATTCAGCAGGTGTTGCTTTGGCTTTCTGGAATTGTAAAGAAATTCCAGAGATGTTCACACTTAGATTTGCTGAGGACTTGGAGGAGCTGTTTTCAGAAACCACACACTTCTTGATGCATGTGTCCATAATTTTTGTCCACTTAGGACAATGTGAACATATAATGCCCAATCAAAAAGAAGAAATAAGAGTTAACATTGATTATTTGGAAAATATGTGGCTATATATTAAATAACTTTCCCAATGTTGCTTTTAAAAAACTGGCTGAAAATTACTAAGAAACGTGGAAACTAGTGGAAAACTGGATCAGATGTGTCATATTTATAGTCACACAAATAAACACGTTTCACATTGTTGGAGGTGCTTACTCTTTTGAAATAGGAAAGATAGCGCTCCTTTTCAAATGGGAACCCTGCCATCTAGTGGAAGATTGGGAAATCACAGCTCATCGTTAACATTGAAATGGTCCTTTGAGTCATTTTGGAATTACAGCACTTCAAAACTATTGTATAGATTGAGAAATTGAAGCTGAGATTTGGCAGATGTTTCGGGAAGGCTAGCAGGGAACCAAAGGCAGTGCTTTTAAATAATATCAAAATATCTGGCTTCTCAGTTATAACACTCAATAAAAACAAGATTAACTTTATTTCATTTTATCTAAGAACATTTTCTGCAATCTGGATTTATGTTCATTTAATGATGACCCTTTAACGGTTCACACGTTAATCTATTAAAAATTTTATATTATTCTCTCTTTAATTATTCTTTTCCCTCAAGGATACATTTCAATGCCTTATGAAAACAAAGAAAAGGAAAACTTTGCTTTTTTCACTATATTCTTGGTTTTGATGGTCTGTTATAAAATAAGTGATCCAGAAACAAATAATAATAACCCAACACATTTTTATATTTCATTGAGTCTTGAAATTATCTTTTGAATTTCCTAAATAAAAGTTGATATATTTAAAAAATCATAGCACTACTGTGTTAAAAATTCATTTACGCAGATCTACATTTGAAAAGGAAACTTGAACAAACTGGTAAAGAAATATTACTCACTGGAGAAAACCAGGTGAATGGGAAAATATAGTTCCTATCCTATTAAATAATGTCTAATAATAAGGAGTCTCTTTCCCTAATTCATTCAACAAATACATTTTGCATCCCTACTGGGTATCAGGTAGTGAGACATAACAGTAAATGACACACTTCCTATCTTTAAGAGCTCTTGTGCATCAACTGTCAAACACAAATCCACAGTCCTAAGCGTCATGGAGGATGTGAAAGAAACAACTGTACAACATGGCGCCGACAGGGCTCCACTTTGCTCTGATGTAGGTCAGGGAGGTGAAGTCATTTTGTTTTTGGTACTGAAGATCAGCCCTAGGGGCACCTGCATGCTAAGCAGATGATCTGCCACTGAGCTACATCTTGAGCCTCAGGATTGTGAAGAATCTTGATGTGACCAGGAAGAGGAACAGCTTGCTCAGCGTGGACCCCAGTGTGTGATTTGACATGGACGTAAAGCAGGTAACTCGGGAGTGCACAGGAGCAGAGTGGAGGTGCTTAATCCTTCCTGGAACCTTGTACAGAAAAAGAATTGAAATTCTCTTCCAAAATATTAAATATGTGTTAATTCTTAACCAAATAAATAAAATAATGAATTCGCTTCTAGATACCACACTCCCAAACGTGTGGACCCAGAGGCGGATTATCTGGGGAAGTGGAAAGAACATGGATATAAGCCCAGAGAAAAAGAATTTATCCTGGGGTCGTTTGCTCTTTTCTATTAGGCTGAACCTCCTGAAAGATATCATTTCATGAGCTGACTGTCAGAAAAAAATATGGTTTCTTACTCAGATGCACTTTTTAAATTTTTAACATAGTTTTAAATGTTGTAAGGGAACATGAATGTGGATGAATTGGCATAAACAGTGCATCCACATCAGCAGCACCCAGCCATATTCACTTGCTTCCTAGACTTTTTTTATTTTTGAACTTTATATACATGGAGTCCATTCAATATGCCCCATTCTCCTGTTCAGACACTTTTTTTTTGTACCAGGAATCAAACTCAGGTCCTTGCGCTTTCACAACAGGCAGCGAAACCACTGAGCTAAATCCCCGGCTCCAGACACTTTTTTTTTTTTTTTTAGTACCAGGGATCGAACTCCGGACCTTCTGCCTTCGAAGCAGGCAGCAGAACCACTGAGCTAAATCCCCGGCCCCTAGACACTTTTAAAATGCCAGACCCAATGGAGTTAACTCACATTTCTTTCCTGCATTACTACTTCCGTCAGGGACATTCAGTGAGCAGCGTTCCTCAGGTAAGGACAACCAGGGCTCAAAGCCCAAATAATCTTCCTTGGATTCCAGACAGTGGGCAGCACTGACTACCTCCACTTATCAAAGACTTTAATGCCGGTACACATGCGCTTTCATCTAGGCCAAGTGTTTGGCAAATACTTTTGCAAATATCCAGATTATAAATATTTTCAGCTTTGCATACCACGTACATTCTTTTCCTTTCCTTTTCATTTTCCTCCTCCCCTTCCTCCTCCTTTTTCATCACCCCTTTTTAGATGTAAGAAAATCACTTTTGGTTTTATAGTCATATAAAAGCAGGCCTCAGGCAATATCAAGCCTTTAGTTTGCCTACACATCTGAACCTGGTGTGACCTCCAAAGTGATCAATCATTGAAAATAAATGCAACCTTTCCCTCCAGCACAAGAAGAAACTGATTTTTTCCAATCTCCTGATAAACCATTCACGGATGGATTTTGAATCCATTTCTGCAAGCACACAGAATACCTTGGTGTTCCTGTGTGTTCGGATTAGGCAATCTCCTGACAGTCCTAGTGACTGAGAAGGTCCTGCAGGTCTCCTGCTAGTGTCAGCCCTTCCATTCCTTGATTTTCAACTCCTCATTCAAGAATCTCATCTCTTCTGGGCATTCGGAGAATGTGCCTCTAGTCCTGCATAGAGCCATGCTTATCCAGGGAGGAGATGGGAGTAGGGAGAAAATTCTCCTTCGGCTAACCTTTTGAGAGTACAGGGGACTGGCTGTCTGTAGTTCACTACCAAGAACAACAACACACAGACTAACCCTAACCTCCCCGTGTCCTGAGCCCCCTGAGGCTCTGGAGCAGGTTCTGATGTCACGGTGATGCTGAAGCTCAATGGCGGCATCTCAGCCATCACTTAGTGGGACATTTTCATTCTTGCCTTGGAGAAGCTAACATGGCCTAGAAACTTGAAGCGCATGAAGGTTAATTTATATGTATGTTGACTTGTCTGATCTATAGAGTGCAGTTGTTTGGTCAAATCCTAGTGTAGATGTTGATATGCAGATATTCTTTAGATGTGCAAATAAGATGAAGGCCTTTCAAGAAAGATGGGGTTTTGCCTCCAAGCTGCCTTTGGATTCAAGACATAGCATCAACTCTTTCCCAGGCCTACAATTGCTGGCTACCCTTCCGGTGTCCACTGTTTTTTAAGCCAATCCTTAAAGCATCTCTTTCTATCTGTGTACCCTGCTGTCCCTTCTGCTTCTCTGGAGAACCCTGACTAACACAGGGGAGCCCCTTCCCACAGCTGTTCCCACTGCTGCCATCTGGAAGAGAGCCCTGAGCCAGCTTCTGGTCTTGAGAGCCTTTTTCCCACGTGAATCTGCTCACACTTTAAGGCCTTGTCTGGAATTATTCTACTTCTTTAAGTTTATCAATCTGCTCCTATTCCAGAGGTCTACAGGAAAATAGCTACCATTGAGGCAATGCTTTCAGACATCCTATACCTGCACTCTCTGTAGTTCACCTGCTCCTGTTTCTCTCCAACTTCCTTCCTCTTCTGCACACTTGACTTCCTGCAATGTCTGCCTCATGATTGTCCTTTCACTGCCCTTTGGATTTAGTGATGGTCCCAGAATTATACCTCTCCTTTGGCTCCTAAAGATCTCTCTCTCTCTCTCTCTCTCATTCACCTGCTTTTCCTGTGACAAGTAGGATTTTCTTGCCCCACCTGCAGCATCTCAGAACATATCCATATGATGAAGGTAACGTTTGATCTCTAGAATGAGTAAAAATACCTTCTATCCAAGCTTACAGTGATAATGAAATGCTGTACAACCTGTAAAACACATGAAAAGTACAAAAGTCAAGGGTGCTGGCTTGATTTTAGTGTCATTAAGGGGCTTTGAAGTCAGGATAAGAACAGAAGCAAAAATGGTTCTAGAGGGACCCCCGGGGATTTAGCTCAGTGGTTCCGCTGCCTGCCCAGCAAGCATGAGGACCTGAGTTTGATCCCTGGTACAAAAAAAAAAGGCTCTAGATTTAGAGGGCTGAAATGTCTCAGGCTCTGTCCTTCTCTGCCTGATACAGATTCTGATGACCACCTCCTAGAGTTCCCTTCTCCATTTGTAGATCTTCCTCTGAATGGTAACCAAAGCCATTCATTGACCAAGAACTTCTGATGTGATGACTACTTGTCCCAAAATGATAAAACTTGAGGTCTTTACAATTGCAGGCAAGGACATATCTACTACCTGGACTTAAAATTGCAGTCTCACAGGAAATGTCACCAAATTATTCATTAGAATGTAACTATCATCAGTCCTTCTCCACGACACGGCTTTCAGAAGTCTATGAAAAAAACATCAGAGTCTTCAGCTGGATCTTCAAGACCATGCACAGTGTGGTCTCAATCTATTTTCCATCCTACTTCCTTTGATTCATCTACACAGTTCTACTCTTCTTCTAACATGATCCAGTCAGCCATTTTTAGCCTACTTTCCTTGCCACATGCCTTTAAGTGAGCAATGGGGCAACTTCCACATTGCCTGCTCCCGAATCATCATTACTTTTCAAAGGGCAATGCTGGTGTCTCCTATTCTGCAAAGCCAAGACAGAATCCACAAACACAGCGATCTATGAAGCACGGCAGTAGCTACATGTTCTTCTGTCCTGAGACCATCTCAGTCATTCTGAAATCAAAGTTATTCTGAGGATCTATTGTGTGGGCTTCCTCAAGTTCTCAGGAAACACACTGATGAGTTACAAAACTCTTTTCTCAAGTGAGGAACCACATGTGTATTTGCCTATGATATTGCTTTTGGAAATAGAAATTGGGACAACTTTTCTGGAAAATTAATATTCAGGTAGCCAAACACTAGAAACAACCCATACATCCTTCAGCAGGAGAATGATTAAGCAAACTATGGCCTATCCATACCATGAATACGAATTATCTATTAAAAGCAGCAAAGTATTGATTCATACCACAAACCACATAGATGGATCTCAAGGGCATTATGCTAAGGGAAAACAGCTATTCTTTTTTTTTTGGTACCAGGGATCAAACTCGGGTCCTTGTGCTTACACAGCAGGTGACGAAACCACTGAGCTAAATCCCTGGCAAAAACACCTATTCTTAAAGGGTATGTACTATATAATTCTTTTTAAAGGGCATATACTTAAAATCACATAATTATGGAGATAGAGAAAAGATCAGTGGTTGGTAGGAATTAAAGTTGCCTCGGAAAAACTTGTTCTGTTTAAATTACATAATCAGAGGGCTCCAGGAAAGCTATTGACATGAAAAAATAAAATATATTGATTACTTTATACTTTTAACTATGTTTTTTGTATATGTTTTTAGAAAAAATAGGGATGAATTATTCACAAGTACACAGAAAACTCACAAATTAAAAATAAAGCTATTAACTCCACAAAAAGTAAAAAGTTTTATAAGAAATGATGAAAGTTTTATAAGAAATTGATGGTTTAAATCAGCAAATAGCAGTTATATAATAAAGAATATGATATTTGCTAATAGTTTATGATACTTGAATATTGATGTAACTAATATTTTGTATAATTATATTGGGTGAAAGAGAGAAAAGGATTGCTTAGTTAAATAATAAAGAAAAAAAGAAAAGTTTCATGACAATTAAATCTTTGCTTTCCAGGGCAGAAAGATGAAGTATTGTATAAATCTTTTAAAAGTCAAGATATAATTATTAAGCATGTTATTGGATTATAGGGTGATAAGTACTAGTGAAAAAGTAACAAAACCTTTTAAAGGTTGCTGCTTCTAAAGAGAAGAAAACCAGGCTTGTTAGTGGTTTTAAAACCGCTAGAACTATTTTAATCATAAATTTATTAGAATTGCTGAATTTAAAAATTATGAATAGCAACTTCTATAAATATAATAATTATGTAATTTTGTGTCTTTGAAACCAATAGTGCTAATTCTACAACTTAGACAGATGTAGACTAAAAAAAATGTAAGTTAGAGAAAAATACAAATTCATAATAGAGTTGTGCCTAATAGTAGTAATATAGAAAAGAATTAGTCTAAATATACAAGAATGTAGAACATTAAGTAAAAGAGAATCCATTCAAAACTTGAAGCCAGTAAAATATTTCCAAACTCCATTACAAATTTAGGACATGGCACATTTTGTTAACGTGTTAATTTTGTTATATGACATACTTACACATGTATGCATAAACAGAGAAAAAAGATTTGAAGCAAACAACTGATAGTTTAACATTTTCTAAATACTATGATTTGTTTCAGTATTCACAGAATTTTGCGAAATTTTCTAACTTCTAGAAGACTTTTATAATCATAAAAATAAAAAATTCAGTTTTTAAAAGCAAATCAATATATCATACTTAATAAATTTGGTATAAGGGTATGAATTCAGTTAGTTGAATTCAGTGATGACTTCCCTAGTTTATAGCAGGGATTATGTCTGATTATTACACCTGCAAGAGCTCCAACTCAGTCCTCAGTGACTATTTGCTAAATCCAATCCAGAAGCAATCCTAGGTGCAGATTCCTTAAAATCCATATGGCTAAGGGTCATAGCTCCCAGAAAGTAAAATTTCATATGAATATACCAATATCATGTCTTCATTATAAGGGAATATTATATTCTAAACTACAGACTTAAATGTGTTCCTTCATCTAATTTTATAAATATTTTTCAAATTAGTATTGTTCATTTGTAGTGGAACTTAGAGCAGCTCTGATCAGACTGCCTAATAACCACAGGAAATTGTTTGGGCAGTGTGTTCATTTGCTGATCGTGTATAACATCAATTGTGTGTGATAGAGCAAGACAAGTTTGGTTACTAAAAAGCTCCAGGAAAAACATAATCAGAGAGAAGTGACAGCACACTTGACCCACTCTTAACAAAGCAATTAACATCAAGTTTGCAGAGTGGTTTGTACACATGAGGCCCGACTGGGGAAAAGGATGTGATCAATTTTCAAAACTTACACAAAGCCCAGGGACATCTCCTCCAATTTTTGAGTCAGAATTGTGCTTTGGTTGGATTAGAGAAAGCACACATGCTCAGTAATCATAGTAGCTGGCAGAAAAAGGTTGATATGATAAAGCTGAGCTGGGTATGGTGATGCATGCACACCTGTAATTCCAGCACTCTCGGAGGCTGAGACAGGATAATTGCCAATTTGATTCCTGCCTGAGTAACTTGGAGACTTACAGAGAGCCCTGTCTCAAAACAAAAAATAAAAAAGGGTTGAGGATGTAGCTCAGTGCAATGGCCCTGGGTTCAATCCCTGACATGAAATGAAGGAAGGAAGAAAGGAAGGGAGGGAGGGAGGGAGGGAGGGAGGGAGGGAGGGAAGGACAGAGGGAGCCAAGGCTCAATAAATCTTCAGCTGTGATTGGGAACCAAGGGCAAATGACTGAACTTTCAGCCCCAACACTCACACTAGATACACATCTGAATATGCTTCTCACAGTTCATGTAGTATCTCTTTGAAAAGTTTCACCCTTTTCTCAATGTGGGTAAATCTGAATTCATATGAAAGATGCATTCTTATGGCCATGTGTCTTTCCATAAATTGAGGCAAGTTTTCCCCAGCTCAAATTATTGTACCACAGAAAAATCCCACAGCAAAAAACTGTTCATCTCCAAATCTTTATAAAAGCAAAATATTAACCAAATAATTAACACACCCTTATGTATGAGACATAGTGATGGGCACTATCACAGAGATACTAATATAATGTGTGCCTTTGAAACCCAGGCCTGTCGATTATGTGTAAAATCAGGCAGTTTATATAACCTCCAAGCAGAATTCCAATACAGCTTGTCATACGAGGACAATTTTCACAGTAAGGCAGGCACTGTTGTCTCCTGAGAAAACAGATGTGAGCCTCTAAGACTCCCTGCCTCTAAGACTCTCTCTCTTCCCATGAATCATCACAGTGGCCCTAAAAGTGATGGGGAACTACAGATCACAGTGGGTTTACAAAGCACACAGCCCAGTGTTCAACAGGCAGGAACCCCCCGGGGACTCACTGCTTGCTGTCCTGTCCTCCAATCCTTTTTCACTGACCCAATCAGAGTTTACAGATAAGCAGAAAAAGCACCCAAGACAAAACCCACTTCACAAGCTTTGTTTACAAGGCTATGTTTTAAAAATCATGTTCCAGTCCACTTCTCCAGGTCCTTTCTCATCATTTCTCACCAATTTCCTAAACACACGTAAACATGTATGCATAACCATACACGTGAGCCCATACCACACACACACACACACACGCGGGTGCATGCACTGCTGGACTCTCCAGCACACAATCAATAGGATCCTGATTTGCTAGATTTCTCATTTTGCTACAAAGAAATGAAGTTCTTTTATGAATCCGAGTCACTTGTACATTTTCCCTGCTTCGAATTCCCATTATTCTCTTCCTTATGTGGCAGCCTTTTATTTATTTTGGAGAACTACCTGGAATAAACTTCCTCTGTGAAATCCATAAAAATAATCATTTTCTATATGATAAACTACCCTGTAATTTAGGGGCTCCTTGGGACTAGATTCTGTGGGTGTGTAATTTAGGTGAGCCGAAGCTGGGTGATTCTTGGCTCGACCTACTCAGGTGTCCTCGGTTGGCTGCCAGGTCTGCTAGGGGCCGATGGGCCTGAGGTGACTCATTTATACTCCACATGGTCTCGAATCTTCCAGCAGGTGAAGCTGGGCTGTGTGGAGAAATTGAGCAAGATTATATGAGAGCAGGTGGGACTGGGGAAGACCAACCAGTCTTTGCCCAGAGCTAACATAGCAATACTCTTGCTGTCTTCTGTTAATCAAAGGAAGTTTCAAGGGCAGCCCAAAATTCAAGGGATGGGATGACAGACTGCCCTCCTCATGGAGTGAATTGTGAAGTCTCTTCCTAGAGCAGTGGTGGCGAACCTGTAGCATGTGCGTTGTTTTTCTTCTAAGACAAAAGATCTTAATGTGTGAAGCATTCAGGTTTAATTGTGGTGTTGTGCTTTGTGATAAATAACTGGAGTTTGGGTTGCAGTTTGGACTCTCAGTCTCTAAAAGGTCCACTGTCACTGTCCTAAAGGGTGCTGATACAAGGATGAGTAGAGAAAAATGTAGTTATTTATATATCCAATCTGTTAAATGTTCCTTTGCTCTTCTAGAGTGAGTTAATAGATGTATTGTGTATGTTTCCCCAGAATTTGTCTCTGCCCGCTCCAGTGTATCTTTGTACAGATTATATGCTTCAAGGACACATGGCTTTTCTTTATGTTGGGGAGAATATATGCAGATATATAGTAGACATTATAAAGTACTTGTTGAATTAATAAAGTGATGAAATGGCTATATATATATATATATATGAATTGTGATAAAAATGTCATGAATGTTTACATTTTAAAAAGATTTATTTTTTTGCACCTTTACATAGTCTCTCTTGGTTCTTATTTTTTCACCCTTGCCCAGCCCTCCCTTCAAATTTCCAAAGATGAAAGTCATTATATTGTATACCTAAAATGTACCAATGATTAGGATGAATAATCGATAATGTAAAATAGGAAGAAAAGGTCCAAAGGGGTAGGGGTAGTGGGAGGGGCAGGGGAAAGGAAAGAAGGGAAAGGAAAAATGATGAGAAATGGAAAAAATGGAAATAAAGTCTTTGTAAATAGGGAAGGGTGGAGGGGGTGAAGAGAGGGCTAGGAATGGGGAAAAAATAAGAACCAAGATGCATTATGTAAAGGTACAATTCCCAATGAGAAATGTAATTGTGTTGTATACCCACAATGTACCAATAAAAGAATTTAATTTAAAAAAAGATTTATTACAATAAAAGATATATTGCCGTTTCTTGCCCCAAAATACAGTCCTCTGCCTTGAATATACTCATTTCATCATTCTTGCCACTCCCTGAAGCAGACCTGGAAATATTCCTTTGGAGTATCTTCAGTTGAGTTTTCCTGGCTATCTTGATGCCCTGAATCAACTCAAAGTGTCTACCTGCCATGGTCATTTTGATTTGGGGGAAGAGACAAAAGTCACACAGTGTCATTTTTGGTAAATAAGCTAATGAGGACACATGGTAATGTTCTCAGATGCCTGCCTTTCCACTGGATGGTGCTGGACAGAAACATCCACTGTATTTTTTTATTCATTAATTTTATTGGTACATTTTAGGTATACAATATGATGACATTCATCATTGGAAATTTGTACCTTTACATGATATCTTGGTTCCTATTTTTTCCCCATTCCCCTGCCCTCCCTTCAACCCCTCCACCCCTTCCTATTTACAAAGACTTTGTTTCCATTTTTTCCGTTTCTCATAATTTGTTCCATTCCCTTCCTTCCTTTCCCCCACCCCTCCCTCTACCCCTTCCCCTTTGGGACCTTTTCTTTCTATTTCACATTATCTATTATACATTTTGGTCCTCATTTACACTTTTAGTATCTCATATCAGAAAATCTATTTGGTACTTATACATGTGTGTCCTATTTATTTGACTTAAGAGTATGGCCTCAATGTGCATCCATTTAGCTATAAATGTCTCTAGTTTCTCATTCTTTATGGCTGAGTAGTACTCCATTGTATTAAAAAAACCCACATCTTCTTTATCTAGTCTCCAGTTGATGGGCAATTGGGCTATTTCCAAGATTTAGCTATTATAAACTGAGCCATTATTTATTTTAACTGAGCCATTATTTATTTTAATTTATTTATTATTCCTATAAACATGGAATATTTTTTATCATACCAAGTAAAGACACTCACAAAAGTGGACTTCCAGATCTGCTTCAGAAAGTGGGAAGAATTATATGCTATGTGCATCTGAAGGGAGAGAGAACATTTGGAGGGGATTATGGCAATCTTTTACTGAAATAACTTTTTTATTATTTAACATTCACCCTACCATTTTGATCAAATAGTGTGTGTGTGTATGTGAAACTAAGTGTGAAATAATTGAACAGTGATTAATTGAAGTTGAAGCATGTAGGGCTAAAAAAAATATTTAACTTCATACACAATAAGAATCTGGACATCAGTGTTTCTGCTTGATTATGAGAATTCACTTTCAGCTCAAATTCTAATCAAAATCATTATCACTGTACAACAATAATGACAACAATAACATTTTCCAGTCCATATGAAATTGTTAATGTACAACCATTTGACTTACAATAATAGTAACCTAATAACATTGAAGCAGTACAACTATGTTGCTACTGTCAATGAGCCCAAGCAAACAAAGCAGTGTTTATTTTAGGTTGAAGAACTGAAAGGTTGAGTGAAATAAGGAGCAAAACTGTTACAGAACTTCTTTGTAGAGAATATACCTTCTCAGGGTTTTATTAATTGTGTATAAATTGAAATATTCAAATATCTCGTAGAGCAGTAGCAGCAGAGAATGTAAAGAAGTTAATAGGCAAATGATTACCATGACAAAAGGAGGAGACATGAAGTGCAGCACTTCTGTAGAGGATAACACCATTTTCTGTTGAGATCCAAGCGCTACACTACACTTGTGAACAACACTTGCTAAGAGTGACAGGAGGTGGGGATTATTTTTACAAAGGGAAGCTCCTGATCAAGATGCCTAAACATTGTCAGAAATTTGAATTTAAACACAAGTGCTGGCTCCATATTTTATCAAATCTGTGACTGTGGCAAAGTCTTCTCAAAAGAAGAAATACTTGTTTATGGTAGGATTTAGGAAGTAGATTAGGGAGAGGAAGGAATGTAGAAATGGTTTAGTCCACTGAAACTTGAGTAGAGGCTGCATGGTTAGAATGACTAGAGATCTTTCAATCTTTTGAGGATAATAATTAATGTGTTTTCACTACTTACTATGAGCTCAAACACTTGCTGAGTGGGTTTTTGTATCGTTATTTAATTCACCTCCAAATTCTGTGAGCTAAAGATAATGCTACCTCAGTATAGTAGATGTAGAGCAAACTAATGCTTCAAATCCCTGAGTAACTTGTTCAAAGTCATGTAATGAAAAAGTAGCAAAAATCAAGATTTGATCCAGGGCATGAGTTCTGAACCATCACCTTATCAACTTTTTCCTTTAGTGTATCTGGACAATCACAATCACATAATAGAAATTTGAAATTTTTATTTCCCCATATTTGACACCAATTCATCTTTGCATGTTGAACAATTCAAAGGCAGTGTTTCGAACATTGTAGATGTTTAATACTTATTGCTAGATCCATGTTTTAAATATTGACAATGTATTGGCCTGCTATGTGTCTGTCAAAGGCCGGTATATGGAAGGCTTGATTCCCAGCTTGTGGCATTGGGAGGTGGTAGAACTATTAATAGGTAGGCCCTGTTTGCATGTCTTGGAGTCATGTGACTGTAAGAAATAAAGAGAAGAGAGAGAGAAAAACTTGCAGCAAGGACAGTCTCTATTCAAGTTAAAGACCTGAGAGGGGATGCTGGCTCTGAAGTATCAGAACAGCAACTCTCTTAGAGAGTAGGGGGTTTATATAGGGTAGCTACTGTAGCAGAACAGTAGGCAGCTGGAAAATAACTATTCTGGGATCAGTTCATCTATTTTAGTCCATGGTCACTGGTCCGTTTCGTGTTTGCACAAGGTTCATTATTTTTCTGGAGCTGAGGGCCTCCTGGTCTGGAATGGTCTGTTCCATGTACAGGGTTTAGGTCAGCCCAGTGCATGGGTACCGGTACTGGTTTATGGTACTAGTATCGTTACGAGGCTAAGAAAATAAGGGCAAGGGTCGGACCCCATGGGAAGATGTGCTTTGGACTTTTCCTTTCACTGACAGCCCTCACCTGAAGGAGACCCTGGGACTCCAACCCCATCTTTTCTCCCTTGCTTCCTGGCCACCATGAGGTAAGCAGCCTCCTCTAACCTGGGCTGCCATGGTAACGTGCGGCTTGAACAATGGCCCAAAAGCAATAGGACCAACTATCTGAGCGTTGACACAACGCTGCACCAAAATGAACCTTTACTCAACATCAGAATTTCATAATTGCCTCGGAGACCCTATGCACAGTAAAAACTAAGATATTTACGGTTTGGCTCTGTACAGACAAAATTTTTAGAATCCTGTTTCAAAGCCACTGAAGACATTAAAACTGATATAACTGATATATTGAGTATTTTTCATTTCTTATATTATTAAAAAATAACTTTTTAGAGTGAGAAATTCTAGTGTCTGGTGTGAGAAGCACATAAATGTTATTATTCTGTTTATTCACACTTTTAATATCGTAATTGTTTTCATTCGCAGGAATCATGTGCTTTATGTCATTTACCCTTCCTAAGACCTAGTGGGTAGAGAGTATTATCTTCATTTTATTACCAAAGGAAATAAAAGTTTAAAAGAATGTCATTGGCCCAAGAGTAAGAATTGAAATTTGAATGTAGTTGTCTTAGAATCCAAACTGTAGGTTCTATTTTTTCCCATTTAAGTTTAAATCCATTCTCATGTGGCATAAACATACTGATTAATTGCTCATGAACATATAGTGCCCTTTATTTTAAAATATCAGCAATCATTTCTCATCGTTATCACATAAATGAGAACAACCTATTAACACTTGGGAAATGTCAAGCCTCCAAGGTCAGATGACTTGCGCTTCCTGCCATGCAATGATTTACAGGGGAGGCAGAGAGAAAGGCAGCTATCCTGTAATCGGTGGCATCGCTTCTAAGTGATCCCATGGTCTGTGAACTCAGTGTCACCGAATCTTGGGACAGGAAAGTTACTTAAAGATCATTTCATCCACCCCTTAACCCAGGCTTGAATTTGTCTTTAGTATCTCAAAGCAGCTGGCAATCAGGTTCACATTAATGGTGCATTTAGTCTGGCCCAGATAAGGTGATAAATGTTTAATATGCCTCACCCCATTTAATCTTCACAGCACCTCTGGGAGATGGGTATTAATTTTGTGAGATAAGGAAACTCCGGATCAGTAAGATAAAAGTCATTTACCCAAGGTCACATAACTGGTGGTGAAATTAAGATTGAGAGCCACACTGTTCCCACTGAAACCCATCCCACCTCTTCATCACACTCCTTATCAGGAGCCCAGTAACCCCCAGGTGTTGACGGACATCCCAGTAAGGCTCTTTGTAAGCTCTGAAAGACTGTGTGACCACAGGTGTGCCTATTACCGATAGTTTTTCTGGTGGGGAGGCAGTGAATTTATTTTTCAGGACAGCAAATATGCCCTCGGCAGTACTAATAACATAAAAGTCATAGAAGAATTTAAAATCTCTGTTTAAAAGTAAGTGGTCAACAATGTCTCATAGGCCAAATGTTTAACGGAAAATCCAGTCTATCCATGACATTGGGCAAACGCAACCAGCCTCAGACCAGGAAACTAACACTTTCTAGATCTTTGCCAGTCACCACTGCCAGACCTCATGCCCATTTTAACTTCATGTGATAGGAAAACTGTCACTGAATAGATACCACATTTAATTAAGTATAACTTCAAGATGACCTGCCCACCTCACCAGCCTACACACACACACACACACACACACACACACACACGCACACAAACACACACATTCCTAGCTCCATTGTTCTAATATAATTTTTCTACCCAATGGATCCTATGCAACAGTAGATAACACATCATCTAAAACCTTGAATTATGGTGGGTTTAAAGAAGTAAGTGAGCAAGTGTACAAGAAATGGGCTAGATAGATGAGTAAGAAAGTAACTGTTTACAATCACGCTTACTTACTTTAAAGTCACTGTGCTAAGTGCTGCAGTCTATTTATTCCATACAAAAACTTTGTGAAATAACACTTCTGTTATCTCCGATTTCAGGCAAAATAAAGTGAGCCTAAGAATTAACTCCTCCAAGATTACAATGAGCCATCACTTAAATTATGTAAACATTTTTAATAAATTATAAAAATAAAGGTTAAATTAAAACTCACACACATTACCTACAGCCATACATAGAAGGGTACATTCAAACTCAAAGACTCTCAGACTGCTATGCAGTGTCAGTACCTGTTGCTGTCATCTTGCAAGGAAATTATACTGTATGGGAAACTCTGGCTTCTGGTTCATATCTGAGATCTTCCTCGCCTCTCCCTCATGAGTTTTGGCCAGGGCTTATTTGTCTCCATTCTCTCCATCTGTAGCATTTCCTTCTGCAGTCTTATCCTTTCATTTGCTTTTGTTGGGACCTCAAGTACTTATTTCTGGCCACCATCCAGCTCAACTCCTGCCCCTTCCTCTATACCTCACCTTGTCAGCTCAATACAGTAACTTAGGGATTTCTTCAGGGAAGCCTCCCCTGGGGGAAATGATGCCTCACAGAGGAGCCTTGTGTGGATTAGAGATGGCAATGTAAGTTGTAGGCAAGTGAGTATCTGTTATGAAAAACATAAGCAGTGTACTCCATCTCGTGTAAGGTTATGTCTCACTTTAATTGTTGAGAAAACCCTAGGTTGATATTTTCAATTGGATGTGGTCATGCAAGAAGCTGATTTTATAGTCTTAACTATTCATTGAATCAAAAATTATTGTGCTGCATTTTTTGCAAAGGCTGAATAATTTTATGGCCTTCAATGAGATTGGTAGCTGAGGAAGCTGAAGCAATGATGAAAATAATTAAATCATGTGCTTCAGGGCACAAAGCAATCAAATGCAGATGAATAGAGAGAAATTTTGCATTCTTCTCCGATCTTTCTGACCTCCTTCCATTGCTCCCTTCCCCCTCCGAAACATGATAAAACTACTAGCTGAGAAGATGGAGCAACTATGACTTTCTCCAGAGGCTTAGTGAGCTGTAGTTCTGCAGCCAAAAAGGACCAAGTCCAGGCAGCCAAATGATGAGGTTCTGCCAGAGATGAGCTTTGTTTTTTTGGCTCCCTCTTCCTTTAGCTGACTGTATGAGGACTTCTAGTAGCATTATTTATTATAATTAATTGTTTCACTTCACTGATCAAAAGCTGCTTCCAAATAGGATCCAAGGACAAGCACAGTCTCTGAAATTCATGGATCTTGACGTTACAAGCTCCATAAAATTTCAATGAGGAAAGGTTGGACTTGTGCAAAATGCCCTTGGTGCACTTTCACAGACCATAATCCATTCTCTGTGCTGAGTGGCAAAATTGTCCAGCCACATCTACATTTAGGGGCCTTTGAAGTCTTCTCTTGCCTTGGAGCTCTCAAATCGAATGATGCTCTTCTCTTTTAAGCTACAGACATCACTGTCTGTAAATAATCTTTCTGAGGAAGGAATCCTTATAATTACAAGTAGTGCCACATTGTTCATGTCTGAATGATTAAAAAGAGCAAACAATTCTCCCACAGACATCAAATGGGCTATACCATTAAGATGTCAAGTTACATAAATGCTTTAAGAAACTATTTTGATATTTAATATCTTTATTATAACTTAGAGGTTGTGTTTGTTTAGATCCTTCACTCCCCAACTCCTAAAAAGTAAAAGAAGAAGAAGAAAAAGAATTGGGTGGGCCACTAATATCCATGGAAGAGAAGCTTACTATATAATAGCTTCACAAGAACAATTCCAAAGGTATATATTACTTTCATTTAATAGTGCTCAGCATCTGGACTGTAAGTGTCTTAAAAGTAATTTCTCAGTTTCATCCTGTTTCTTTTACTTCACAAATGCATGGGTCTTATCAAATCTAATATTCGATTGTTAGTTGTTTCATTTGTCGATTTACAGATGACCTTTGAGTTCTCTTTTGGCCTCATGCTTCTGAGTGTGTAATCTCCAGCTAACTTGCTGCTTAGCAGCATTCTACCTCTGCCTAACTTGAATATTTAGCCGCTGTGCTAAATGGAAAGCAGGTATAAGAGGGAGAAGAAGACTGTCAATCAAAGTGGGAGTGTGTTTTGAGAAGGTGGGGAGGATTAGCATAGGCAGTTCATTAAGGACTCCACATTTCAGCAAAGCTCTTTGAGTTGGCTTTCCATTTGGGAACTTCTGCAACTCCCCGGTCTTTGACTTAGCGCCCCCTAGGGACTACATAGAGGGTGCGTGGCCCTGACATTGGCATGCTGTTTCTTTTCCCATTGAGAGCGGTTTCCTGAGGGAAAAGGCTGCATAATTATAAGGAAATTGCCCCTGGAATCCATGGATCTCTAAAATGTAGGGGTAGATTATAGACTATGTTGTAGAAAGCTTACATTTTATTTATGTTATTAGTATTCTTTTGCTATTTGCATTTCAGAAAAACAGCATTATTTACAGATTTGACAATTTTTATTATTTTTGTATAATATGTAATTCAGTGATAACCTCATTTGCTTCTAGCTCATATCCTAGATTTTCTTTTCTCAGCAAAGAGAAAGCTTCAAATGGCTAAAACTTATATCACCCCTGTTTACAATGTATATAAAGGAAGATCAAAATTTCTCCAATAATCTGTATAAGGGAACATAAATTTAATTTCCAACTCATTAAATGGTTATTCATTGAGTTTCTAATATACATAGAGGCCTAAAGTGTGGGAAGATGTAAAATGATGAGAAATGTTAAGCCATGCTTTCTGTGTTCAAGGAGCTCTTAATTTCAGGAGCTCTTAAATGTGCAAGCTAACAGATTCCTTCTAACGTCCATGCTTCTGCCATTCCTAACCTTAATGAACTGCAACAACATTCATACAGTAACACAGGCCAGAGTACCAGTAGTCTGCTGGCAGTCTCGGGCTCTACCTGTAACTTACAGGCATAAGAAATGTTGATTCTCAGTCCCACTAGCCCTTTCAAAATGTGTTCTTCAGCCTCCCTTGGTACATTTCCATTATGGTATTTGAATGTGCTTTCTAGTGCCTCTCAGGTAAAGATTTAGCTTCTTGACTAGGTGTGAATATAAAATAAAATGACAATACAAATATTCTAGCTACTAATTATAATTACTTTTATGGTATAAGACTTCTGTTAACTACTTTAGACTTCATATTATCTGGAGCCATTCATTACAAAAGGTCTTCAGGTCTATAGAATTGAGCCCTATACAGTAAATCCCCAACTTACGAACATTCAAGATGGGAACTTTGACAGATGTGAAAGGACTTTGCATTATGAACATTGAAAGATGGGAAAAAGTCACGGAAGTAGCTAGTGTATCTGCCAGACATTGTCACAGTTGTGTAGCTCTGCACTTACTGTACAGTGAGATAGTGAACAGTAATACTGATATAGGGAAAATAAATGTAACTCCCAAATTGCTAAATGTCTGATACTACAAGCTTATGTTCTCCAAAACCAAAGAATGAATTCTGAGGAACAACAGAGGCTAAGAGTAGAAAATATTTATTGAAGGAGAGAGATAAAGCTACTGAGAAATAGGAGAGGATCTGGAAAATGGGTTGCCATGGAGCCCACTTTACAGAGGAAGATTTATAAGAGCTTTATGGAGTAAAAACATTACATGGATGCATAATCATGACATGGGAGCAAGATCACCAAATAGTTATAACATGGGACAAAACTATGATCAACCAATAAGACTACAAGTTTAACTGCTTAGATAGCATTGATCCAATGGGGAAGCAGGTCACATAGCAAATGTACTGGAAAGAACAAGGACCTTTTTAGGAAGAGATGAATGAGCAGGTCTTGGCCACCCACCGGGGTGACTGATGTTAATGTTAATTTATTGTTTATCTCTCAGGGAGGTAAGCAGGCCTGGTCATTCTGTCTTTATCTTGAGGTCTGGGCTCCAACAGATACGCCTCCTGCCACAGTTGTAATGTGTTGTTATTCTCTGTGTTGACTCCTTTGAGGGTCTAGCACTGTCTGTCTGTAATATTTCTACCTAACTTAGCTGACTACAATAGGTTCACTTTGGCTCATGGTTTTTAGTCCAGGAAGGGCTGGCTCCAAGGCAGAAACATCATGGTAATAGTGTCTCAGAGCACAGCTCCTTAGTTTGTAGTGCCCTAGAAGCAGAGTGGGAGAACAGTGTTGAGAAGAAGGGGCCAGGGACTAGATGTAGTCCCCAAAGTCGCACCTCCAAGACCCACCAAGACATATGCAAAGGAAGTGTGCTTTACTCATCTCCAGGATGGCTCACAAGCCAATCAAGTTGAAAGTTAATAGGAACACTTGATCTTTTATGGAATGATGTAGATGAACACAATATGTCTTTTGCAAAGAAATAGGTATTCATTCTGTACTTCTGCAACCAAACTACACAGCAAACTCTTCACCTCTCTCCAACTCCATTGCCACTGTCTCATCTGAGGGCCCCTGATCCACCAACAAACTATAATTTTATCAATGGATTAATCTGCTGATGAAGTTAGAGCCCTCATAATATAACCACCTTTTGAAAGCCCTACCTCTGAACACATTAGACTTTGGGGAATATTTTAGATCTAAACCATAACACAAATACAACAAAGAACTCCAAGCATCATCATATTATACACCATGAGGCTTAAATGTATTCCTGATGGAGAAAAATACAAATCAATTATGTTTTTTAATCTGGTCCAGTTTTGAAAAGTTTCCCACTAGAACTATGGAGGATAATGATTTTTTGCAACAGTTTTTGAGAAGCATACTCCAATCTCCAAGTTGAATTCAGGGCTGTCTCTTCAACCCATCTCAGGAGGAGTCTCTCCAACAGAGGGTAACACCAATGACATTTAGAGAACATGGGCTATGGAGGAGGTACCTGGTTCTTTCGTCCGTATAAGAAGAAGTTAAAGGCTCATGCATATAGTGATGGGCTGCCTTTGGATTTCTTTTTGGGTTGATTCTCTGTTCTTCATCAGCCTACACTAGAAATACATGCTTAGAGGAAAGGCATAGTAGGGACTACTGACACACCTGAGCCAGGGCCTAAGAAATGGGAGTTTGGAACCACCCACTTCAACCTGCTCTGCTATGCATGGGTTACACAGAAGAAAAAGGCAGGATTCTTGTGGTTTTCATAGTGTCCAATCCAGTGCATCAGGATCAAAAAATGATGAGAATGTGAAGGGAGTCCTGGAGGGAATAATTGCATGCCTTTGTCCTTCGGCGACATGCACCTGCCTTGGAATTGACAGAGGATGCCATGGAATGAGGGCTATGAAATAGTGTCTTGAAGCATCTCTCCATATGTATGATCTTGACATGTTCTTGACATCCTCCACACCACTGTCAATGTGATTTTGCAAAAAGGTGAATATTTGATACTGATTGCCTACTTTAAGCTTTCTTGTGCCTTTTCCTTGATTTTGGAAAAAGAACTAAAATCCTCATCAAAGCCTGTGTGACTTCACCTGTCTTAACACACATACCTTCTCCTTTCATGCTCTGGTTTCTCGGGCAGACTTCTCATCACTCCCCAGAGTAATGCACCGCAGTGCTTGCTTTCTTCTAGTAGGCTTTTGCCACATTTTTGTTCTCTCCTCTACTTGGTCTGTTCTTTTCTCCACTGCCCTTGTATTCAAAGCTCAGAATAATACTTCTGTAAAGCCTTTCATGTTCCCCATACTCCACCATTGCAGAACTCAGGGTTCTTTTTCATGTGCTCTCTTAGCACCCTGTACCTCTGCTCTCAAACATCACCACAACCATAATTAAGTGCCTCATTTGTAGTTGGTTGATTAAACTTTGTCTTTGTAAAAACTAAAGGCCTTGAATTCACAGTATATCATCCTTATTCAAGTCCAGAGTCCTTAGGAGCTATTTCTTACTATGTGCATAAGCTCAATTACTATTTTTTGAAAGATTAATAAAAAATTAAATTGAACGTGGACTTTAACTGCTATTTGGTCTTGAATAAAAGATCACTTTTCAAATTTGAATACCCTATTCATCATATCAAATTAGTTATGCCTTGGTACGAAGGTCTGAATGTCCTTCCAAATTCATGAGTTGAAACGTAATCCACAGTGAGGTATTAAGAAGTGGAGACCTGTAGGAAGTGATTGTCATAAGGGCAGAACCCTCATGAATGGTTACTGCTTTATAACAGGGCTAGAGGGAACAAGCTTAGGACCTGTCCCGAAAAGATACTGCATTTACTCCTCTGGAGGATGCCGCAACAAAAAATCATCTCAGAAGCACAGCTCTGGCTTCACAGACACTGACCCTGTGGGTGCTGTGATCTTACACTTCTAGCCCCTAGGATTATGAGAAGGAAATTTTGGTTCTTTAAAAATTGTACAATCTTGGGGTTTTTTAAGCAGTATAAATAAACCAAAATGCTTAGCAACTACCACCGAAAAGATGATCACCCAAATACCTGACTAACCATCCCCTCCTCCAAACCCAAACCACTGTTTTCAAAATTTGTGACTTACCCTCCTTTGATCTGAGTGACATATTTCTCTGCTTTTCTAACATTTCATTAAACATTGGATTCCTATTCCCTCCAACATGTCAGTCACTCTTCTGAGGTCATATGGCACTGGACACTGAACCCAGCACTCCCACTCTGACCCAATCCTCCCTCCTGTCTGCAGCAGAGCTAACCTCATCTCCAGGTGAGACACTACAATTCCATGAATTCAACCCGATGTCCAATGATGACAGAATACTCATCTCATTGAATGAACACCCACATTTTTGTTATTACAATTTTAAAGTTTTACTCTACTGCATTAATTTAGGGAAAGATTAAGTTTAAGAAACTGTGTTAGTGACTTTTCTTTCATTGCTGAGACAAAACACCTGGCACCAATAGTTAGCGGGGAAGGGGTTTATTTGGTTTACAGTTTGCAGAGATTTCAGTCCATAATCAGCTGGCTCTGAGGCTGGGATGACAAACGAGCATAGCAGAACAGAAACAACATGGCACCCACAAGGCAGCAAAGGTAACAAGAGACCTTCACCAAGTCTTTAACAAGAGTCTTCACCGAGGCAGACTCTTTTATCCCACCCAGACTACCGGGTTTAGGGCAGTGCCAAATTAATCACTCATATGTACTGGTTTAGTAAACACACGCCCTTAACACCAGCATCACACATTCCGGATTCAACTACCTCTGAAAAAGAAAGTCCCACCTCATCCGCATGAGGCTCTGGGGGGCATCCAAACACACACCATATCAGAAACCAACAACAAAATGGAAAATTTCTTAAAGGAGAATTATCCAGTCTCTTCTGCCTTCAGATCTAGACACTCTTAATTCCTATCATCTTTTTTTCTCCTTGCACCACAACAGTTTGCAAATATAGTTTAGCTGTTTTGTTTTATTCCTAAGAGAAATATGAGTAGACATTACACTTCCTTTTAAAGTTCCGCTGCCTCATATCTCAGTAGTATTTTGTACACTATATAAGGTAAAAGACACTAAGTGACTTACTGAATCAGTCTTAAGCAAACTAGTATTTTAAGCTCTCAGATGTAAAACTTTTAAAATTAAATCTTCAAATAGGGAGAGGGAGAAGTGAAAATAGTTGAGTGGAGGGAAGAGAGAGAGAGAGAGAGAGAGAGAGAGAAATAAAAGCTGCCCTTATTTCACTCTACGGACACATCTGAAAATTGCTTAACCTTGTTAATAATGGTAGATGTCATGATCTCATTAGTTGAAGATAATCTTCGGAGACCTTCTTCACTCTGTAAAGGAAACTGTATTTCCTGGGCAGTATATATGTATAGCATGCGGATGTGTATGTGTCTCATATGCACATGTCAATCCTGACTCCATATGTAACTCTGGCCAAGGCACTATCAAAATTATCACAGAATCTGTCTGTCTGTCTGTCTATCTATCTATCTATCTAAATCTTGGAGGTGGAACACAAGGCCTTCTCACTGAGCTATATCCCCAGCCCCCTCTTTTTAAAAATTTATTTTTTATTTTAAGCTATGAAATTGCTCAGGCTGAGCTCAACCTTGCAATCCTCCTACTTCAGCCTTCCAGAAGGATTACAACGTACACCACCATAACCAGCAATAAGTTATCTTTGAAAAGCGATATTCTTTCTTATTCTCATAGCTCTTATTTTTCAAAATTCTTCTCTAGCTAGGATTTTAGCTCAGTGGTTTCACTGCCTGCTGCGCAAGCGCAAGGACCCAAGTTCGATTCCCGGTACCAAAAAAAAGACTTCCTCTCCAATTTCTTACCTATACATGCTGATTTTCTTCATGAATATGGATGGTAAAACACATGTACTAAAACTTGCAAAGGCTCCTCTTCTCAGCTCAGATGTTTGAAAGCACAAATCATGAATCTGTGAAAAACAGGAAGAAAGGCAATGTTGAAAAAAGAGGACCCTTTCTCCCTTCGTGGTTCCACCAAAGAGTGCACCTTGCCCCCCAGCTGTGTAACTGCAGACTTGGCATTTGTCTTCCATGGGTACCAAAAACAGCTTCAGGACTGTAAATGTTTCTCATCTCTCTCTAAGCCTCCATATCGTTTGTCAAAAAGCATGGGGACAAGGGACTTCAAAGGGAATTCCTTCCTCAGATCAGCTCAGTGGGTGGCTGAGAGGAACAAGAAACAAGCTCATGATTAGTATTTATTGACTGCCAAGTGTTTCCTCAACACTGTACAATACACAGAGAAAGACATGGTCCATGCCCCATGGGGTTACCATCTAAATAGGACCGCTGAGGTGAAGCGTAATTGGCTGAATTCTTACCCTGTGTTGCTGCCTTCTCTATGGGAACCCGAATCGTCCTCCGCGGAGACTGGTGCTATTCACCCAGCCCCAGGAAGCACATCATGCCTTCTGAGAGCCTGGCACAGGCAGCCCCAGCTGGAGGGCGAGCTGTGTGCGGTGTTTGTCCTAATAGCCTCCCATTCAGACTCCCTCTCCAAATATGGCCTTCAACGGCCTCGGCAGCCGTAGGAAATCCATAGGCGGCTTTGTGGATGATCCAGGAGAATCAGGAAGACCCTAATCCTGGGGACAAAAGCTCAGCCTAATGCTTCTAGCATGGCTCTCCTGGCTGCCGTTTTTAACCTGCTGCTTCAGTGGTTACAGCTCCCCACTGGCTCCCTTGTCTCTTCTTACATCAAGGGGACACCTCCGAGCTACCACAGACTTGCTGCTCTCCTCCTGATGGCCAGAGTGTGCCCTGAGGGGAGCTTCTTGCTCACACACTGTCTTGGTCTGCACGTCCTACCCAAGGTGCCTCCCAAGGCTAGGCCAATCCTTCTTCTTCTCCCCAAAACAACCATCTTCACACACATTTAACCTGAGAAGCTTTCAGAATGAACTCAGTTTATGTAATCTCCAATCTTGCCAACACCTTGCAACCTACTTCTGTAGTTTTAGTCTCCAGTACTAAATCCTGACTCATTTTAGTTTATTTGACTTCCCATTTTGAAGAAAAGCATATCTATACTCACAGCTGGTGAATGTGTAAGTATAATACAAGCTGCTAGAAAGCCCTCATAGTTGAGTCCAGAAGCAACATTATTTTTTGAACACTGGAAAGAGGTCCTGATATAATCAAAAAATGGTTATTGTTTACTTGTAGTTGTTGGTGTTGTTTGTTGGTATTCCTCCACCTATTTCTTTCTAAAAGTTATGCCATTTATTTTCTCCAGCTTTTATTAATTTTTAAATTCAGCAAAGTAGAGGTTAGAACTATACGTTAGCATAAGCCAAAAAGAGGACAAAACTTCCTTCCAACTCTAGAAGTTCTAACACTTTCAGAGTTGGTTGGAGTGGGGTTACTTAGTTGTCACAGCTACCAGAAATGTACCTCGTGAGGCTATACACACATGTTTACAGCCTACAATTTGACAATTCACAGGACAAAGGTTACCCCTAACAGAAAAACAAATCATGAAACTAGACACCAGACATTTCAAATAGTGTAATTATCAGATCCACAACATAAAGTAACTATACTTGAAATGTTTTTAAAAAATCACAGATGGGTTAAAAGCATAAATAAGGAATGTTAGTTTGTAAAATTATACCAAGCAGACTTTTAAAAATTAACTATTACAAATTTTTTAAATGTCAGCACCATAGTTAAAACCTTAATACACAGCTTAAATGAAAGCTCCCATACAGCTGAAGAAGTATTGAAGTGAAAGAGACATTTGAAGAAAATATGCAGGATGTGATGTGGAAAGGCAAAGAAATCAAATATATGAAAGATAAAGACACATGGAAGAAAGATTTTAAAAACCTAACATCCATCAAATAGGAATTCAGAGGAGAATTGAAAGAAAGAATAAAGATTAAATGTTTATTCTGGGATCAGAGATTAAAAGTGTTGGGAATGTGTGATGAGTAAATCATAGGGAAGGAAGCACCCAAAAAGCATTCAACAAAAAATAAATAGAAATCGCCTCATGGACACATCTTAGCAAACTTTCAGAATCCCATTAAAAAAACTGTAAAAGCAGCAAGAAAGATTTTTAAAAAGACTGACTACAAAAGAAAAGGAATTAAATCGGCATAGAATTCTCAATGTCAACAATTAAATTCTGAGAAAAAATATGTAAATCTAAAATTGTGTATCAGGTAAATTATGTTGTATTAGGGGAAAAAAAGAAATTAAGATAACTGGCAAAAATGTCTAAAGAAAGAAAGGAAGCAGTAAAATGAGCCTAATAAGTTTGAAGATGCAGAATTTTAATGTTGATTAAAGAAACTAAAAAGCATATAAGAATATTTTAACAAAAATTGAATGATAAAAACAAAATTAATTAAGTTTAAATTAGTAAATAAAAATAAGATAGAAGTAACATAGATATTTGTAACATATAAGTCAGATATTTAGACAAGACAGAAAAGAGCACTTGGAGTTAAAATATTCTGAAATATTGTACTGTTAGGGACAATGATTCATTTATTGAACAAAAATGACAGAAACAAGCCAGTACACACTAGGCTTAAGTTAAATATGTATATTAAATTTTTACAAATAAAGAAAAAGGTATAGAATTTTAAAAATTATAAATGCATTGGGAAAATCTTTTTTTGTCTATGACTTGTACCCCGAATAATATTTTGGCCATGCTTCCAAGATTATGATACACAGTGTATTAACTATTGTTATTCTCTATTTATTTTGTCATGAAATTTTGTTCTATATTTTCATAGAAGAAAAGTGTTTTCTACACTTTATTAATATCTACTTGTATTACATTAAAATAAAATTTAAAATTAATTAGGAAATTATTGAGTTAAAGTACTCAACCATTAACAATAGCACACAGGAAATGAGATTTTTTTAACACATGCGAAACAAATTACACTGAGTATATCAAAAGCACAAATTAGGAAAGGCAAAAATATTTTCAAATACATCAATAATTAATATGAAGAGGGACTAAATTCTTTAGATACAGGGTACAACTGCCAGATAGTTATAAAAGTAGCAAAAATTTGACTATAGGCTATTGAAGAAAGACAGATGGAAAATTACTGAATGCAAAATGACTGAAAGGGAAATGAATAAAAAAATTAAAAAGACACACTAAAATAAAACTGATCTATGCTATTGGGATACAACATAAGAAATGAGATCAAAACATTATTTGGGATATAAAGTCAACAAATAATTTATAAAAATTTTTAAATCATTAGGATGATTTTTAATCTAAATTTTACACCTAAAATTTGATAAACTTGAAATATACAAAAAGGAAAAGGGCAATATTGTATGGACACTTTGAAAAATCTACTGTCATAAATCCAAATGTCTTTAATAATTTGTAGACCAAACAAAAAGTATGTATATAGAGAGTTTATTTGAACAACACAATAACTATATATATATATAACTTTATCTAAACCTGAGAAAATTGTTAAAATTGATCATATAGAACATTAAAAAGCATATTTCAAAATACCTTAAAGATCAGAATTTACAGACCATATTTTCCATCTACAATATGTTAGAAATCTATAATAAAAGAATAAAGGATAAAATCTACAGATTTGAAAAAAATAAACTTTAAATAGTTCATGGAATAATCAATAGACCTAAATATAAAACTTTATTACCTTCATTTCAAAAAAGAAAAAATTCAATTATTGGACATTAAGTAACTTGTCAAAAGTTGCATAGCAAAATGTTGCAAAGTTCATAGCTGAGCCTAGAGGCTCTTACTGCATAGATTTTTTTCACCCATTCAATGAGCTTATCCCATCCTTCACTTTGGAATGCTTTCTAATATATCCTTTCTCCACCTGCTGGTTATTTAAAAGTGCATTGTTTAAAGTAGAAATATTTGAATACATTCTATCCTAGTGATTTTTAACTTGATTCTGTTTTTTTTTTTTCAAAAAGCATACCTTGTATATAAAAAATTAAGGATAAAAAAATAAAAACATAGCCCAGGAGATTTCCATCCTTTGAAATGTATTGAGATTTATACTTGGGCAAGCACATGACTCACTTTTAAAATAACTACATTTGCAAAAGATGTGTAGTTTGTATTTAAAGCATAGCACCCATGCCTGCCCATTAGATTTAAATTGGCTTATCCTGGTGTTCCAATCTTCTGTAGCCTTCCTAAATTTTCCTACTTGTCCTACCAATTCCATTAATTGTACTATCAGTTCTACCTAGTCAGAAATTCTATGTATGATTTGTTTTTCTCAACAATGATAGTTTTTTCGAGGTATAAACCTTTCATTAATTTTGTTGGATTTCTCCCTAAATATTTTATGTTTCCAGGTGTTATAAGTCATATTTTATTTCACTGTCCAACTGTTAAAGCTAGAATTGTAGGATATAGCTGAGTTTTGTACACCCGGCTTGACTTGATTCATGTATTTGTTCATTTAGCTTTTTTATCAGTATTTTGGATTTTCTTTGCAGACAATCATGTCAACTGTATGTAAAAATAAGTGTATTCTTTGTTTGCATTCTGTATGCAACTTTCTCATTTGCTTCTTTTTTCAGATCATCTTCTCTATTATACGTGTGTGTAGCACATAATGGTTATGTTCCTCATGAGGAGGTGGTACATGTACATAATACATCTTAATTTCCTTTCTTACCTCCTTCCCTTCACTTCCTTCCCCTTCCATCCACCTCTTGATCTCCTTTCTTTGGTTTTTTAAATCTATGTTGCAGTACATAATGTTTACATTGCTTGTATGAAATTGGTATATGTACTTAACACATCTTAATTTATTTTTTCATCTCTTCTTCCCCTCACCTATTATATTTTGATCTCCTTCCCTTTTGAGATTTATCTTCCTTCTTCCTATTTTGTATCTTTTATTTAGCTTTTTATTTATAATTCGAGTTTCTCATATAAGAGATGATATATTAAGCTTGTGTGTCTGATTTATTTCACTTAACATCATGGTCTCAAAGTGCATCGATTTTCCTACAAATGACCCAAGTTCATCTTTTTTATGGCAGAATAGTACTCCATTGTGTGTAAATTATCCTGTGTTCTTTATATATTTATGTATTGATGGACTTTAGGGTGTTTTGAATATTTACCTATTATGAATTGTGGTGCTATAAACATGGGTGTACATGTATTACTGTAATATGGTGCCTTTAACTTGTCCAGAAAGATGCCCAGAAGGGGAATAGCTGGCACAAATGGAATTTCTATTTTCAGTTCTTTGAGGAATCTGTGTACTGATTTCCACAGGGGTTGTACCAGTTTACATTCCCACCAACAATCTAAAAGTCTTCCTTTCCACCTGAAGCCTTACCAGCCGATGGTTTCTCCATCTCCTCTAAGAAAATTTGCTATGTCAGTAGGTCAGAGAAGTGTATCAGTCTAAAATGTTGTTTCCTTTTCTACATTGGAGTAGAATCATGAGCCCAAAAACACCAGTACCAAACTCAAATTCTCACATATTCAGTTGTTTTGAATACAGTCCTAAATATTTCCAGGATTTTAGGCATTTAAAGCCTATCTGCTTTACATCTCCCAGAAAACTGTGCCCAACTTCTGCTAATTATGAATAAGACAAACCCTGAGCTATGAAAGACCCCAAACTCTTGCTGCTCTGACCTGGAAGCTGCCCATCTTGCTGCTGAGTGACACCATCTAGATGTTCCAGGCCCTTCTTGGCTCCCTCCTTCCTCTGTGTCCTCCTTTGTGCTATTTCCCTTCTGGGTGCTGGCTCCATGCTGCTGCCTCTGGAAGATTTCTTCTTGGGAGCATCTTCCTCTCATGTAGCACTGCCCCAGGATCTTTCTTGGAATCTACTATAATAATCTCTATCCCACTACCCTTACCCTACCCCCAGCCAAATGATTCTCGGCACCATAACCAGATTTTTCTTTCTTAAGTGTAAATTAAATAATGTCATTTGCCTACTAAAATCCTGCTTTACTTAGAATAAAATTAATATATCTTCTTATGGACTGAACCATGTTCCAGAATCTATCACCTATGTACCATGAGTTGAACTTGTGCCATGTTCCATTTGTGTATTACCTTCACACTATATTTTCCTTGTCCCCCTTGCACTAACACACATTTATTTGCATTTCTGAACCTCTCCACTGACTAGAAAGTTCTTGCCTAAATATATGCATAAATTCTTCCTTCTTAATTATGTTTGTGATTACTATCACCTCCTCAGACTCATTTTATTACACTTTTAAAATCTTTAATTAAAACACTTCTGTACTTTGCAGTTATTTTTTCTTTCTTCCACAGTATATTATGTTTCTATCAGACCTAATACCTATTTTATCCAAGAATATAACCATTTGTCTACCGCAAAGGAAAAACTTAAATAATTGCTACATAAGGAATAATGAATAGGATATCATTCCAAATACAGATGAATAGTACTCTGATCATAGAATTGGGACATTCAGATGCCAGAAAGTGATCATATCCCAATTCCCTGCTTGAACCTTATGGTCTAATAATGTCAATGTTAATTTCTAGAACTGTAGCTCATGCACTTTCTCTGAATTCTATTGGTGCATTCATGTCTCCCTATCCAAATGGTTGTGTGATCCTTCCTCATTTGAACCACTCATTCCCAAAGTGGATTAGAGACTCTTCTCAGAACACTCTGACTCATCTATATCACAGCTCTTACTCCATTCTATTCCTGTTCTCTTGTTTATCTCCCCCATCAGACTCAACTTCTTGGAATTAAGGAACATGTTTGTCTTTCCTTAAATCTTGTATGACTCTTATGTGCTTGCAATAATTTTTGTAGTTGTTGTGGAATGGATACATTGACCCTGTTGCTTGGGGCCTGTGGCGAGGCAGCATATACTGTTAGGATTGGGTGTTGGAGGAGGCTGCTCACCTCACGAGAGCTAGAAAGTAAAGACAGAGAAGAAAACAGCTCAGCACCTCATGAGGAGTGACCCCTTGAAATCCCTCACTAGGGATTTAAACCTCTTATAGGACAGTTTCATGTGACCAAAGAGTATTGGTGGCTCTCTTTAGGAGTAACTCTGAGGAGTTCTGTAAGAAAGGGCTTCTTGAGTGGACCTAAAATGTGTATGTTCATTCTAGGGGTCTGGAGTAGGGTCAGAGATGCTTCATTCACTGGAAACATCCTAGCGATTCAGATGATGCCAGTAGAAGGCTTTCTTGTGTCATAGTAAATTTCTACAGGGTACCCTATTCTCAGTTGAGATGCACTGGAAAATACGTTTCCCATTGGCTTGAAAGTTACATTTCTTTACCTAACCCCAACTTCATCTCAGACAGACATAGTGCATTTGCCTCAGTAGGGTTTTTCTTGCTGAAATCAAATGACCCCCAGTCCTTTTGTCCTCATCCCACAAAGGCAAGAAAGGACTGATCGCCTTCACATTGATTTTAAACAGCTCCGAGATTACTCTATTTCCAAGTAATTATTATTTTATGTAGACAAACTTATCAAAATGTGACCTATGAAATTTAAAATAATTCAAAAACAAATTTAAAACTTCAACTTGTACTGCTAATATAGTTTTTAATGACCCATTTCAAGAATTAGCAGTGTCTTGGGGTCATGTAGTAATAAGTCAGCAAGTAAGATTTTCAGCTAATTTTTTAAAATAATGAAAGAACAAGAGAATGCTGTTCTAAACTTGCATAAAGCATTCTATAATATAGCATTATCTGTTACCTTTGATATATTTCTTTCTCACAATGCACATTATGTGTTTCATATTTGCATAATATATATGTCTGCACATATATGGGCATAATTGTGATATGTATAGTTAGTAAACTTGAGTTCAGGTCCTCTCCTCAGAATCTGGTTACTTGCATTTTTAGCCTTTGTATTTGTGGATACATGGATGGCATGAGTTATATTAAAACACTCTAGCTACTCTAGGTGCAAGACACAGGGCAGACGAGTGTGTTGCTGCACTCTGTTGATCACAGTAGCCACTCTGCACTCAGTCCAGAGTTGGCCCCAGAGTCACCCTACTGGGATTGCAGTGCCATCTGCTTCCCATTTCATTCTGTCCAGAGCACAGTGTTCTATTTCAGCTTTCAGTGTGCTGGATCCAATTGATGACATTTGAGGTAGCTGCGACCCATAGTGATGAGGATCACCGAAGATGATGGGCTCGTTAAGCACATCTCATTTTAGATAAACTGCAAGTGGCATTTGGTTTATATGGTTCATTTCACCAACAAATTAGATTTCAAATTGATTGCTTTTTAAAATGGCTTTGTTCATCAATTCTGAGACGAGGCAATTACAATCAGAAACTTAGTAATTAATGGTTGCCTATATTAAAAATGTTTTGTAAATAGCAGAGTAGTCATGAACTTCAATAGAATCTAAAATGTTCTCTTGACTTTTAGGCTCTCTCAAGCTCTAGACTGCATAGGATTGAAATAAAGGTCTTCGCACAAGCTTCCTGTGAAAGAAAAGATATGACAGTTCGTAGCAAAGTTGTGTAAGCCCCTGTATCATTAAATAACCAAAAGTCAAGCAAAAGGCAAATAAAAGCTTTAACACATTGGACCAATGGCTACCTCAGCTTATATCGTGAACTAATACCATTTGAGTTATTGTATTCAAAAAGTAGCTTCTATCATATACTATTTAAATTGTTTTACTAGTGTACAGGTTTCTTAATTTAGTGAAGTTACTACTCATTCTTCAATTTCTCTTTAAAATTAAGATTTTTATGCTTCCTTGCCAAAACCAAACTAGAAACTGAAGAACAGTAAAGAAGAAAACTGGAATTTTCTTGAATTTTGACTAGATAAAATTTTCACCAGGAGAATACTTCTGAGTCTTTGTAGAATCATCACTGGGTTCAACACCTTCCTTGATCTCTAATATCATTTGTTTTAGATAATTTTCACAAGGTTTCTTTTGTAAAATAAAATGCAGATGTGAATTATCACATAGATCAAATACATAGTTTAATTTTTCATTATAAATAGAAACTACCAGAGGAAGTTCCTTCTCATTTGAAAAGCCACTTTCACTGATGCTACTTTCCTCTTCTCAACTTTCCCTAAGTAGCTGTTATCTTTTTCTACATAATAATCACTTCCTGACATTTTAAAATAATAGTTATATCACCTAAATAAGGATTTGTAGATTGGATTCTTGAGCTGTCAAATTTCTCCAGAAATTGAAAAAGTTATTTCACTTCTCCAAATTGCAATTTGGTAATTTGGTAATTTTTTAGCTCACTGGTATATTTATGGGTGTGGACCTAGCTCAGCATGAGAAGGCGTTCATCTGTACTTTTCTTTATCCCCATCCTCTTACCTAGAAACAGAAGAGGGTTTGCAGAGAAGGCAGCAGGAGCAAAGGACAGGGCTCAGAGGAAGCAAAAGCCCCATCAAGTCTTGCATGAAAGAGCAACACAGTGAATTCAACCTTGACCGCCTTACCATGAAGGAAAAGTTATGGAGATCTAATGCTTGTAGCGAGTCATAAAAATGTCAATTCAGAAATGACTTTCACTCCTAAGCACGCTAGAGGCACACTCTACAGTTTGTAGGCTCTTGCATTTAGGCTTTTATCTCAGCTCAGACTCTAACGGATGTTGTGACATCTAGTGAGTTAGATTAAAATTTGGAACTTTCAATATGAAAAGAAAAATAAATCATTTTTTAATTCAAACTTCCCTCCGCCTTGTAAAGATGGGGTAATCAATCTCTAGCAAAGACAAAGTGATTTTTCTCAAGGTCAAGTCACAGAAGCTCAGACTTCCTGATTTTATTTTCAACTTTTTTTGACCAACGCAAGTAGGTTCTCTCCAGAAACATTGTGTTTATTCCATTGTTTCCCTGACGAAAGGCTGGCAAAAAGTCTATAAAGTCAATGTAGTCCAGCAGTGTGTGTCAGGCCTCGTTCTCCAGTTGTTACTCCCTTGGCATTGCTTGGTGATGAGAGCATGCTTTCATCCATGGCCTTATTTTTCAGAGGGACAGTGTGTTCCAGAGGCTTCACTCCATCTTAGGTACAGAGTTCTCCAGGCAGATTCTTTTGTTGCTGAGCAGCAAGTGAGGCTACTAAACAGATTGAAGTGGGATTCGGAGGTTTACCAGGAGGAGGACAGTGGAACCAATGTTGGTAGGGAAGTTCTTCAGGATTACACTTGAAGAAGAGTGCAGAGAGACAGGAGTTGGCATCAGCAGGCCATTTGGGGAGAATGACAGAGTAGCTCCGAGAGATCTGTATCTGCTCACGTGGCATGTCAAGAAACCTATTGAATCTCTCCGTGTTGTCTCCATTCTTCTTCTTTTTGTTGTTTTTTTTTAGCTTTGGTCTTGTGGAACCCAAGTACTTGGGGGATGTATCAAAGAGTAGAATGCTGCTTCATAAACACTGACAATACCACAAAGATCTATACAATTATTAACTACATAAAAACTCCCTTTATTTCTTACTTTAAAATATTTTTCCTTATGCTTTTGTATGTGTATAAAACCCAAAATTCAAAGAAAGAGCAAAATAAAAGGTAGATACTAGGAAATGGGGAGATAGATCTTTTGGAAATGAGAAGGGGACCAAAAGGTACAGGGAGGGATAGAAGAAGAGAAGAAGTGAGGAGAGGAGACTGGGATAGAAAAAGGAATAAAGATGCATCTTGTACATGCCATGAGGCATGTAATCATTATGTACTACAAACATGCACTTATAAAACACCAAAACTAGAAAAATATACTATTAAAATGCTTAAAAAATAAAAAGGAGAAAAACCAAAAAGATACATATGTGCTATATATAATTAATGCCCATAATTAAATGCCTACTATGTCACCAGCACTATCCAAACTTTACTTTTCCTTAAGTTCTCATAATGCCTAAAAGTACTATTGTTACCATCAATTTGAAGACGACATTCACTGAGATGAAGCAGTTTGCCCAAAGTGCGCAACCAGTGAGCAATTGAGTGGGGACATGAACCTTGGAAACCTAGCCCCAGAGCCTGTGTTCTTCACCACCACCATTCCTAGTCTTTAATATCATTTTTCTGGTAGGAGACAATCAGTTGTCCTTCCATGTTAATGTATTTTATCTTCTCCACTTAATAACGAGTTGATCTTTTTCTTCATTTGTACTCTACAGACGCTTTTGAGCTGGCTAGTTTGGTGAAGTGAGGAGTTTGACTGGATTTTTAAGATGTTTGAGATTAGAATATCACCTTTAACAAATGAAATCTGACTCCATATGACAATGAATGGAATATATAAAAGCAGAGGTTTTCTGACTAAAGTTATATAAATAGCCTCAGGTCAAAGAACCAGTGTAACTACTAAGAGATTTTAATCTAAGACCTCCTACATCACAAACCAAATTCTTATCTGCAGCCTTCTGATTAAAAGCCTTCTCAATGGCTGGGGATTTAGCTCAGTGGTTCTGGTGCCTGCCTCGCAAGCGCAAGGTCCTGAGTTCGATCTCCAGTACCAAAAAAAAAAAAAAAAACAGCAAGAAAACTAAAAGCCTTCTCAAGCCAGGAGCTTGGAAACATCAGAACATAGTACTGCACTATCTGCATAGGTAGGATGATATGTATAAATGACAGATTTTTGTGATTTTGATACTATTCATCTTATTTAATACTATTCATTCTTATGACTTAATAGGACAGAAGCACATCTGACAGTCATTAAGCAAGAAATTCTTCCCCATACATGTATATTTTGGGGAAGTAGAACTTGAAACTTTGTGAAAAAGATCATGACTGACAATTGGAAATGTCTGAAAATGTCAAGAGGTTGTAAAATGTGAATATTCTCCTTGAAGTTGTGAATTCCTCAATACTAGATGAGTGAATCAGTAATCTAGATAGAAATCATCTAGAATGGTATGATTGAAGCACATTCTTAGTGCAGAGAATTGGACTACTTGCCCTTCCCCTTTCAACTCTAAAAGTTTTTCATTCTATCATTTTAGCATAATCTAATTCACATAAAGGACATTTGAAATGCCATCAGATCATGACTAGTACACAATGGAACCCCAATAGTGCTCTCTACAAAACTATGCTAAGAACATTATGCTCATTTAGGTAATGTTAATCATTTAAATTCCTGTCTTCCAGAAAGGATTTAGCAATCCTTTTTATAATTTAAATTCAAATTAATAATATTTGAATTTCTTGTTAGAAACAAGATTTTCTGACAAATGATTCTTTGTTTGCCTGTATAGCATAAACTCAAATATTTCCTTCACTGTCAAGCAAATTTTATTCTTTCTTTGCAAATTAATGCCTCCATTTGCATTCAAAAGACAACCATGTTTCATGAGGGAACTAAATGCTTACAACTTTGAGTTGGTTTTATGTCCATTACTGTTCCCTCTATTGGGCTTTTAAGATTTCTAGAAAGAGAATGCAAATTGAATTGTGTGAGGAAGAGACAAATGTCTCTTTCATTCATAATAAATTGATCTAAAAAGCTTACTGATTATCCAAATGCTACATCTGGACTTGGTGTTATCACATGGAAATTCATTATAGAAAATATACTGTGCAGATTAAGATGGCTAATGTAGCATGAAAGCTGTAATTTCTGTTATGATTTAGAATTATACTTTCCCATCTAAGTGAAGATTGCTTTGACAGGAATTTATCAGCTACCTCAGGTTCTGGCATTTGACCCAAAATAGATGGAAAATATTTATAAGAACTACTTATCATGTAAAAAACATAGTCAAAGTCATATTGTTTCCCATTTCTCAAAAATAAACAAAGCTTTGCTTAAATAACACATGGTTTCTCTAATATGAGAAACTCAATATATAAATAAAGTGCAAAATAAAAGACAAACAATAGGAGAAAAGAGAGAGAGAAAAAGATATTATAATCCAACCTGGACAATGTATCTAAACATGTACCTCGATTTACTATAAATGCCCTATGTATTTTATATGTCTTTTTGGTCTGTTAGTCTGTTATTGATCTGTATGTATTATGACTAACTTTATAAGGACTTATAAGATAAATAAATGAATATGATGGTGGAAAAAAATAGGGGTGGAGGCGAAGGGGAAAAAAATTGAGATGTGTTATGTACATGTTCCAACTCACCAAAATGAATATAATCATCGTACTGCAAATACATATTCATAAAAGTTTTAAAAAAGAAACAATGCTTTCGTATGCATGACACTATCTTATCACTAGCTACCATGCAAAACCTTAGCCAACATTTCAAGTTTTTTGATTCATTTTGAATGGTTACCTAACTCTGGATTCTCTAAGATACTGTTATCCAACAGGAACTAAAGGTAAGCTCCAAATATGAGCCACGTGTACAATTTTAAATGTTGTTATATTAAAAACAGTGAAAAAGGGGTGAAAGTAATTTTAATAAACATATTTTACTTAGTCCAACATATATGCAAGTGATTTGGACATCACCATTTAGATTTCAGATCTGTTGATTCCAAGGCCCAGTTCTTACTATGGGACCTTCTTCCTAACTCATTCTTGTGATTTGACCTATTAAGCATGTTCAGTCCTGGGTGCCCCTTGCTGGGTGTGCTTGCATTACTGGATTTGAGCTGCTGAGCATAGCCAGGGAGAGAGCCAAGCCTTTCCATCTTACTTATCCTGCTAATGGCTGAGTGTCCGCTTGTCCTGCCTAGGGCTGGCATGGTGACAGAAAAGACACTGATGACTTACCTCACTGTAATTATTTTCCCTTAGTCACCAAAGTGCATATGAAACAAAGCCAAGATTAATCTCAGCTTTAGAACTCATTCAAGAATCAATAGCCATGCTGGTATTGAATTATATGTGAAATGAAGCACCAACTCAACAGAGACGTTATCTGTTTATCAGTATTAAGTACAAAATTTTATTGGACTGGACAGTGAATATTCAGTTTGCACCTAGCAATTCAATAGTAAACCTCTAAGTAAATTCCTTGAAAATTGACAATTTTCTCAAAATCCCATATTTTGTTCCTAAATACTCAAATTGCCTCTCTTTCTAGGTGTTAGGAAAATCTTGATGTTGGAATTTACATCTCTGTTCTACTTTCTTGTCAAGCCATCTATGGGAATTTCCTGAGGCTCCCATCACAAATTATCACAAACGAGGTGGCTTGGAACCGTGGGAAATTGTTCTCCCACACTTCTGGCGACCAGAAGTTTGAAATCAAGTTGTTGGCAGGGCCACACTGCCTCCAGAGGACCTAGGAAAAAATTCCATCAATGCATCTTCCAGCTTATATTGTGCATCGGTTAGGATTGTTGTACTTAGACATAGGTATGACAACAGCATGGGTCCAAAATGTGGCTTCATAAGAGACTACCTATGTACGTATAAGCAAAAGCCTTGACTCTCTGTGCTCTAGCTTCTACTCCCTCAGTTCACTTTAATAATAGCAGTTACTTCATAGGGCAGTTGGCAGACAGCAAATGAAGAGCTGCTTATAGGCCGTTTGGAATAGAGCTTAGCCTATAGTTACATTAAAAAACACACTCTGTTATTGGGAACATCATTTTGGAGTTATCGTATATGAAGAATTATAGGCTCTTTGTAGCTATATCTGTAATGTGCTATTACTGTGATATGGTGCACACACAAATGCACCAAAACTTGTGTTAACTGAAACTCATGTAATTAGAATTAAATTATGGATATTTTAGGAGTTAATGTAAATAAGTGTTGTGTAATTATTACTACATAACTCTTTCTCTTTATTTCCTATAGTATAACTACACTGATTTCTAAAAGTATTGACATCAGTATGACCAATAAGATGTTCATCTTGCACATGAGTGCCCCTGAAGCACACTGTGTATTCCTTGAACCTACAAGGTTTTAATTTCCTGTCCCTGATGACTATTTCAGATTACCATGCCTGTATGATTCCATCTGCTTCTGAATTCCTATCACAACACAGTATCTTGCCAGATATTCAAACTTTACCATATAGAGCTGTTATTTTCACACTGTGACTTATGACCTACTAGCAGACCATGAAATCGGCTTAGTGAATGGCAAAGAGAAGTTCTTAAAAAAATAATACGCAGTAGAAAGAAAGGGAATGGATAGAAAACGATACAAAAATGGGTCTGTCAGGATAAATAAAAGTAAATATTGCTTTGTGACTCTTTTGTATTTACAAAAGCTGTGTGTTTACATGTACATGTACACAAGTACAGCTAAGGCTTCTGTTAGGCAGTATAATATAGACTTCTTATGAGATGTGGTGTTTTTCAGCATTTACTGACTAACATATACATTAGTTACTATTAAGATATCATGTATTCATATTTCACACTTTTGTAAATCACACTTTGTTTCTATTTTCTTCATTTTTTATTTTTTCTACTCCCCAACTCTGAACTGGAAAAATAGCACGATGACCTTATGTTGGAGCTGTATGGGTTCACCCCTTGTTGAGATTTTGATGCAGTTAGGGTTTAGCTCTCTCCCCACATACATCATTGTGATCAATATTATTATTAGCCACTGAGAGTGCGTTATACATATCACGACGATTCCCCACAGAAAACTCAGTATGTAACTTGTAAGAGCAAAGATAATCCCTTAACCTAAGCACAGTGCTATTACCAAATTTTAAAATCTAGCATTTAAACAACACTTCTTCATTGTCGGTGAGAGCGTAAACTAGTACAACCACTATGGAAATCAGTATGGAGATTCACCAAAAAACTAAAACTAGAAATTTTTTTTGACCCAGCTAATCCTCTTCTAGATATCTTTCTGAACAGGTGATCCATGCATACCCATGCTTATAGCAGCATAATTAATAAGAGCTGAAGCTTAGAAACTACCTATATATCTATCAACAGATGAATGGATAATGAAAATGTGATATTTATACACAATGTAGTACTACTCTGTCATAAAGAAGGATAAAGTTTAGGCACTTTTAGGTAAATGGATGCACCTCGAGACCTTAATGTTAAGTGAAATAAATTAGGCATATAAGTTTAAATATCGCATTGTTACTCTTTATATGAGAAACCCAAAGAATAAATAAGAAGCAAAATAAAAGATAGTTTTTAGAAAGCAGGAAAATCTTTTTCAAATGGGAAGGAGAACAGGAGAAAGAGGGAAGGAAGAGGAAAGGAAGGAAAGGAAAATTTTAAAGAAAAAGTTGAAGAGGAAAAAAATTGAAATACTGTAGAGCTTTTGCAAATAGGGAGGGGAAAAAAATTGAAGGGAACAGGGAGAAGAGGGAAGGGAACAAAAAAGAATTAAGACGTGTTATGTACATGTACAAATTCCCCATGATAAATGTAATCATTATGTGCTGGAAACATGTATCAGTAAAAAATACTATTATCTAACATTCAGCACACACTCAAGTTTCACTAACCTCCCCAACGATATCATTTATAATAACTTTTGTTTTGTTTCAAGATCTAATCCAGGATTATATATTACATACACTTAATTGTCTTGCATTTTATCTCCTTTAATTCTAGACAGTTTCTTGGTTCTTAATGGGCTACAGGATTTTCTGTTGCCCCACAATGATTTTGATGCTTCTTGTTTGAATCAATGGCAGAAGTTAACTTTTTCATATATTCCGAGAATAGTATGTGTGTACACATGTACACATTTTGTGACATATAGGCTCCATTTCTAATCCTTGCGATAGTTATTATGTAACTAAGGAAGTTCATTTTCCCTGAATGTAAGCTGCTAGCCCAGCGTCATTTCGGTTGTAAATTTTTGAGTTAGGCTTTGGACCTGGAGGACTTTCCACTCTATCACTCTGCCTCTGATCCACATTGATTTAAATGTTAGTTGTTTAATATTAGTATAGCCACCCCTACTCTCTTTGGGATGTAGTATCTTTTTCTATCATTTCATTTTCCATGTATTCCTATCTTTAGATTTAAAATAAGTGTAATGATAGTATATAGTTGGATCATGATTTCGGGTGCTTCTGCTTGTTTCTAATCTCAGTTTATTCTACATGTATCTGTCTTCTGATTGGAGAGTTTAACCTGTTTATGTTTAAAATAATTACTGATGGCCCTGAGATTTAGCTCAGTGGTTTCAACGCCTGCTGTGCAAGTGCAAGGACCCCAGTTTGATCCCCGGTACAAAAA
>NW_004624755.1:13316221-13394568 GCF_000247695.1 Heterocephalus glaber
ACTTCTGTCATTTTGCTGCTTGTTTTCTCTATGATTCATAACCTTTTTGTCCCTCATTTCCTGCATTGCTATCTTTGTTTTCAGTTGATTTTTTTGAAATGAACCATTTATATTATTTAAATTTCTCTCTCAGTTCCCGTGACTATACTCTTTAGCTATTTTATTTATGGTTGTTACAGGGATTATGTTTAACATACTAAAGTTATATGATTCTAATTTGGATTTATACAAGCTTAGCTTTAACAATATACAAAATCTCTACTCCTTTAATAGTCCTGTTCCCACCTTTCACTTATTTATGTCACAAAATTATCTCTTTGCGTATTGTGTGTCCAAAAACATAAATGAATATTTTTAATGCATTAGCATCTTAAATGGTGTAGAAAACAAAATGTGTAGCTATAAACCAAGGTTGTAGTAGTATTAGCTTTTGAATTAATATTTTTAAAAAACGTACTAGCCTCTTAAATCATGTAGGAAACAGAAAGTAGCAGATTGAATAACTGGCTTCAATCTCCACCCCTTGCCCTATCTACACTTTTGTCATGTCTTCATTGTGGGTGGAGTACATGTCCCTGCTGATAGATTTCAGGCTTGTCTGTCACTGAGTTTGGCCAAGTGACATGGTGGTAAATGTGGGGAATGTGCCAGTCTGAGCCTAGGTCCTCAGAAACATTGTGTATTTCTGTGTTCTCTTGTAGGACTGCAGTGGGAGAAAAAGAGCATACCAACCTGGCAGTCAAAAGGAGGTGAGAGACACGTGTAACAAAGCTGCTCCTTCCTCTCACTAATCTTCAGTTTAAACTGTAGTTACCAGCATAACTCAGCCTGGGTCAGCAAAACCACGAGATCAAATGACTGTCATAAGCCACTTGGCCCTGAGATAATTTTTTAGAAAGCTATATTGAGTCAAGACCTAGCTAACACAGTACCTGACACTGCAGGTGACACAGTAATTACTTGGTAAATATCGGTACCCTAATAATGTGAGGATATGCCATTTGGCATTTCAATTTGCTCATAGAAGAGAAAAACTCCTTTTATTTTATATAATTTGTTTTGAAGGGCAAGCATCAATTTGTGAAATGAAAAACTAAATAAAAATCTAAGATGATAAGCTCAAGATCCTCAGTATTATCTAGTCAGAATCAGTATCCTTCTAATGATCCCTAATGATTATGATTTTCACTAACCCATTGGGCTAAAATGTATATATAGTATAAATATAGTATAAATCTAACATGAACATAATATGGATGAAATTAAGTTCTACCAGTACTGTAGACCATAACACCCATTAGGAGGATGGTATATAGTTTCAGGGATTTGGATGCAGGCTCCCAATATGCTTTATATGCATTCTAAATTATATCAGCCAGTGGGCTGTATTGTATTCATTTCCCACCCAAGTGGAATCTGAACCACAAGTGGCCGGTGATAGATTCATATTACACTAATATAATGCTCTATACAACTTAGTATTCTCAAAAATAATCCTTATAACTAAGTGCCTGATGCCCGAAGACTTGGAGTGCTCTTTTGCTTGGATCTTAGATTTCTCTATCAAACCAAGACACACAATGGAAAAATCATTCAAGTCTGAAGTTCCCTCAGAGATGCAGGAAGCTGAATTCCTCATGAACTCTCACAGGAAACACTGTTTATTCTGGTGTCTAAAATGCCTTAGACAAATATTTCACATCAAACCCAGACTGAAAGTGACTACAGTGGTACCTTGGTGCAGGAACTTAATTCATTCCACCATTCTGGGGAATGTGCCTGCATTCGTATTTCTACAGGGAAGATGGTCACATTCGTGTTTGTACAGGAAGATTGCTGTGATCTTGTTCATCACCTGATGTAGGCTTCACAAATGGAAGCAAAATTTTGCCTAATGTTGAAATAAACATTTAGGAGTCATCAGTTCCAAACTTTTTTCTTTTGCATCTAAGCAGGAAGCAGCAATACATTCATTTATTCATCTGAAACATTATTCACAAGTTGTCATGTGCTGTGCTCTGTGTTTGATGCTGAAGAGGTAACGGGGAGTTTAGCATTAATCAAAAATCTGAAAAATAAATATAAGATTATATCTATGACATGTACTATGAAAGAAAGTTGAATGGTCATATGAGAGTATGCAATAGGAGTCAGACATAGTTTTAGAGAATAAAAGAAAAGGAAATAAAAGAAAGGCTTTCCCTTGGAAGTCTTTTTGAAGCAAATACACAGAAAATTAGTAGAAATTATCCAACTAAAAAGTTGGACAAGAGGCATTTCCGGGGGAGTAAGCAGCTTCTGTAAAGTGAGACGCTCACTTGAGTCATGGAGTGAAGATGATCAGTGTGATGGAACAGGAGCACTGGGGAGAAGAGATGTGAAATGAGGCTGGGAGCTACATGGCTATTCACCCTCGGGTTGGAAATCTCCAGCTTTTTGTGGTCCTCTACACTGGTTCTGTCATTTTTCCACCACACCCTATGCACTGCAAGATGAAACTTTTAGAATTCCGTCAATAATTTTCTTGTCCTCTATCTTCCAGGTAGTCCAGCCAACTGGAGAATCATCAGGAAAGTGGATGATGAGCTGTCTGTGAGGCAACTGTATTGCTCCACCTTCCTTGCTTGTCTTTGGTTTGGCAATGGCTATGCCTGCCTTTCTACTTAGGGCAGGTCCTGCATGATGGCGCTCTTCAATCTCTCTCTCTCTCTCTCTCTCTCTCTCTCATATCTTTTGTTCCCTTCCTTTGCTTCTTAAACTTAGAGAACTCATCACTTCCTGCTGTTTCATAATCCTTTGCCCATATTTTAAAAATAGTCTTTCTATTAAACCCTTTTGGATTTTTCACTTAAGAATATCATCTGTTTCTGCCAAATTCTTGAGTGTTGCAGTTTTATATACCATATCCTCAGATTTAGTATTTCATCCCAAGGGAAATGAAACAAGGATTCTTAAGAGCACACACATACAAATTTCAAGGTGGGTGTGTATAGGCACACTCACCCATGGGAAGCACCAAGTAAGTTACTATTCAGACTTATACTAAAATGGTAAGTTTGGCTGCAAAATATAAACTAGGTTGAAAGTTGAAGGATGGAGGGAGACACGATACTGTTATAGTTTCAGTAAGACATGTGATTAGCTGGGATATTTAAAAAATGGTGAAAATTTAGAGAAGTTCGTAAATTCAAGATGAAGAAAACAGCTTCAAGGATGGACTCCAACATCGTGTTTATGCAACTTGACAGAAGGCAATAATCATTGATTGAGCTGGATCACTTGGAAAATACTCAGGTTTGCAGATGGCAACCAGACTTTAGGATTTGAAGTGTTGTGTTTGAAGTGGCTTCAAGATATCTAGGTGGAGATATGAAGCAGACAATTGGTTATGAAGATCCAAAACTCTTAGGAAAGGTCAGGATTGGAGGAATTATATTTGAGAGTTTTTGACATATGGGGATGATTAAAATGGTGGTTGTGTGTGAGGTTTCCTGCAGGGTGAGAATTAAACCCAGGCTCAGCCCTAAAGAACTTCTACATAAACCGACCAGTTAAAAGAAAATAAACGTGGGAAGACAAAGGAAAGGAGAAACAGAGACTTGGGCAGCACCTGTTGAAACGGGTACATTGTGGTAGAGAACACAAGGAAACAGAATATTAAAAACAGCGACAATTATCCAGACTCTGAGGTTGACTGAAAAAATGTGAAAAAAAAGTATTTTTCTTACTGTACCACAATAGCCCCTTGCTTTTTTAGAAAACAAATGTTACATCTTAAAGCAAATTGTTTTCTATGCCCAACAACAGTTCTACTGTGCTTAGGTTCTTACCCGTACCCCTTTCAAAGTCTGCCCTTCACTTCAGTGGGAGCCATAACTCATTGCTTTTACTTAGAATACAGTTCAGGGCTTTCTACTCCTGCTTCTGTTTCTTACTGTTTGCCCCAAGCAGAACTGATAAACTGGAGCCAGCCTAGGAGTTTAGTTTTATGATACTTGAAGGCAGCACTATAACTATTCATTGATATTCCTTTCCTGACAGCTACATCACAAGCTATTCATAACGAAAACCAAGAAGCATTCATCAAGTGAGAGAATATATAAATGGTAAAACTCAACATTTGACATTTTTTAAATAAAAAAATTCATTAATCCATGCAGCTTCAGATTTTGGAAATATATATCCTTTAACAACCTCAAATTTTTCCAAACTTAAGAAAACCACTTCCATTGTCAACAGTGCACGTGACTCCATAGCCATCTTACTATGGTGCATGGTCACAAAAAGACACTCATTTTGCTTTTACCTCCCTTGTTTTGTGGATTAACTGTTCATCTGCCAAAACAAAGCAAGGGACAATCTTGTGGTCTTACCCAGCATATACAAATAAGCTTGTTTGTATGTCTCTGTTTTAATTGGTTATTTATGCTGCACTCCAGGATCTAACAACTCATTTTGCTCTAGGAGAAAACAATCCATGACACAACACTGCTCTGACAGTGTAGAAAGGATGGCCCACTCAAAAATGAAACCAAGTAATGCTCTCTTGAGCACCTTATGAGGCTGTCTTCTTCACAGCTTTGAGGAAGCTAGTTACGAACACCACCTTACTGCAGGAAGGACAATGTTGTACCAAAGGAAGATGGTATGGTGTTGTTTACAACAAGCATTACCAGGCTGTGGTAAATGGAGGCTGATCTCAATTGTGAGACTGTCATAATTTAAATTAAGCGGGAAACATTTTCTCTGGGATCATATAGTAAGTTAACCCAAGGAGCAGCTATAGAGTTGGAAATTAAATTAACCCAACAAAAAATAAAAATTTGACACTTTTAGAAAAAAAGTGCATGCATTTTATTAGTGGACTCTGAGCTGCTGAGGTAGTGCTACCAAGGATGGAGATCCATGAACCTTCCAACCATCTACTGGATGTCATTACTCTACTGGTCTGGGGCTCTTGCCAAGTCAAACTAACACTTACCATCTTCAGTCATTTATGCCTGGAAGATGGTCAAATACAAGACTTTTTCCAAGCCTCGTAGAGTTTAGTGCCCACCTGTTCTTAATCAATAGGAAGACTTCATAATAGAATGTTCCATGAACCCATAGACAACACCACCCAGGAGTTTATAGTCTTGGCTGCTAGTCCTGGGATTACTTTTCCTTCAGCTGTGAACATAGCAGTCTTGCTAAATTGCTATGAGGAAAGAGTGGTTGAGGAAACCTAGAACATCCAAGTCCCAGGAGATAATGCATATACATTACAAATCAAGAACTGACAATAAAACATGTGCTGCAGCAAGCATGCTTTCCAGTAAGGATACAGAGAATTTTTGAGTGCTTTCTTTCGGTTTTGTAACATTTCTATTAAAAAGTGCCACACATATAAATGGATAAATTTTCATTAAATGTCCTCTCTGTCAAAGAAGGAGATAATTTATATCAGGCAAAACAAACAGGGTCCAAGTTATAAGCATGGGGCTCATGATCACATTCATTCTCACTCACTTCCTCAGCTGGAGAGTATGCAAGAAGGAGTTTCCAGTTTTTCTCAGACTATTGTCTTAGTTTCCCTGGGCTGCCATAACAAAGAACCACAAGCTAAGTGCTTAAACAGCATAAATGTATAGTTCTGCAGGCTGTAAGTCCAAAGTCTAGGTGCACAGGGCTAGCTTCTTCTGAGGGCTCAGAGGGAAGCTGTATCATGCCTCTCTCCTGGTGAGGGCCCAGAGTCTAACACTGCCTGATGTGCAGATACAGCTCTCCAATCTCTGCCTCTGTCTTCACAGGGCTTTCCTGTGTGCATCTTTCTCTTCTTATAAGGACAAATGCATATTGGATTAAAGGCCCACCTTCTCCAGCATGATCCTATCTTTACTAATTTCTTCTGTTAAGACTCTCTTTTAAAATAAGGTCACATTCTGAGGTTCTGGGAGTTAAGACCTTGGACTGTTTTTGTGGGGACATGATTTGGCCCACACTGCCATTTAAGCAATGTCAAACATCTCAGCAGAAAATGACTGAGAAGCCAATGAAGGCAAAATTTTACTTCATTTACCATTGTATTAAAGAGAAGCCAAATTAAATTTGTTTTGTCATTAAAAGAACTTTAACATCCAACTTCAAAATACAATTTACAAGGAAACTATTAACTATTTGTGACCTGACAAGAAAGAAGATTTCCCTAATCTTTGGTGTAAACAGTCTCTGAAGTAAATCATTTATTGCATGGAATTATCTATGCCACTCATTCCCAGTGGATCAGGGATTGACCTTAAGAAAGTATATGGATACGCATATCTTAAATATTCTAACACTATTATGGTTTCCCTTTATTGGGATCTATTAATTACCAAAGCTAGTTTCTGCAGCTACATGTAAAATTCTTGGTAACTTCAACATAGCAATATAAAGTAATGTATAGCGGTTGGGTTTGTATTTAATGAGCCAGATTACAGGGTCTGTTTGAGTCTAGCTGAAAGATTAACAAACATGAGTTTAAATCAAAGCACAGAAATACTAGAAAGTGTATCTGTTCCATAAAACAAGCTTGGCTCAGTAAAAACAAGCTCAGAAGTGAGCTCGCATGTCTGTACCTGATATTGAATTACCAGGTTGCTCTGATGGTCTATTTCATCTTCCAGAGTCTAGTGACTAAAAAAATGTTGGCAAGGAGCTGAGGGCCCAACACCTTCTGGAGAGCTATTCTCCTATTGGCAGACAGATTTGTGCTTTGCCAAACTCAGCACCAAGTGCCCAGGGTTCGCTAATTGCAGCCTTGATTATCTGTAGGTCAAAGTCAATGACTCCCTTGACAGTCGTCAAGACCTTGACTCCTTTGCCCACAAACCAGAGGTCAAAGGGAGCCCATTAGCAGCTCTGCACTTAGACACCAAGAACGGTAGGGTTTTCTTGATTAGAACCCAGGAGGCAGCCTGACTGATGTGTTCAGAGATGGAGCCAAATATGCTGGAAAAGAAGAGGTACAGCAAACAGGACCCCTGCTAATGCCTCCAGCCTATTCTCTCGTCACTTCAGACTTCTCAGTCTACACCACGGTAAGACTGAATTTCATCCAAGTTACCCAGCTTGATGGGTTCTTTCATTCTGTTTCGCTTTTGCATTCTCTCTCAACTCTGAGTCCACACACACACACACACACACACACACACACTCCCAGCTGCTCCTAATGTTTTTAAAAATAGCTGTTTATTTAGCAAATGTCAATGTGTCCTTCAGAACTTGAACAAATAGGGCTCCTTTAAAGATGGTTCACAACTGCCTAATCCAGTGCCCCAGGGGCCCTTCTCTGTGCTCTCAGTGGCTGCCTGTTCTTAGATCTCTCCTAGGACTCAGCACGTTCTGTGCTATAATTGCTTACGTGTTTTACTGTCTTCCACACTAGATTTTAATTCTTGAAAATAAGAACCATGTCCCATTTACTTTTGTAACCTGGCAACTAGGATAATTGACTGTCGAAAAATAAGGTTTCAATGGACGTTCATTGAATGAATAATAGAGGGGATGCTAAAAGACCAGCATTGTATTTCCAGCTGTGCCAGTAACAAGCTTTGATTTTTTTAGTATATTGTGATTGCTGTTGTCACACTCATGACTTCAACATCCTTAGCCACTATGGGAAAAAAATCTCTGTTTTCAGACTTACATTTCCATGAATTCATACTCATTTTTTCTTTTCAAGTGTAAGGTGGGAATGACTCCATTTACATAATGATAGAATGAAAGACTATTATCATGTATACGTAGGAGTATTTTCCAGTGCAGACCTCTATAGAAACATGAATTATTATTGATGCTTGGTCGAAAGTAGAGGAAAGGAAAGCTGAGTATCTGAAACTCGAATTTTTTTGTGGGAAATATATTTATTATATCAGTTTAACATGGCACATCTACAAAATACCTTCCCCTTCCTTTCCTTTCTACCCAGTAGGTGGAGCATGAGGAATGTAGACAACCTCAGTACTTGTTCATTTTAGCCTAGGTACCATCAAGTCTCTCGGTCACTTCATGTAGCCAATGACCTGCTAGCTGGAGTTTCTCATCACTAGACTGAAAAATGATTATTCACTTCTTGACTTTGTTTAAACAGCAACAACTATCAATTTGTAAGCAATTACATTGAGTATTTCAAGATATATATGCAGGTTTCACTGCAACCAACAAGAATATGGTGAGTTTCTGCAAAGGTGGAACATTTTTCCTCTCCCTTTATTTATGTTTCAAGGTCTCACAAATTCCCTCTGCAAGTTCACAGTGTACAAACACCTTTAGCTTTGGGTATTAGTGCTTTCTCTGGAAAAAAACTTAGGAGACTAAAGGTTGACTTTTAGAACAAACAGCCAGTGAAGTTTTTCTTGGATAAGAAGAAAGAAAAACATATCTTTATTACATCCTGGTTCTCTATCATTAATTTATCTTTCTCTACAATTAGAGTGAAAATTGACAGATTACATCAAATCTAACCTTTTTCTATGCATCAAAAATAGCATAAAATAAGCAGTTCAAAACTCACTGTGGGCTACTAAGAAAAGGTTCAGAAATTTAAAATTAGGCATTTGTGATAAATCAGGGGAATAAATGGTAGATGCCTTTATCGATCTCTAGAGTCTAACCCCTTTCCAAATACTTCTTGCTCAACATATGGTATTGAATAAAGACCAAAAGAGAGAAAATTTAACTGTTGATCTATGCAGGTCATAACCAATGTGGAAAATATGCCACAGCAGCTTACAGAAAGAACCATTTCAAAACATATAGATGTAGAAACTATAGTGGTATCATATATATGTGCATACACAATGAACACAGGAAAGAAATGCAGGTTGTGAACCAAGCTGACAACTAATATATACATAAACACACACAGATATAAATACACACATACACACAGATATACATGTATGCAGAGACACATTCATATACTTCCATCCATGACATACAATCTCACATATAGATACACACACATGGGTTTCCAAATATGCACACATACTTCACATAAAAAATTAAGAAAATTTCCCCAAATACACTTTGTTATTGTCTAATTGTAATTGCCAACAAAACCTTTTCAGTGTCACTTGTCCTCTTCAACACAAATGATGAATTTAAATAAAAGAGTAACCATGTAAGCTGCCAAATTGGAAAAGCCATATAGAGGAATTCAAAGAGTGTAGCACTCAGATTTAGGAGACCAGGGTCCTACTTCCAAGTAGTGGTTCATGCATCCAACACTAAACTTAAATCAGGATCAAAACTGGGGGCGCCTTTTCAGGATCTTCCCTCCAATGGTGTGCTGGAACTATTCGATTTTTAAAAATTAAAATGTAAAACAGGCTAAGTTCAGCTGAAATGTAAATAGTTCAGTCCTATTGTCTGATGCCAAGATTCCTTCCTTGTGTGGTATAAAATATGAGTTTATGAGTCCTGATTTAAATTATCTGAGTCTATAGTTACTAATTGTAAAATGCTGTGATTGGGGCCTTAGAGACTCCTAAGAGAACTTTTAGTTCTATAATTATTTAGAAGTACTTACAAAGCATGGCCATTCTGACATATCCTGGGAAAGAAAAAAAATCACAATTTTAGCACAATATCTCACTCTCTAAACCAAATAGGAAAATGCAAATGGTATAATAATAAAATTTGCATCCTCCCATTCAACAATTTTGTGATAAATCTATTTTGTCAAGTGACAAAGAAGTCACTGAAAGAAAAAAAATCTGAAATGAAAATTGACAAGCCAATAAACAACCCCACTTCAGCTACAAAAACAAAACAAATAAAAGCAGTGCTATTACTGTAAATCAATAAATATTGGATGTTAAATGAAGCATAGACTTCAATACCAAAATTGAAGAATATATAAAAACCCAAACACAGATCTGCCTGGGGATAGGCGTGGGCATTGTGCCAATTTTAAAGGAACTATTTATTTCTCTGTGTTTCAGTGTCTCTCTTTACAAAGTGAGGAATCTTATTAATGATTGCTGAATTCCAGCTCTAACAATCTGTAAAAGACTATAGCTGGTAACAATTTCCTTCACCTCGTGTTTTGTTAATCCTGCCTCATGGAATTCATTTAAATGCAATCCATGCTTGATTTTCATTCATAAGGAGCTCCATGGTCTACATAGACTCTAATTGCAAAATTAGTATTGTTTCAAAAGCACCAGTTTAGTCTAAAAAATGAGATGCCCTCAATATGACATGCATATCTAATTTCTTTCACAGTTGCATGAAGTAAGCAAGAAAAGCATTCTTAACCACTCCTGAGAGCCTTTATCCCAAGCTATTCAACAAATGTTTTCTGTCCACTTGTCCAAGAAAGCTGACTAGACAAAACAGCCAGTGGAGGTACAAAGAAGAACATTCATTACTTAGCACAGCAAAATAAAAGATGTTTAAAATGAATGACCTATGGACACAAAAATGACTCTTCAAAGGATCCCATATTCATTTTTTTAATTATAAAATTGCCAAGAGTGTGGCATGCTACCCTGTTAAAAGGCTGAATTTCCATTACATTACAGAGATAGGTGTGATTCTTTAATTTTAAGTTAAATGGATGTAATATAGGGTAGTGTTGAATACAAATTATTTATACAATCTTTAGACATTACACTAGAGATAGTTTGTCACCAAAACAAGGTGATCTGGAATGACCAGAGATCTTACTACCTTCCAATCAGAAAAGGTATCTTGAAGCCCACAGTTCTTTTTTATTTGTTCTTAGGATCAAAAATGGCATGGGGCCTTTTTGAACAACTGATAATTTGAAATAGGAAGAAAATCTCCAAAGGGGTAGGGGACGTGGGAGGGGAAGGGGAAAGGAGAAAAGAAAGAAATGGAAACGAAGTCTATGTAAATAGGGAAGGGAGGAGGGGTAAAGGGCGCACAGGTAATGGGGAAAAAATAAGAACCAAGATAAATCATGTACAGATACAAGCACCCAATGATAAATGTAAATGTATTGTGTACCTAAAATGTACCAATAAAAGAATTTAAGCAAAAAAAAAAAAAAAAACCATGGCATGGGATATATGGATTAACGGTACAGAGGAATAAACTCAGCTCTCCTCCCCTTCTCTCCAACACACAAAGGAAGATGTGTGCTCATCACAAAACCTCAAGTGGGCATTCTTTCATATTCTAGAGTATTCTCTCCCTTTAGGCAAACTCCAATCCTTACTTTAGCTAATAATTCTCTGATGTGTTTTGCTTTTTCTTTTCTCCACCATAACCCAGGCAGATTCTCATAACTTCGCTTTGTTTGACAGTGTTTCATAGACCCAATTTATAATAGGGAATGCTTGACTGGAGAGGGAGCAGAACAATCTAGAAAAGGCATGGGGAGGTGGCTGTGAGCTTTACACCCAGGCAAAGAATTCTTCAACCCTGCCTGCTAAGCTCTGGAGTCACTTGTGAACTCAGCTAGAGCCAAGCCTATCTCCCTGCCTATTCCATTCTGGCTCATACATTACTGGAGGTCCCATGTAAGATTTTGACATTTTTTGAGATTATTTATAAGGTCACCAAGGAAATCTCCAAATGAAGCTGTAAGATTTATCTCTACAATTGTCATAGAGTCAACCTTCTAGCTGATTTTCACAGGGTGATGCTGATGTAGAAGGCATCTGGAGTCAGCGCACTTGGATTTGAATAGAAACTTTACCACTAAACAGTTATGTCAACTTAGAACAGTGTATGAACCTCTCTATGCCTCAGCCTTTCTAACTACAAGACAGAAAAGACTATGTAATTCATAGGTACATGTACAGATATGCAGCAAATGTTCTCAGTCAGATAACAATAAAGGTAAAAACTAGTTTTGCTTGGTTTTGTAAGATGAGATTCCAATTATTTGCTCTAACTGCATTACCATATCACTTTCATCAAAAGGCAGAATGTATAGGAAAAAGTACAGTGGCCTAATGTTAGGTTTAAACATGAAGTATCCTCCAAAGATGTATGCATTGAGGGGTTGATGCCCAATGCATCGGTATTTGAAGGTGGCGTCTGGAGAGGTGATCGGATCATGAAACACTAATCTCATGAATGGATTAGCTCACTGAGTTCAATGAACTATTTAGGGTGAGAGCCAGTTGGAGGCAACAGGTTATGGGAGACAAGCCTTTGAAGGGTATATTTTTCTCCACCCCTTTCTCTCTCTCTGCCTGTCTTTGCTTCCCAGCCACCATGAGGTGGCCAGTTCTGCTGTACTACACCCTCTCTCCCATGATGCTCTACTTCACCATCCATTATGGTGCTCTGCTTCACCAGCACAGGCCCCTAACAGTGGAGCCAGTCTGCTATGGATGAGACTTCTGAAGCCATGAGCCAAAGGACACCTTTTCCCTTCTAAATTCCTACTCTTAGGTATTTTGCTACAGTGATACAAAGCTGGTTGACACAAATGAGATAATGAGAGCCATGTTAATCTTGCTGTCTGACCAAAAACCATGCTTCCTTGAGCTCATTTTCTCTCAGGTCCCAGTCGCTGCTTGTGTACATGATGTAGTCTCACATTGTGAATGTTAAGGTCTAAATAAGAACACCAGTTAAAAAGTTGAAGCTAATCTAGATAATCTCTATACTCTACTCTGACTCACTCTTCTTGCCTTGGTACTCTAATATTAGTCAGAAGAAATCAATTCATTTGCATATCCTTATACATAATCATTCATATACACCATGTCATTTGCACCTCATTGTGAGTACAAGGGAAGTGAATTTAACAAGTCTGTGACAATCCCCCAATGTACTTGTTATTCTGCTGCTGTCATTCTTTAGTTATCATCCTGCACCTTCAAGAAAAATTGTGTGAAACAAAAGAGTATGTTGCTCTTTCACAATAGAGGAAACCGAGTCTTCTCAGAGTAAGTAAACGACTCGCTTCTTTTCACGCAGACTATTCAAGTCTCAGGCCCTGTGTTGTTGACCAGGGCTGGCTCTACATTCTACCCCAGATCCAGAAGGTGAAGTCATTTCCAGCTGCATCATGCAATAAGTGTGAGAAGTAAGGGGAGATGCTCCGCCGAAGGGAGAAGCATGCTGTTTTACTGGAAGGAGATTGTCTAGGCAGCACCCTATATTCACTCTACTTATCATGAATATGTATTAATCTTTTTTCTATTCTCTCTTCTACTGCCAAGTGCATTGTCGGTGGTGTCATTCAGCAAAACAAAGTCTTTTAGGACTAGCCCTCACTTAGAGAATAAAATCGAAATGTCCTAACTCATGGCCCATCTGATCCAGCACCATTGATCTTTCCAGCCTCACATGTTCTCCCTCTCTTTAGGGCCTGCTCAGCCACAATCACCAAACCCATCTATCCATTTCACAGCCATTCTACTTTCTTCTATCCTATAATTCTTCATTCTTTGTCTGTGTACTGAAAACATACTCCTCTATTAGGTCTCTGTCAATGTCATTTCATTGATGTCTTTTTCCTGGGAGACCCCATACTCTCCTCCCTCCACAGCCTCTTCCCAGACTCTGATAAGGCACATATAAGTCACAGTGCATTACGCTGAGTGCTTATGGTGCTACCTTCTTTCTCCATACCCCAGGATGCTGTGAAGAATGTCTGTTCTCATTCCTTTTGGTAAGCTTAGTTCTCACAAAGAGTCCATTGTAAAGAAATTTCTTGATAAATATTTTCAGGGTTTATGAATAACTGGCCAAATGAATAAGAGAATAATGAATATATAAAGAAATAAACTTGCATATGTTATCTGAATTGACTTCTAATGGGCTAGTATTACCCCCTCAGATTTCTTGTTTGAAAGGAAATTCTTAGAGATCATCTTGAAAAGAACATTAATATTGAATATTTTAGAAACAGTCAAAGGCCTTGTGAACTTGGGAGCATTTTTCCAACCATATGCTTTTCATCTTCTGATTCAGCTGATACAGTATGGAAATAATTGAATGGCCACTCTTTCCTAGGATGTCAACATACATTTATCAAGGTTTCCAGGCTGTTAGTTTCTCCTTTGAAATTTTAAAAGATGTGACTTTTGGCAATACTGTATAAACATGAGATTATTTACCTGATTTTTACTCAGAACTATCATTTGATTCATCTGCCAAGATAACTTCATTATGTCCTTGGGCAATTCAATCCACCATTTAGGTCTCCATTTTTCAAATTCACTGACTAAGAATGCCAAATCTTAAGGGAAGCCAGTGCAAAACTTTAGGAGTTAGTTAAGAGAAAGGGCAGAAGGATAATATAAACCATTGTGATACAATTTTCTCATATATGAGATTAATTTATCTGTCTTGTTCTTTCATCTTTTCTTCTTGTCAGCAAAATTTGGATTAATCTATTTTTACAACTGTACTTTTGTGACATCAATTATAATTCTTAATCACATGGTACCTTTTATCATAGTTAATGCTATATTAGGGTGGTCTTAGACCATAACAAATGTACTGCCTCAGCCAATTCTCCTTCCATTGCAAAGCATAGCATCTGAAAGACTGGACTGACAAGAAAAGAAATATCCTGGAATCTAATATGTTTGGGACAGAGAAAGGAGACCAGCAGCCCAAATCAATGTCTCAAGATACAATGAACTCTTAGTCAAAGCAGGACTGCTATGATAATTTTAGGAGACTGAGCTTCCAAATCCACAGGCACATAAAGGTGGTTTAAAGAAAGCCCAAGTGGGTGAACCATTGCAATTTCTGAGAGATTTGTGTGAGTTGGAGCAGGTATGCAGCCATTAGCCAGGAGTTTAAGAAAGTAACTCCAGTCACCGGAGTAGGGAAGAGGGAACTGGCTCATGATGTTGGGTCAGGGATCAAATAAAAGAACCTCCACACTGGGGAAACATTTTCAGAAACAACGTCAGAAACAGAAACTTCAACAGGAAACCCAAACTAGCTCAGTAAGAATACAAATGCACTTTGCAGAAGATTCACTTAGAATTTCTTCAGTGTCCCACAGGGGAAAATGTAAGACAGTGTTCAGAGCATGGGCTTCCACTTCCACTCACTCATTTGAAACTGGTCTTAATTTATCATATGCATGACTTTAGAAAAGCCACGTTGCTTCTTATATGCTTTGGATTTGTGTCATTGAAGATGCTTTCTATCAAACCAAAACAAAAGATCTAACTCAGACTGACTATTGCAGAGAAGGATTGTTTTGGTTCATCTAACTAGAAGTTCTCTCTGACTGGTATCATGGCAGCAAGATGTCCATGTCTTCAGGTCTGTTAATTTTTCAATTGAGCAGAAATCAGAGCTCTACTTTCAGGATCACTCTCTTTAGAATGAAGGATCTTGCTTCCTAGCAATTCCCAAAGAAGACTGTAGCCAGAATTGTCATGTGCTTATGCCTCAACCAATTCCTAGGGCCAGATAGTGCCATGGCTGAAAATCTGAGGCCTAAGTCCTTAAAAAATATTAGTGGCAAGGGATGGAGTTGATATCATACCAAGATCTCTGCTGGAGCTGAGCTGGCATCAGTTCCCAAGCAAGAATTTGATCTGTGTTGAAGAGAGGTAAGTACTTGACCGAATTAAGTTTTTAAAACAAAGAAAAAATTAGGAAACAGAACTTAAATATGCAACCAACAACATGACTTATTTGACTTCTCATCTGTAAGAGAGGAGTAGTAGCAATGCCCACCTTGGAATATGTTGGGAGGAGTAAATTCATAGGAATTACATAGCACAGCCTCTGGTTCAGTAAATATGATGGTTGCTACTTCTGTCATGATTACTTTATTGCTTTGTCCACACCTACCTTCCCTGATAACCCCATTTGTTCCATTTTTCTGTCCCTCCACCTCATTCATTGCTGGTGCTTGAGTCTTTGAGCCTAAGTCACCCTCTTTTACTTGGTTAATTGATTTAGTTTCTACGACTATATGTGCACACTTGTACTTAATCAAGATACCAGGATATCACCATCATCCTTTACAGATGAAGGCTCAAATCCCATCAGTCAATATATAAACTACTCTAGAAATTCTGAAGGATCAACAACTGAGACAGATTGCAAAGCTTGCTATACTGTTGTGCAGCAGTGTGGCTAGCACAAGGTTAGTGTCCAGTAAACTTATTGAATTTGAATGAAAACTAACAGGAGTAATATGTCTATAAATAATCAATATAAAGCAACTTTTGATGAGCACAACAGTGGATATATGAATAAAATATTTTAGAGTTTGGTCAGCTTGAGGTAGAAATAGAAACTGAAATTTGAGAATGATGTGGAAAGGGTTTCTTGGAGGAGCTGAAACTTGAGTCAAAGGGTGAAAAATTCTAGCATAACTTTAGTCTAATGAATGTGTGTGCTCAATTTCCAACCACCAGATGTATTCTTGTATCCCATCTGTCCATTCCATATATGAAATAATTTTAGACAGTTAAAATTTATCAATTGCTTATCTTGGAAGCCTTTCTGATTTTAGTTGGATAAAAATTGATGTTCAGGGAAGTTTTCACTAAATATCACATATTCTAACTATTAAGTAATAAGTTCTAAAACAGAATATCAGATGAAAGGCATTTGAGAACCACAATTCAAAAATTGCTTTCCACAGCATGTATGTTTAATTTCTTGATGAGGCAAGGCAATGTTTGACATGGTTTCCTGTGGTCTTCAGAATTTGCTTTTTCAGGCCACACAACCCTGCTATTTATTATTTCATGTTTGGTTTGCCTTCAGTAATGAAAAAGGTTTAAAGATAACAAGACGAATACTTGACATTACAAAAAACATGGCTTCATTTTTAAGCCAGAAATAACTTATGGCATAAGTTTAAACTCAAAGGAACAGAGTTTATAAAGGGGAAATCAGCACTGTCTGGTGGTAGTGTTAACTAAGTGACCATTACCTTGAAAACTGCCCCCAACTGGCGTAATTTTTCATCATTCATTATCATGCATAAAAAAAAACTGCATAGGCAACATAGGAAGAGATCCAATTGGCAATTGTTATATCTCAATATATTATGCATGACAGTGAAAAACCAACACAGATTTCAATTCTCCAGATACTCAACCTTTGCAGTATATTTTAATAACAAAAGACAATGCCTCTACTTCCAAGCAAGCATTCCAAATATACTTCCATAATTTTTGTCTCACTGTATAGTTCTCAATTTTTTAAATAAAGAAGTGATAAAAAAATCTATAGTATAAACTGATCTCCATAATGGTTTAATAACATTTGTCTTAACCATGAATCTTATCACATATTTAAAATATTAATCTCATCCTGTTACAAAGAAAAAAACATTCTTTAAGCATAAAATAAGGACTTGCAGTAAATTCAGGAGAATAATAATAATCCAGGAAAATAATCATTTTGTTGAGATATGAAAATCTAAACCCAGCTCTGAGTTTGGGAGTGATGAAGACAAATTGATAATGAAAAATACACAACTACGTTAACACAGGTCTCTACACCTTACATTGTATAAAATGGTAAACACATAGGGTAACCAGAAAGAAAAGACTAGAAGTATTTGAGAGGTCCCCTTTGTTAGGTGCTCTAAGTGAAAAATAAAAAGCTATGATGTTTTTCATTTAACAGTTTCCATGGTAATCACTCCTCAAAATACTAAAAGGACATTGACATTTCCTGGAAAAGAAGACATGGAAGGTGGCTGTGAGCCTTCTGCTCTCTGATGTTCTGCAAAAGCCTAGCCATACTTTCTTCTTCTCCCACCTGTGTCACCGTCATGCCCACACACAATTCATTGGCACACAGATGCATTACCTTTGGATTTCAATCCATGGTGGCCTGAAGCTCACCAGCAAAGAAGCACTGTGGCCCGATAATAAAGGAGGCAGCTTGTGAGATTGTGAGATTAGAATGTTAAATATATTATTCCACATACTCTGTTCAGATAGTCTGCAGCGCAACAGCAAATTGAGGATTAACTGGACGAAGATAATATCTCCTTAGCAGTTAGATTACACTTCCAGGGTGCAGACTGCCTGATCATCTCCAAGAACAACTCAGTGTCCAGAAAAATCTTCATCCAGGGTATCGCATCTCAGAAATGGTCAGGGACAAGAGACAAAATACAGACAGTTTATATCTTATAGCCTTAAAGGTGTTCATTTCATAAATAGTTACCAAGGACGTACATATACAAGGCATTATTCTAAATTATGAAAATATCACTAAATGAAATAGATAAAAATTTCTCATCTGTGGAGCTTACAGTTTAAAGTGGAAAGTCAGGTAATAATAAACATATTGAATAATAGTATAGTATAGTAGAAAGTGATAAAATGCTATAAAAAAGAAAAAGGAATTAGAAATACAGGTATATTCATTATGTTGCCAGTATCTGTAACAGGATGCTTTAACTTCACCCTATGTTCATGCACTGGATATCCCTATAATATTCCTCACCCTCCCACTTCCCACAATTTCCCGCATTTTCTCAGGGCAACTCTTTTTTTTTTGGACAGGGGATTGAACTCAGGTCCTTGCGCTTTCAAGGCAAGTGGCAGAACCACCAAGCTAAGCTAAATCCCTTACCCTTGGGGGAACTCTTTATCCTGAAGTTGTGCTTTTCAAACACAAAGAATTCAGTGCAGAGTCCACACCCCCAACTACCTTTCATTTGGGGTTCTCATATTCTGTGCACCCACCCACCTTAGTCACCCAGGGCCAGGTGACAGACAATAATGAAGAACAGCAACTATGACCCTGCTGAAGTTACTTGTATATCTTTCCCTACCTTCTCTAGTTGCAGGATTAGCTCATTAATTTCCAGGGCTTTGAATTTTCTTTTGATTTTTTCCTTTTCTTGCTTGGGTTTTGTTTGTTTGCTTGTTTTTCTGGGCTAGGAATTAAACCCAGGACTTTGGGCATGCTAGATCCCCTCTTTATTTTATGCCATCTTTCTTTTCATGCAATTCTCAACATATCCACAAGTTTGCATATGTTTAGTATATCCATTATTATCTAGTTCTAAAGACTAGAAAGCATCTAAAAGACTAAAATTTTTTTTCTATATGAAAGAATTTATGTTATCTTCTTTTAGCTAATTTCTAAGTCAATTTCTTTTTAGTAAATGCAATATTGTCTGCATAGCTACAAGACTAGAATTTATTGACATTTACTATGTAGTCTAATACATAATTATTATTGTAAATAATCTCTGTAAAGAATATACATTCTCTGCTTATTTAATGCTGGACCTTATGTATATCCTTGAGGTAAGACTTGCTAATTGTGTTGACTGAATCATTTTTCTTTACCAATTTTGAGAAAAAGAGTGTCAAAAATCACTCTACTGAGGAATTGCTTGTTGGTTAAATTGAACACATGAAATATTTCTGTTCATTAAACTTATAACTGTTCAAAGAATCACTTCCAAAGATATAGGAGGAGGCGAAGTGTATTCCATAAAACAGCAAACCCAGGTTGCCCTGCCTGTAGGATGATTTTTATTAAACTCCTTTGTTGTCCATCACAGAAGAGGAGCTCATGGGACTGCAGTTCAAGGTTGAGATTTTTGTTGCTATTATCAAGCACAAACTCTTCTTCCAGAACTAAGCCTTTGCTGCCTAGAGTTGGCCATCCTGGTGGACGAAAGATCTCTTCTTGTCCCATTTAAGCCAACGGTGGTGAGGTTAGCATAGCAGCTGAGAGGACACCACGGCGACATAACTAAGAAGTCCCTGGAGTTGCACCCCAAGCCCACTCTTCCTCACCTCATGGTGCCCAGCTGTCAAAGCAGCCCCTCTCCATAAACTTCCCCTGCAGTTATAAGCAGGGGAAAGGTGAAATTCCCAGATTAACACTGTTTTGCAAATTGTTGAGATAGTCAGCGAAGGCAGAACATCCAGAAACACACTGGCATTGAATAGACTTTGGTTGCTATGTTCGTTTCTCTATTGTTTATTTTAGTTTAGAAGCTGAAGTGGGGATACAGTAAAGACAAAGAGACTCCTGAATCTGTCCATCTAAAGTGACACATCATCACTAATGTAGCTTATTTAATAATTTAAGCACATAATACAGACCAACTGCAAAAACTGGTTCATTTAAAATTTTTATTCATTGACAGAGGAGAATTCTGTGTGTCACATGTAAGAGTTTCTAATGCTCAGTTATAATGTCTTTACAGAATTTATAAAATATTTGGATTAAAGAAATATCTTTCCCAGGAGGGCTTCTTTCTGTGCACTGGACCTTCTATGTTGTAGCACAGGCCCTGTTAAAAATAAAGGCATATTAAAAAAAAAAAAAGAAAGAAATATCTTTCCCTATCAGAAAACTATAGAGAAAATTATTTGCAGTCCCAACATCTTTAATCAAGCATTTTTAAAAAGTGACATCTTGTAAAGGAAATATCACTTTAGATCCACAGTGTTCTTTACTGATTTTCCCATGATTTTGATAAAACTTCCAGTACAATTCATGAGAAAGTATATGGTGCAGGACCCTGGTCAGCCAGGTTTTGGGAAGAGTATAGAGAACAGAGGAGAATGAGGCGGAAGCCACTCTGGATCTGTCCTCATCTCTGTATTTCTGTAGGGGTACATCTATCCATTCCCTCTTTTCAGACATGCATCACTTTAGCGCTTAGATTGAAGACATTTGTATGTGGCTGCCAATTTCATGTTCCAGTAGGTAGAGGAAATGACTGTAGAAAAGAGCTTACATTTGGCCAAGGAGGAGGAATTAGTTGGTGAAGTGGATGTGACGGCAACCCGGGAAGAAAATGACCCTCTCATATATACACTGTTCTCATTTCTACGGCAATCAATTTCAAACTGCCTATCTGCACAACCCCAAAAACACATGGGTGTTTGTCAGGTTATATTTCCTGATTTGAATTTCAGGTAATTTAGTCTCTAACTGTATTCATTTTTTTTCTCAGTGTGTTGGGCAGACTTCTTTATACAAGAGAATCTAATTCAGGGACTTTCACAGAGTTGATACTAAAAAAAACTTGTTTTGTTAAATAGATCGTGAAAATTTGGAACTAGGAAGAGAAATGTGAGTGTGAAAATGTCAGCCCTTCCTGTTTTCTCCTCTTAGGCAAGTGCAATAAGAGAGAAGACTGTAGAGTTTCTCCTTTAGTTTCTTATCTCCTTTTGCTTTGGAGTAATATCTAAGACAAAACAATCAACAAACATTTATTGAGTAAAGACTGTGTAAGCAAGAAGCAGATCTAACATTTCTAGCCCCTAAGTGCTAGGCAATATACTTGGCACATTTGGTACATTACCTAATTTAATCTTCAATATAACTTTACAACATAGGAATTCATATTTTTCCCATTAAGGAAGAGAAAATGAAGATTAGTGAAGATTAAGCAGACCTAAGATTAGGAGCTAAGACTTTCTGACTTCAAATGTTGCACACACACCAGTGTTAAAAATCTCTATGCTAAACTAAGAACTTGTAAAAAAAAATAAATAAAGCAATAGTCACTTCTGAACCCCACTGAAGCTCTACAGCCTAATTAGGAAGAATCCCAGGCTCATCCAAACACAGTACTCAGAAATCTCAGAGAACGTCTCATCTAACATGGACATTCTACACACAGGAAAACCAAAGCATGGATTCAGAAAGAGACTTCCTGACTCAGTTCTGCAAGGTGACATGCATGTTTTAGTTTTTCCACAACATTTAGATGTCTTTCATTTACTACCTGTTAAAAACACACTGGAAATCACAGATAGTGACAGATGGCCCCTTTGTGTTAATATTTTAGCTGGAAAGAAAAATATAGGACAAATAATCACAATACAATGCTGGACTAGCAGAAGAAAACGTGGACTGTATTAGGCAATGCTATTGGACTTAACGTAGTTAAGCCAAGAAAAAAAAAAAGAAAGAAATTCAGGGAGTAGTTAAATTACCAGTGCAGAGGGGGTATAGGAATGTATGTAGATTTCAGGAATGACTAGAGCCAGGGACATAAACTGACACTATTCTCATTATCTTTTTATCCTACACCTTTGTGTCTGCTAGCTCCTTGTTCTCTCACATCTGATGGCTTTTTCCCAATTAAAGGAAACATGGATGCACACACAGCCCAGTATCAGCATTCTCCCTCTGCATAATCACTTCAGACTCTGTTCCAGACACACTGAAGTAATTTTGGTTCCCAGTGTACCCCATTTCCCACTGACCTTCAGACATCTGCATGTCATTCACTCTATGATAAATATCCTTCTACCTCCTGGACTTGGATAGTTGTCTTTTATTCTCAGATATCAGCTTAGAGGTAACTTCTTCCCCAGACTCCACAAATTCAGATTAAGTGCCTCTCTTTGGATTCCTAGAACATTCTATATCTCACATTTACTAGCATGTTATCACACTCTAAGAGCTTATGTATAAACTCTGTCTCCTCTACTACATTTTAAAGTTTTTCTGAGTAGGGACTATATTACCCTTGTTGAATGTTATTTATAATCCTGATATGGAACATCTGGTCATACAGAATCAATCAATATTTATTGTATAAATATATCAGAAGTGAATGAAAGTAACCTTTCGTAAATTTCTAAAGGAGCCACATTCTCTCGGATGATTTTAAGTTAAATCACCCTGTGTTGGACTAAGCTGTCCCATTCAGTGTTTCTGGCCAACCTTTCCTAGAGCATAGTCACATCCTCCAGCAAAGCTTCTCTGATTCCTCTCCACTGCCCAAAGGTGAGGAGCCCCATGTTTCTCTTACTACTCTTTATGCTTCAGTCTTCCATGACTGATAGATTTTTCTGTCAGAGATGATGTCCTATTTATCTTTGCAAATCAGCACCTAACATTAGTGGAGAAAATAGGCTCTCAACAAACACATTATGAGTAAGTAGCAAATGTGTGTCCATTTTAAATCATTATATTGATTTTCAAACACTTCCATTTAGTACAATTATTTTAATCCCTTTTTAGACACTGACCACATTCCTGCTGTATAGAGATATTGTTGTCTCAAAATTGAGGTACTGAAGTCTGCCTTTTGGGACCTCCCAAAGTACCTGTGAAAATCAATTTCCTGCAAGAAATCATCTAAAGCTAAAGGTCAGCACATTCAAGCAGAAACTCAGAGGTTACCTTAAAATCACTGAAACAAGCCCTTTCTTTGGGAATATCCTTCTCAAGGCAAATTTATTTTTCCAAAGTCTAAGAAGTCACATCCATATTTCAACATTGATTTGTGAAAACTCCCTGGAATACTTTATACACTTTTCATATAATTGTTTATGAATTTGTTAAAGAACAAAGACTTCACGATATTTCTCACTATAGCATTCTTTGGCTTCTTTATTAAACTGTAAAATGACTTAGAGCTTTTGATTCTTTAACTTGCTTACTACAAAGAATAAATAAGTAAATTTAAATAACTTCAGTGTGGATGATAGTTACCACTCATCTATGGAAGTGTTGTACCAAGCGAGCCGGTAAATCACCAAACACTGGGACAATGACAAAGTTAAAACTGAAAGGAGTTTATTCACACGTTTGGACTCCACCCTCTAGTAGAGTGAAGCACCGAGTTCGGGAATAGCACAGCTTTTATGGGTTGTTATAACAGCATGGCTTTTATAGATGGTTATTTAAAGAAGTTCAAGGTGGGGCAGGGGGGTCTACATGTTTTCTTACTCAGTTGCGAAACATTTTTCACCTTTCAGCTATCTTGCTGCCTGGTCAGATTAGGGCAATTCACAGTAAAGGGAGGCACCAGGCACCATCCCTTTCCAAGAAGGGATGAAGCAAGTTTACAGAAGCAGAACAAGCTGTTACAAAAATGCACTCTGTAAGAGGAGGGGTATGAGGGGAGTTCATCTTCAGGCCAAGATGGTGTTTTTTAGGTTCATCTTGCTTGGTCTCACAGGAAGTTTGGTCCATGTTTGGCAGAGTGGAGAATTTTGTGCTTTCTATTATTTTCCACAGGAAATTCAATCATGTTCATAATATAATTTCTTTTAGATTTGTTCTATAAAATTTACATTGTCCTAAAATGCTATGAAGGTTAGTTTTGAGGTGGTAGAGATTATTGTTACTTCTATTTATATTTTCAGATTTGGAAAGTCACTAGTCACCACAATGGGAATAGGAAAAACAAGTGGTTTCACACCAACACTTAAATGCTTTGTCATAGATGTTGCATGTCACTTAAAAAATATCTTTTTCAGAGATGTCATTCATTGAAGAAAATAGTGAAAATGCAAGCATAAAAGGAAAACACAAACATTAAAAATGAAGCTATTATTCCTTCTTACTACAAGTTATTTATTAGTAAAATAGACAAGAAGCTCATATCTGATGGAAATTCAGATATCCAAATATTCATTAACAATTAGACTTTGATATCTGTGGTAATTAAAAATGATAATTACTCTTTATGCCAATTACATTGTCATGTAAGCTCAATTGTCTCAGCTTGACTGGCTTAGGAGTTCACCAGAGGACTGGTGGAGAATACTTCTGGAAGGGGCTGAGTAGGACAAGGAGACATGACACAGGGAACATATCTGGTTTCTTGCTCTTTCATCTCAGGCACTGTTCCCCTACTCTGTTTCCTGGCCACCATGAACTAATCAGCTTTGCTCCACTGTGCCCTTCTGCCAAGATGTTTCTCCCTTGGTGTCACTTGAACATGAAATGAATCCCCTTAAAATATGAGCCAAATATTTCCTTCTTTAAATTGTGGGTGTGTGTGCTGTGCTCAGAAATAGGGACACTAATACAAAAACTTGGTATCAGAGAAGGAGCCATTGCAGCAACTACACCTGACCTGGTGACTTAGAAGCCTCTGCCATCAGTTTGTTGGAGGACTTTGGAAAGGACTGGAGATGAGGGTTAAAAAAAAAAATCTTAGAATGCTGTAAGCAAAGCCTAATGGGTGATTGTGTTAGTTACTTTTCTCTCCTGGCTGGGACAAAATACCTGACACTCCAAGTTAAAGGGGAAAGGGTTTATTTAGCTCACAGTTTGTAGAGGTTTCAGTTCATAAGCAGCTGGCTCCAAGGCAGAGTGGCCCGTGGTGGAGGGGTGTCACAGAAGAGAAACAATTCATGGCACTCATGTGGTAGCAAAAGCAACAAGGGACCTTAACTGCATCTTTCAGCCCTTTTATCCTATCCAGACTACCAGTCTTAGGGCTAGGGCAAGGCCAAACCAATCAGTGGACTGATTTAGTAATCACACACCCTTAATCCCAGCATTACACACTCTAGATTTAACCACCTCTGAAAAAGCTCTATGACCACATGAGGCTTTGGGGGAACATCTAGACACAAACCATAACTGTGATCCTGATTGAAACTCAGAAGACCAGAATGCTGATAAGAATTCAGACAGTAGAGGCCAGACTCAGGAGATTTCAGTTTGGCACAAAGACTCTTTTAGCAATTGGACTACAGGCCATGTGCTATACTCTGGCAGAAAATTTGTCTACAGTTTGTCCATGTCCCAAGACTTTCTGGGAGATGGAGATTAAAAGCATTAAACCAATTAGTCTGGCAGTTGAAATTTCAAAGCTGACCAGTGTTCAGGCTTGGTATGAGTACTGCTGGCTGCTCTTAGTCAGATTTATAGTGAGAATTGAGGGTAAAAAGTAGAACTGAAAATTTTGAAAAACTTAAATTTTGGCATTAAAGGAAACATGTGTAAAGTAAGAGCCAAAAGAGTAGCATTCTCAAAAGATCGGTGACATTAAAAAGAAACCAAGTACTTTAATACAAGAACAAGAAGAAAGATGTCTTGAGGGTATCTAAGAAATCAGCAAAACTTCATTCATTTAAGGCTCATAGGTGAAAAAGTATAAATCTTTTTTTCATTTGAGAAGAGAGTCTTTGGGGTGCCTGCTTAAGAAGGGTTTACTAAGGAATTAGTTTCCCTGGATTTATTTCACTGTGCTCAGGCATACAGGTACTTGAAGACCACTTCATCCATGGTCCAAGGGGGCTTGACTACTGCTCCTGCTGAAAGCAGACCATGAGGTCATCCCTATGATGCTGGTTTTACCAGCATACAGAATGCAAGAGTTGTGGGGTCAGAGAACTTCCACCCATATTTCAAAGGAAGCCATGGGAAGATAATCAAAGAATTTCAGAGAGAATAGTATATGAAACTGCAGAAATAAAGCCTGGAGACCCCAGGAAATTAGAGACTACAAGAATGAGAAATATGCCAAAGAAAGCTGCAGGCTGTTGATGGAGCTAGAACAAAAGAGAAAGGCCTTGTGGGCTGCAATCAGGATGCCCTGGATACAATACATGGAGAATCAGGATTTAATATTTGCCCTGCTGGGTTTTGGTCTTGCTTTAATTCTATTCTTTTCTATCTTTCTACTCATTTTGGGGGAGGGAGTTGAATAAGAATGTTAGCCCTGTTTCACTGTGCCTTGAGATTATGTAACTTGTTTTTTATTTTTATTTTTTACAAAAATTTACAGTTAAGAATTTGCCTTCAATCTCAGAAGAGAATTGGGTTTATACTGTGAAAAAAGTTGGAACTGTTGAGATATTGGGGAAGGGATTATTTCATTTTCAGTTTTATGCAACATAGTTGTATCCTGATAGGTAGAACTACTATGACTTTGTGTCTATTTGGGGATTAAGTATAGTTTAAGGAGTTGTGTTTGGGAGTCAAATTGATACTGGATGAGATGTGATGGTTAATGTTGTTGGTTTGGAATCTAACCAAGGGATTGTTGGAGCTCACTTTTTGTGAGTCACAGGAGTATGACATTGGGCCCACCTCTTCCTCTGGCACTGTTCCCTGTCCTGTTTCCCAGCCACTCTGAACTAAGCAGCTTTGTTCCACCTCATTCTTCTGCTATGATGTTTCTGCCTTGGTTCCTGCTGAGCATTCATCAAGTTCTCTGATACTGGGAACTATAAACCTTTCATCCTTTAAATTGTAGGTGTTCACAAAATGGAAAATCTGACTGATACATATACCTAGTTGCATTTGCTGTGATCATAGTACATGTATATAATTTATAAATTAATATCTAATCTAGATAAATAACTAAATTATAAGCTTTTATAGAGTGTTCATTCTCTCCATATATACATCTGGTGGCACCTTGGTTTATGAACTTAATTCTTTCCACGATCCTGGTCACAAATTGAATTGGATGGTAGCCAAATCAAGTTCAATGGTTAGGTTCAATGTTGACCTTGTGGGAAAATTTGATTCAGTTCTCATCCAATTTGTTCTGTGACCAGAATTGTGGAAACAATTAAGTTCGTGAACTGAGGTACCACTTTTTATATGACATATGTGATATCATATGATTTAAATAATGTATCATAAATAAAAGTGAATAAAACTTGTATAAATCTAAAACTCGAACCTGTTAAGACCTGTCATTCCTGAGATGAGAAACTATTTTATATGGAATCCTCAGAACCATGCTGGATTCCTGTGGAACAGTTATTTGCACCTAATAAGGCACCAATGTTTTGAAAGTATACAAAATATTTAGAGAAGAGTGGCAAAAGGTGAGAGCAAATAGAATTCCATGAAGTCGAAAAAGGTAAACTCATCCTTGTTGAATTAACATTTTGCTTCAAAAGTCTTACAGCCAGTATATGTCTGAAGGGAAATCTGAGAGACTTGGAAGGTCTGTTTCTGCTTCATATAACAGGCTAATTAGAATACTTTGCTCTTTAGGAAGCATTTTATTCTTAGGTTTTGTCTGTTGACATCTTTTCATCATTATTTTATTATTCATAAGTTGTGAAAATGGCACACTTGAAGTGCCAAATATAAGGTCAATAAAAGCATTGGATATTTTTTATTTTTATGATTCAACAATTTTTAATTATAATAAAATCTGCACAGATTGCCTAGATAATTCTGCATGAGAATATTGATAAAAGAAAAAAAGCAGGTAGCCTAGGAAATAAGTGAATTCCTATTAGGCAAAAAAAAAAATAAATATGATCAAGGAGAAGATAAATTTCATAGATCATAATGATAAACTAAGTGAAATAAAGAAAGGAGAAATGAAGGAAAGAAAAGAAACAAAATCCAGTAGATTTTGACACAGATTTATTCTAAGTAGGAGTCATTTCAAATTGTTTTTAATGCTTGCATTTTGGGGATCAAATACTTGGTAGTAAGAAAATAATGAACCATTATCTAACTTGCTTCCTCTTATATTTTCTTGTTTTTCTTCAGGTTAATGGTTCAAAACTTCATTCATGGTACTGAAAGTGTGCTACTGTTTTAATACATTTAAAAGTATGTTCTTTTCCACTTTCTTAATTTTTTCCCATAGATTCATGAAGACAGTTCTACTAGGTTAATCAGTACTGATGAATCTTTAAAAGTTTTTAAAGTTGAAGCTAAAACTATGAAAATACTATTTTCTTCAAGGACCCTGCATTTTTCTGAATAAGGCAGGTAACTAGATTTTTACCAGTTCATGATTTACGAAAGTGGATGATATTAATTATAAATACCAAGACTCATCTTCTGGAAATATTTTCAGTTATATTTGGTATTAGTTGGAGATTATTTTCTTCCTTTGCACAAGTTTAGGTAAGAAGCTACTTGATAAATGAAGGAGAAAATGAAGGATCAAAATTGTGAGAACACAAAATCAGCAGAAATAGAAGCTTATCTTTGCTGCAGCACTTGTTTTATTGGTTATTACTCCTAGTTTTAGAAGTCTAAATTTTATGAAGCATGCATTTTTGTAAGGCCCCTAAAAATCAAATAACAACTTCTTTCTTTTAATTTTGCTATGCTGCAATTTAAAAAAGGGAAACCCATTAGCTTAACAAATAGAAACCTGTTCTGTGAACTTAACATGTTTGAAAATGATGGGAATATGTGTCACTCAGTGTAGAAAGGAACATTTGATGAGATAATCCTTTCTTTTTCTTTTTAGAAAATCAATCTTTCACCAGAGGAACATGTTTTATTTGTTTTCTTGCTTCCCTTCCTAAACAAACCAACAGCATGTTTTTATGTTTGCACTCGTGTTTTGGTAGCATTTTTGTGCATAAATAACTCACTGCAAATAATACCTTGAGTGATAAGAGGTGGAAACTCAATGTCAAATAACTTAGATTTATTTTCTTTTATTGATCATGAGGATGATTTGTATTCACATCACAAATAAAGTATCTAGTATCTGCAAGATAATTCTTAAGCCAAGTGTTAGTCTGTGAAGATCAAAGGCTCTTGGAGGTAGAGGGGACCCTCAAGAACACAAATGCTTCTCCATGCATGGTGCATGTGCTGTTTTGTCAGAATCAAGCAAAGGGCATAATAAAAAATGTGTACCCCCTATCAGAGCTAGTGAATCTCAATATACACAAGTGCTATGCTTCCTAACGTTTGAGAACAAATCTAATTATCTTTAACAGGTCAGCTCTTCAAATATTAAAATTGACAGTGTGCTCCTACTGACAGATTTCTTTCTAAATACCTTGCACACAAACATCATGAAATTTCTGATGGAAAATATGCAGATGAGTATTATATCTCAAGCCAGAATTAAAAAGGAAGACAAAGATTAGCATTAGGAGAGTTATTAGACAGGACTCGTGAACTCTGGTACTCTTGTTTCTAGGAGACTAACACTTGAAGACATTACTTTTGATAGTTCATTATAAACATTTAGCAGAGTTCCTGGTTCACAATAACCATTTAATAAATCTTGGATAATAGGTGATAATAGTCACGGAGGTGATGGCAATAATGGTAGTATTTGGCTTCCTTCCTTTCTTTCCTTCTTCCTTACATATATTTTGTAATTTATTTTTAAAACTTTACTTATAAATCATACATACACATAGTAACAAACAACAGCAATGAAACTACACAAAATAGGTTTTTTAAAAGTCAAAACTCTTTTGTATACTCTACCAAAATTCAAGCTCAGTGGTTTCACTGCCTGCTGCGCAAGCGCAAGGACCCCAGTTTGATCCCTGGTACCAAAAAAAAAAATCAAGTCTTGTTGTATAGTAGCATTAATTCCTTGTGCTTGTTTCTAGTTCTTTTGATTTTTCTCCCTGTCATTGACACGTTGATAACTTTACTTCTTGCTTAATCAGTATAGGATAACAACTAATTACCCCAGACCGTGATGAATTAATTCCTTTAAATTTCATCTTTGTCCCCTTTCTTCCTTTGAAATAATAATGTTGCTATTATTTTTCCAATTCTTTAAATGATCATCCTTGTGGTTATTAAATAACAGACCTCTGTCTCTATTTCTTTTCCACTAACTTTTGAAAATATCTCTCGGTTTTCCACAAAACGAGTATTTTTAGCAAGCACTTCTTTATTTAAAACAAAGGACTCATTTGTTCCTCTTCTTCCACTCCTCCTTTTTCTCTCTTACACATTCACTGTTGTTCTGAAACTAAATTCTTGTATTCTAAGCTTCGTCCACGAATGGATCATAAGGAAGAAAAGCAACAAGCTATGTTTGATAATTACAGTTTGTAAGATGGTGTTTGCTTTTCTACAGGTCCTATACTGAGATCTTGAGCCTACTGGGGAGAGTACCCCATGCTGTGTACTTTGTTACTGCTTACATACATGACTTGCATAAACACTTGAAACAAATGATAAAAAAATCAGTAAAGAATTCTGAGAATACGTCCATTGCGCAGTGATCCCTTGTCTGCTGTTTCTACCTTCATAACTGCCTAGTTTTAATTTTGGTTTGGTTGGTTTCTGGAATTTTCAGTTACCTTTCTTTTATTCTTGCATTAGCTGTCTTAATTATATTCTCTCCTTTTTGTTTCATTAGTTTCAATCTCATCATTCATGATTATTCATCTGTATCTGTGGTAAATGTATTAGCTTATTTTCTACAGTTAGAATAGAATACCTCAGACTGTGTAATTTATAAACAAGAGAAATATATTACCCTTATGGTTATGGAGATTGGGAATTTCAAGGTCCAGGGGAGGGGGCTTTATCATAACAGGGCAAAAGGCATCATTTGGCGAAAGAGAGAGAGAGAGAACTGGAACTCATCCCATTATCAGGGTCCCACTGCTTAATTTTTTTCAGGTAATGCTATTTTTGGTTTTTGATATTATATTGCCTTGATTCTGGGTATACTGGCTTCCCTTCTGATCTCTTAATTACCTGTCTTTCCTCTAGGATCAGCTGTGCTATTTGTAGTGTTCTCTCTCTTCCTCCCCTTAACCCCCCACCCCCACCCCACTTCTGCTTTTCATTCTCATTATATAACTGGTAATTTTAGGTTGTCTCTACATATTTAAAACAAGACTCACTAGCAGCTCCTGTGAGTTTCCTCTGCTTTCTAGGAGGAAGAATCCTTCTGACCAGGTCCCTGAGTGGGAATTCTCATGAGGAGCTCCGTGTGGGTCAAGGGGAGATATATCTAATGACTGATGAGTCATATACTTGGAGGAACAAAGATGTGAGAGGACTTTATTCTGAGGTACTAAAATTCATACTGGTATAGCTCTCTTTCCCGAAAATACTTGCTTTAGGTTGGTTAGGTTAAAATTCCCTGGTCTTCTTTATTAAGGTAATCCTTGCTGCCAATCTATTTTTATTCAGAAAGATGAGAGAAAGTGTGGTAGGTGCAATTTTCCCACAAGGGCCCTTCATGTATCTTGTCAAGTTTAGCCCTTCCTGTCCTGATGCTAATACCTAAGAATCCTCCATGTGCTGCTGGGAGCTCCAACAGACAAACTGAAGCTCTTCATAGGGGTTCTAGACTGCAGCTATTACCAGGATCTATTTTTTCTAGCCTCCAAAAAATTGTGGAAAAGTTTTGTGAAAACATATTATTGATTAGTCATACCCATGTTCATATATTTTTCCCCTTTGATATTAAGGGTAAGTACTAAAAAAAGAAATTGGGGTTATTTTCAAATTAGTTTAAACTACACAACTCTGTTGAACCAGAAAATTGAAAATTGAAAATTGGCCTCAGCCATTATTTGTACTTGAACAATGAATTAGGACCAAAGGTCTCTGTGAGACTCAGCCAGTCCTGGGCGATGGCCAATAAAGCAAACATCAAACTGTATCTTAAAGGTAATCTCTGAAAGTCATTTCTTGTTTTCTTGCTTATAAAAGTAGCTCTTCACATTGTAGAGATGTGGGTCATTCACAACCGTCTATGCGCTGGAATGCTGCCCCATTCTAGAACCTTCTTGCTCAAGTAAATTTTATTAATCAAACTGGTCTGAGTTTTTATTTAAACATCTTTTCCTTGGATATTTGAAATGCTTTCAAGAGTCAGCTCAGTCCTAACAAATGTGGACATTCTACCATAACTTTTTATTCATTGAATCTCTTTGTTGGATTGTTTTTCTCCCTAACATTCTGAAAAAAATCTTTCAGAAAAATTCTCTTCTAGTTTTTGTACTGTTGTCACTCTAAACAGTTGTTGTAACCATATTTTTAAGTGAAGAAAAATATTCTGTTTATATGTCAATAAGTCTTTTCTAATATGCACAAATGGGCTTTTTGACAAGAAGAAATAAGTCTGACTTTTTTGAGACTCAAAATGAGCTACAAATTGAGATATACAAGTGATATTTCACATGTGGCCCTTGTGTTGCCATTTTTTTTACAAAGATAGCTACCTGCATAACATACTTTTAAAGTAATTACTTGTATTACAATTGAGTATTTCAGCATAGCATTCCTAGGGGTACAACCTGTAAACTAACAATTCTCTTGGTATTTTATTAGTCTATCACATCTAGAAAGTACCTTTTTATTGAAAAGATGTTTCTTCACAAGTTCTTAGATTCCAGGACCTGGAAGCCAAATTTGAATCCTACATCATGCTCTGAATAAAGTAAACACTGTTTCAAATGCATTTGTACTTTTCAGGGTTGATGCTGTTTTTGAAATTGCACAATCAAGTTCTTTTATTTCACATCCTTATTAGCTGTCCATCACTTTCACAAAAATCCTGAGATAAAGAACGTAACATGTGAAAAGATTTACTTTGGCTCATGGTTTCAGAGGTTTTAGGCCATAGGTACTGGAGGAGGGGGAGCCGGCAGAAGTTCCAACATACCCTTCTGGGGCATTCCCTCAGTGACCTACTTCCTCTAGCTAAGCTCTGCCTACTAAATTTTCTGCCTCTTCCCACTAGTACCATCAGCTGGAGAGAAAGCCTTCAACACATGAGTTGTAAGGGAACACTTAGGATTCAAGCCATACAAAGTTTGATTTAAAATATCGCTCTCACTAAAGTCAATAGTTTTTTATATAGTTAGTTTAACTCATTACTTTGCTAAGAGAGTCATGGAAGAAGGCCAGAAATTGAAGCCTTGTTAATAATGAAACAAACTATTATCTACTGAATGTCCAATAAATGTTAAGCTCAATATTAAACTCTTTGCATAAATTACATATGTAAATGAATATACTATGTATACATATATGATGTATATTATATACATAATTCTTATCAGGTTAGATGGGCAATGAAAGAAGGGAGGATGCAAAGGAGGGAGAAAGGAAGGGAAGGAAAAAAGCAGTGAAGAGTGAGCTCATGAAGCCTAACTTTCCATACTATTAAGTAAAAATCCCCATCATAGTGTGACATTTTTCACACCAAGACATTCCATGTAAGGGAACATCTTCAAAGCAACCTTGGAGATGTTCTTCTCAATGGCAAAGAGTGGAAGCCAATAAATTGATTTTCTAACTTCTAAACATCTATTTAATTTGGAAGTTATTCAATTTAGATATATGCATTGTATTTGCAAGTGAAGTTTTAAATTCATAAATCAAAATATTATGAAAATAAAAAAATATTGCTTGAGAATCCCTAAAGATAAGCTCTGTGAAAAGAGTCATAGAGTTTATATGATACATGTGAGGAAGTACAAAGGACAAACAGGAAGTTCTCATTTTCTAGTTCCTTCAGAATCCATTTGTATTTTAGAAACTAAAGATAAACCTTAACTGAATGTGTGCAGTAGAGGGAGGCTAGGGAATTGCTTTTCCATTTCTCAGAAAGATTAAGTCATTTTAAGAGGGTCCACTGTTACATTGGCCTTGATCAGGTGATGCACTTTCTACATGAACATTTATTACTAAGTCTTAATTCATGTTTAGCATTTGCTCAAGATACTTTTTAATTGAACTACTGAAGTTTAGTTTCCCACCAAATTTGATGGTATGTTTATTAGTTTAATATTTATTATACCCAGTTAATATTTATCATACCTACCAATCTATATAATATTTATCAAGCATATATTATGTGTTAAATGTCATACTAGGAAGTGAGAGTAAAAGATACATCCTTCATACACAAATAAATAGAAAACTGTAATAAATGAAGAACTATGGAACCATATTGAAAACTTTTCTAACCCTCAGAGCAGAGAAATTAGAAGTGATTGATAAGCTGCAATAAGTAGTTTTTCTAGGCTATGAGAAAGAATATTCCAACAGAAGAAACAATGTGGACAAGCCACAGAGAGCAGAGAGAGCAGTTTACTGATACAAATCTGTAAGCATTTAGGGGTGGCTACTTAAAATTGGTGAGTTAGGAATGGTTATAATTTTAGAGACACTTTTAAGCTACCATACAAAGTTTGGAACATCATCCTGGACCGCTTAATACTTTAATAAAAGATTTTAAGGGGATACTCAATGTGCGTGTCATGTTTTGGAAAGATTGTACTAGTTTCAGCATTCCATGCAAGAAAGGGAGTAGGCTGAAGGGACAAGGGTCTTTGCTCTGGCAGGATTCTAGTCACTTATGGCTGACAGTGTGATCTTCAGAAAGCAGTCTCAGCATCATGCAGGAGCTTTGCAGAAATCCAGAGCCTCAGAATCTACCCTGGAATCACTGAATCAGAATGCACAAGAGATGCTGCATTACTCAAGTGGTTCTCCAATTCTGGAGCAGATTGGTGTGTACACTGTGAGAAACTTTAGCCAGTACCACAACCTAGATCTTGATAAAGGGTATCTCCTTGTTTAAACTCTAGCCAGGCTCCTCTAAACACTTTCTGGACTGGTCCCCATGGTTGGCCAGGAATACTTGAACAAAATAGAGTTTCTAACAGCGCAAGACTACATGCCTAGGATGTGATTTTATTTGAAGTATTTATCTGAGAAAACTCAAGGTTCCCAGAAGAATTTATTGTTTGTTCCAGCAACACCTGAGTCCCTAACCTGTCTCTCCATCTTCATGGGAGGGAAAGAGTCTGACTTCAATATGTGCCACTTAGGAAACCTACATGGTCTGGATTTCCCAGCTTTTCTAACATTTCCCTTCCATAACTCTTTGGAGCTCCCCTTCCTATTATCAGACAATGTGGTGTCCAGTGGTTCCAGGCTCTTGCTGCCCCATTCAAAGAATTAGATGGGATAATTAATGTACTTGAAAACACAATGTTTGTTTAAAGTAAAAGAAAAAGAAAGAAAAGAAATGAAGAAAAAAGTGAAGTGCAAAAAAATAAGTAAGAAAAACAAAGACATGCTCCACAGGCAGGACGGGCCCCTGCAAGAACAAGAGGGAGCAGTGGCTGTGAAGGCAATAGTTACTTTCCTTTACATTCTCTTCTGAAATCAGATTCTGGCTGTGATTTGAAAGTGCCCCGTGACTGACAGGTCAAATTCTATTGTCCAGCTTCCTTTCCTGCTCTCCTTGATTGACAAGTCACGCCCTACTCTCCAGCCTCCTTGCCTTTCCCTAATCTCCTACCTCATTCCTCCCTCATTTTCCTTTAAAATTCCAAGTCACCGCTGTAAAAATCGAAATAAAGATCAATTCAGACTGGATTCTTTTCCTTATTGCAAAAGTTATTGCTGGTTAAAATCTGATCTTGCTGCTTTACTGCCTGTCTTGGTTTACCTTTGACAGTCTCACTCCACTATTCTGATTTATTTGCAAGCCCATGATTCTCCACTGTCACCATCTATTAGAATCACTTGAGGGAATTTTAAAGCTACAGGTACAAAACTGCATCCCAGGCCAACTAAAAGTAGACTGGAAAGATATTTCTTCATCAGAAAGAGATGTAAGAGAGAGAGGACCAACAGAAATGGATGACTGATCAGATGTAGAGAATGATAGAGGATGGCTGCCTGGTTTGCACCTTGAGAAATGGAAAAGTAGGATGTTGGATAATCTTTCTACCCTAAGCCTGCTCTACCTCCATTTACATTTATGACAGCTGCCTTTTCTCATGAAATCTACACTGTGTGTGCGTGTGTGTGTGTGTGTGTGTGTGTGTGTGTGTGGTGCGCACCTTGTACAATGGGAGAAGACACTTCAAAATATGTTAATAAGAAAAGTCTTTATGAAGAATTAGAATTCCTAATGGAAAAAATCCCAGGTTTCCCTAAGATGCAGAAATGTCCTGTGCTAAAACACTAAACTATTTCTTGCAGAACCCACAAAGCTGTTATTATAAAAGTGATCACACTGGATGCTAATCATTTGTTTCCTTGCATGATTTCACCATCAAATCATGAATTTTTTAAGGACTCAGTGCATTTGTATCTCCAAAGCACCCATTAAACATAGTAGATGTCTTTTGATTCTATTTGAATGAAGGCATGAATATTCAATGAATAGAATACAGTTTCCACAAAAGAACAAGGAGTCAATTTGGACGTGGTTGTTTTAAAACTGCCCTTTTCCTCTAAACTGTTTGAGCCTTGCTTTCTGTCCATACTTTCCCACAGAAAGCTTGCAAGTAGCTCCTGCCAATTAATGCTAAACACATTCATTGGTCCATAGGGATATTATTTCTGATTAAGAATTAATGCACTTTGACATGAAGCTGACAATGTCAATGGCTTAAATCAAGCTGAAATGTCAAACCACTTAGCACATGGCTTATCCATATCTAATGTTGAAACCAAGGGTGAAATAGCCAGACTTCTCCTAAAGAGGAAGCAACCCTGCTGCACAGTGGGCTGTGGAGTCTTTAAAAATCACCCCATCTGAAAACACATAAAGTCTTCTCCTTAGATTTTTCAACAATGTCCTTTGCTAAGGAGGTAAATATAAGTAACAAGGGACCAAGAACCTTGTCTTCCAATCCCCATGAGATGACAATAGGGCCTGGTACATGATAAGTACTCTGTCAGTTTGGGCTTAATAGAAGAGAACAGTGATTTGCCTGAGCTAAATCAGCCTGTCCATCATCAAATTTCCATCAGCAACTGTGCTTGCCTTACAAGTGCAGTAAGAGTACTTAAAGGACAAGTCCTAAAACTTAAAAGAGAGAGGAGGAGTAACATTAACTGATGAAAAGATTACAATTATTTCTTGTGCAAAGGAGATCACAATGACCAATGGCATTGATGTGCACAATTCTTTTATAAATCACTATGGTTTAGAGAAGTGCTGCCCAAATATATTGTGTTAAAAGAAGGGTCAACCCCCAGGATGACACTATTGGAAAACTAATGAGAAGTGGGGGAAATTTTAAGAGGGAGGCTGAGTGGGTGGTCTTCAGGTGTTGGGGATAAGCATGTCCTCAAATAGGATTTTGATCCCCTGGTCTTTTCCCATTCTTTCCTTTTGCTCTGTGGCTCATGAAGAGGTAAGCGGTTTTTCTCTGTAAGTGTTCTTACCATGACTTACTGCCACATCATAGACCCAAAACAAAGCAGTCTCTTGGTCATGGACTGTAACTTCCAAACCGTGAGCCAAAACATACCTATGCTCTTTGGAAGTTGATGACCTCAGACATTTTCTTATAGCTACAGAAAGTTGACTAACACATGAATTCAAGCTTATCACCAATAATTCACAGCCTTTGTACAGTCACTTTGATTTAGGAACAAATGATTTTAGAAACTGTTCATTTAAAGTAAAGGAGCATCTATGATGACGACTTCAGTATGCATATAATTTACATAGTAACAAAAAAAAACCAGCATTCACTAAATGTTTACTATATGCCAGACGATACTTTATTGTTATCTGTTAATTCATTATTATCTACAAGAAGTCTTTGAGGTTGATATCCTTGTTATCGCCAATCTAGCAGGTGAGGAAATGGGGGTTAAGGAAAAGGCAACTTGCTTAAAGCTATACAGCTAAAAAGTGGTAGAAAGGCAATGAAAATATTCTTCTTGATACCACAATAGTGAATATATGTTCAAATCTGTAGAATGTAGGCCAAGAGTGAATCCTATGTAAGCTATGGTCTTTGGATGATAATGTTTTGTCTATGGAAGTTCATCAATTATAACAAAAGTACCATTTTGGTGGAAGGGACTGACACTGGTGAGGGCATGTATGAACCAGGGAGGGGTATATAAGAAATCTACTCAATATTGCTATGAACCAAAAACAGCTCTAAAAAAATAAATCAAAAAAGAAAGAGAAACTAAAAGGAAATGAAAAGTAGTAGGGATGACAATAGGATTCAGGTGAAATGCAGAAACAGTTTAATATATAATGTTAACAACAGTTAAAATTAGTCTAATGAATCCTGGGTCATCTTTTAAAGAAAATAGTTAAGTGAAATAGATCAATTGTCAGAGTGATTTCTCTACAACAAGCACTAAAACCCCAGGATTCAGTGGAAGTAAATCAGAGGACATCACTACTCCTATGAATTTCACATACTAGCAGGGCACATAGATAAGGCACATGAAAATAAACAATTTTCAGTTTATGACAAATACTGTAAAGGAAAGAAAGTAAGAAATAACTTAAAAATTTTCTGAAGTTGAGAAGTTCAGGGATTTCTTGGAGATCCTGGTATATGGGATCAGACCTTCAGGAAGAAGTAGCCACCTGGAGATCTGGAAGAGAACTCCAGCACAAAGAACAGCAGATGCAAAATTTGTGAGCCAGTATAGCTTGGAGCTCAGGGAACTGCAAAATACCAGTGTGACTAAGCAGAGGAGAGAAAATAAAAACAGAAGGAAAGGAAAGAAAATAAAATCTTTCAGTGCTTGGCTTAATTGCATCAAATAAAAAAAATTATTTGTGGACAATTAACATGTCATTCTTATGTATTCCCATCTACTAAAATGCAATGTTTCTTTTTTCAGTCCTCCAACTTCTTCAGTAATGTCTTATGGTTTTCTTTATATTAAGACCCACCCAATTCTTCTTGTACTTATTTCTGTACATATTTTAAAAATTTTTATTACAACAAATAATTTTTTATCAGTTAACATATTCTAGCTGTTTTCTCATATATATATATATATATATATATATATGGAGGAAATTATAATGAGATCTTAGCAAAACCTGCTGAAAAATAATTGTCCTGGAATGATGTGTGATTCCTTAATGACCAGAATTTCTTATTTATCTGTCATTTTTCCTCAGACAGGACTGCATAAAGCCTTATACATATTTGTTCTCCATTAAGCTCCAATTTTCCCATCTCTGTTTATATGAGGTATGATCAAAACATATGGTGAATAATCAAAGTTTTAAAAACTTTATTACAAGAAAAGACATATTTTCCAATATCTCCCTTAAATAACCCCCCCCCCACACACACACACACACTTTGAACACACATCCCATCATTCTTGTCATTTTCTAAAGCAGTTCTGGAAGTCCTCTTTTGTTAGTCTCTTTAGTTGCACTGTGGTGCCTATGTTATGTCCTGAATCTATTCAAAGTATTCATCTTTCACAGTCATTTTGATTTTAGGGAAAAGCCAGAACTTGCACACTCTCATGTGCAGTGATTAACATGGATGAAGACACACTGTAATGTATTCAGAGTCTGCCTTTCCATTGGACAGTATTTGCCAACAGCATTCACTGGAATTTTGACCATACTTCATAAAGACACTCATGAAAAAAGACCTCCAGAAATGCTTCAGAATGTGTCAAGAATGATGGAATAAATGTGCTCAAAGTGAGGTGGATTATTTTGAGGGTGATGGATGACAATGTGTCTTTTACTGTAATAATTTTTAAACATTCACCAAATATTTGATCATACCTCATATATTTCTCCCTTACTCTTTCTCTTCCTTATTTCTTTTCTTCTTTCCTTTCATTTATCCATCCATTTAATAATCATTGATTTGAGAAACCTAGTATATGCCAGAAACTACATAGAAATAGGATCTTAAATTCAATGCTTATGTGACCATAAGCATATGTTCTGCTTTTGTTGGATGATTAATAAGCAACTAAGAAGCAGTGTGGTAGGTTTTTCAGTAAAAATGAAAGTAGAACCCAAAGGGCACACAGCAAAAACCCTCATCAGTCCCAGTGAGATGAGAAACCTTCAGGAAGGTCAGGTGTAAATTCAGAGACCTGGGCAGAGACTAAAGCGACAGCCCAGGGCAAGTGGGTAGATGTCAGCAGCCCCACACCGTCAGCTAAACCCACTGATCTAAGCAAATTCATATTTCTAATTATACGAGTAATTATTTAATTATACAAATTCATATTTACCCTAAAAATCCAATGAAACATTGAGAATATGGATGAAGAAAATCAAAGTATGTATCTGGCCAGGCGTGATTGTGCATGCCTACAATCACAGCACTCTATGAGGCTGAGACAGGAAGACCACGAGTTACCAGCCTGGATAACTTAGTGACTTAATGAGACTCCATGTTCAAATAAAAAGGGCTGCTTCACAGATAATCTTTAATTGCATGGCTATGTGGTCTTTCATATATGTGTATAAATAAATACATACAAATAACACGTTTATATTTACATATTTTTGTGATTTCCTTTTTCATTTAAGATATCTCAGAGTGCTTATATTGTCTATACATACAACACTGAAAAAATACTTAGATAGTATCCTTTTTGTCTAGAGATAATATGTACTCACAAGTTTGTAGCAAGAAAATATCATTAAACCTGAAAAGTGAAAAGAAAGAAAAGCTCTCCAGACCTCCCAGAACTACTATTCACTCCTGTTTTCATTCCCCAGAGTTATTCTCTTTTAAAGCCTCTGTGTATTCTCCGGAAATTCTGTGTGTGTGTGTGTGTGTGTGTGTGTGTGTGCATGCGCACATCTCTGTGTGTTTTCTCCTTACACTTAAAGCCAGGCTGCTCTTGGTGCGACTGGGAACAGGGTCCCCTCGGTCACACCTGCCCACTCCGCTGTGGGATGGTCCGTGTGTGAGGCGGGCAGAAGCGGCTTGGCTGCTCATCATATTACACCGAGAGATTTCTAGGCAGTGTCACGTGACCCCTTCAACTACCACCCTGAAAAGAATTGCATTCCTGATGTGAGACATTCTTGTAATGGAAGAATGTATTATAGAAAAACCAGAACATGCTCTTCCTTCAAATGTTAAGGGGAGGGATGGGGAATTTTCCTTGTAAATGATTCACTGTCTTAAACTCAGTTATTCAGAAAATGCATTTTGATAGGGCATGGTAAAACCAACAGGACCATCAGGTAGAGCATTTACTCAAATTGCCACCTGCACAAAGGAGTTAATACTGTATTCTCCAGCTAAAGGCATTCCACTTTGCATGCTTCGGGGCTATGGGTGATTCTAGCTCATGGTTCTGTTATAATTTATAGTAAATGAGGCATGAATTTGTAGGAATTATTTATTTACTTTGAAGTGAATCTGTGATCTGTGAATGACCCTATTACTAGTTAATAGAAGGAAAGAATTACTTCTTATTGGAAAGAAGGGAGAAGAATAAGCATATAACATGCTCAACATTCATACAGTCTAAATTTCTCCCCAAAAGGCTTATGACAGTAACATCTTCAACAAGATAAGCAAAGTGAGATTACCATGCATGTATGAGAGACAAGAAGGTGGATGCTTTCAGATCTGACTTGTCCCATTCTACCCAAGAGCAAGCTGAAATCAGGACATGGATCTCCTAACTCTTAGGCAAGCATAATTCGCAATTCTTTCATAATTCAAAGAGTAAAATTATGCAAACTAAGGTTGACGCAGCACTTTACAGTTCAAGAAAGTAATTTTACAGCAAGCAATTGATAATGCAAATTGGGTACTATTCACAACACTTCTTCAGAACAATAAGCTATGAACCTAGCAGATTTAAAAACTGGCTTCAGGTTATATCCCTAAAAAGTGGCAGCATTAAAGTGGCTGTGCTTTGGCTAGCAACTCCCATTTTGCTCCCATAAATTTCATGATACCATTTTCATCCAGAATCGCAAACTATTTAAAGCATATTTTACAGTGTTCCCTACCCTATGAAATAGGGATGCATGGGGATTTTTCACCCTTACTTCCCAGAACAAAACCCTCAAAAAGTACCAACTATTTAATACCAAAGTCATACTAGGGGCAGAAGTAACAGCTCCCAAATCAAGCACACTCAATCTTTTTATGCAACACTTAACCATGCTGTCTTAACAATCACAGTACTTTCTTCGCCTGTGAGACAAGAATACCTAAATCAGCCCGCTGCTTCTGTTCTATTACAGGGATTTAAGACAAATTTTCTAAATTTGACCACATGGGGGCAATATAACCATGCCTTGAGAGCTTTCCAGCCGCAACAGTTCAGGACAAACCTGCACCAATTCACTCAAGAAAGCATCCTTTTGCGTCCTCTTCTTTTACTTAGAGATGTGCAAAAAAGATAGCAAGCTGTGTGGTCTTTGAATTGAGAGCTCAGTTTCTTCGTCCAGGTCCCTGGAAGGATGTGGGTGCAGGGTGAGAGGCATTACTCCAAATAATGAGCCAATTACTTTAAATGGTGCAAATTTGCCTAAGGACTTCGTGAAAGGCTTTCCATAGGAGAAGGAAAACAAGGCAAGACTACATAAGAAGGTGCCTGTTTTTAAGGTTTCTTCTCTTGTCCCTTTATTTGACTTTCCCACAAGGAAGAAAGGAATATTTGGACAGTTACTTTCCACTTTTTATTGGTGACTTCTAACTTATACAAGTCACATTTTCTAGCAATAAATCCATAATGTATTCCAGCTTTCAAATCTATGCATTCAAAATGTTTCATACTGCTATTCTCACACACAATTTTAGTATGGAAGAAACTAGCTCTCATGCATATTATATACACATTTTTTTCCTGAGGTAGTTAAAGGACTATTTCCTTTCATCTTCAGAATAATTGTGTATAATAAGTGTCATTATTTTCATTTTACAGATGAGGAAACTAAAGTAAAAAAAAAAATTAATCAAACTGACTCAAGTTCCCACTGATAGTAATCAGGTAGAACTTGATTTATCTGAAGCTTGTCATCAGTTTGCCTTCTCATTATACTCAATTCACATCCAGAATAAGTTCTCTAGTTTTAAAAATTAAAATTTTTATTTTGTTTTTATTCACATTTATTTTGTAAGGTTTTTGGGGGTTTTTTGGTACGAAGGATTGTACTCCAGACCTTGTCTTTCCAAGGCAGGTGTGGTGCTGCTGAGCTCAATCTCCGGCCCTGTTTTTTAAGTTCTTAAATTGAGACATATCAAGAAAAAAACAAAATGGATAAAAACAAGAAAAAACTGAAACTTACTTTCCAGATGAGCCACAATGTCTTTAGAGGTCCTCCTATGTCCATGCCAGCCGATTGTCCTATATAGAGACTTCTTCAAGTGTGTATTGTGATTAATTTAACAGATATGATTAATTTCCTCCCCTTTGATCTTAACTGAGAAACATAAATCGTTAGTTTTCTTTTCATTTAAAAATCACACCTTGGTAATAATAACAAAAGATTAAACATGGTTAAGAGTGACGAGGTTAGAAAGAATCTAATAAAATGAAGAAAATCATCCTTTGTATGCTTTAGGCAACTAAAATAGAAGTGTCTTCTAATGACCTTGAGGCAAGCTACAGGAAGAACAGAGCCCAGCTGATTATACAGGTGAAGTCTTCATGTTGCTGTTAAGAAAGTCTTCTGTGGGAGGTACTCTCCGGGAGGAACTTACCTAAGACATAATGATCCACATGCTTCAGGCCCACGGCCATAGATTCATCCCCACACTTCTTTCTGACAGTGTCTTGTTCCTGAATTTCCAATCACTTTCCTTCTGTCCCTACAGCCGAGCCACTTGCCACTGCTCATGTGTGTGTGTGCGTGTGTGTGTGTGTGTGTTACACCTGTGGCTCAAGTTGACAACTCGCTCTGCACCAAGCCAATAACCAGGTCTGTGAATTTCTGCTCAAACAGAAGGACTTCCTTTCCCCATTGTCCTTAGTGCTCTCACAGAGCAATGGTGCATATTCAGTTGGCACCAACAAATCATGTCAACCCACTGCAAACCAGGCCTCAGTCACAAGAAACACTCCAATAAGCTGCAAGCATGCATGGAGAAAGATTTCAGAAAAACATGGCAAAATGTCTAGCTGTTTGTGTCATTTCTGAATCTGCTTTACCCCAGCTCATAACATACTATGTCCAGAATGCAATAAATCTCAATGCTTTTCTTATACAACTTTATGTGACTGTGTATTTGAGACTGCTCAATTTATATAGAAAATTTGATGTGCGATGTCATCAATTCAGTGGACAGAAGGAAAGCCTGATAATGTCAAGATGGTTGAGATATCTACAGGCAATGAGATAGAAGGGTACAGGAAAATTGATATAGCCCTAAGGCAAGAGAGTATGTAGTTACTGCTGTCCTGCCTGCTTAAGGGGAAGTGATTTGAAACTCCTGCTCACTTATGAGGTAAAAGACAGTGCAATTTACAACTTCGAAGATGTATTCCTCATGCTGGAGACTGTTTCAAACTCTTCCAATACCAGCAAATCCAGGCCGGCACCTGTGCACATTGTTTCTAGCCCATTGCCAACCTCTACTGATCACCTGGTACTTGCAGGATGCGTGCTAGTTAAAATAGCAATGATGAAGACCTCATCCGTCCTCTCATTCCTGTATGTCTTTGGGAGTGGCAGTATTTTTCTGACTGATTATCTCAGCCAGAATAGAGCAAGTCAGTTTTATGAGTATGCACTCAGTCTTTCCTACCACAATGGTGTTTACATCACAAGTCAGACAATCAATGTGAACATTCTACCAGGAACTAAGGCCATCTTTCCCACTTGGGTCTTAATTAGTGATCATGACAATAAGAAAGGCTTTGGCCCCAATTCTCTATATCACTCCCTGTCCTCTGACTGCAGCCTCCGCTGGAAAACTCTTAATATCAGAACCACATTAAACCTTTTTTCCAACAGCAACAACCTGGGGTTTCCTCTTTACCCAACAGACAGTTACCCTGATAAACAGCTGTGGGTCCTTCTAGGGAAAGACCAGAGGAATGTTTACTATATAGACTTTTTGATGAAATCTTTCTGAAGGAGTTGTGGAATCTCTTTCGATCAGTAATTTCTGGATCTATAAGTGGACATAGGTATAGAGACTGTCAAAGGGGCATCATGACAACTGATATCATCCCCAGCTTACCATATCTTGGCCTTCGTTGATAATATAAATTGAGAAATACCTGGTAGACTTTCATTGTCCCATCAAGAATTTCCATAATTTAACAGTTATTATTACCATCTATCCTCATCGGACGAGAAACCTGGTTGCCACCCTGGCCTTGATGCCAATTATAATAGTTACTTCCATTTTGCAATTGCTGTTTAGATGCTGCCATTTGGCTTCTGCTATTCCCCTGAGAGCTCAGTGGGAGAGCTCAATTTCATGACAGCATCTCCCAATATCAAACAGGCCTATAAAAACCATCACCCAGCTCTTCAAAATGCCAGGATGCCCTCACCTGTGCAAGCTTTATTGCCTCAGGGAAGGGAATTCTTCCTGGGCTCACCCGCAAAACAGCCAACTGGTTCATTCTTCAGACTTATACAGTAAAGCCATTTGAACATTCTCACCCATTTGAGCCTTTTCCATTCTTCAACTTGCTCCCAAAGAGATTTTGATATCTCTGACCCAACCCATTGATTCTAATCCATATTTATATATAAACCTTGAGGTGACAGTCCAGAAAATTCCAGATATTGTTTCCAGAATATGAATCTAGAGTCATTGGTAAGTTTCCCAACATCAAAAATTCCAGCCATATAGTCCACTGTGCTTGCTCCTACATTTTATTCCCATAAATGTCCCCCTATTTCTTACCTAGTGATATTAGTCAAGTTCTGCAATTCTCTGGGGAAACTGCTGGGGGTTTTTTCCTGAGGCCAAGATAGTCTTTCTCTGGACAGTGCTAAACTGTGATCCCGGATGTTGGTGTGGAGGCATTGAGGGGTGGTGGAGGTAGAGCTTGAAGACAGGAAAACACTGTGAAGCCCTGAACTGAGGTAGGTCTTCACATTGTCTACAGGCAAGGAGAGGTTGCTTTGCTCTGGCAGAGGGAGAAAGCAGATTGTTTTATCAGAAATTTAAGGAACTCTGCAGACTCAAGGACCTGGGGATAATCCACTCAAATGTCTTCCGGCCAGTTCTTGGGCACTTTCTACATAGTCTGCACCATAAATGAACACCTATAAAGCTCGTCTGACTTTCACAGCATGCTTTCTGTTGGCAGTTTACTACTTTAGGTCTACTCTTTCCTCATGTCAAGGATTGCAATGCAGTTAATCCATTTAAGTAACCTCACTTTTCCCGTACTGCTTATTCAATAGAGCCATTGCACAAAACAGTGCTCCATCTACTCCTTTCACACTGCTCCAGTTAACCACAGGTGAAAACATTATAGATTATAATGCTAATGCACATCAGGATTTACCACCCCAGTGTATATGACCAGCATGACAGCACAGCTCCTCGACTGGCCTCAGACATAAGCAATCCAGCCTCCAGACACATCCTTGGGGTCCACCTTCTAAGGATTTTCCTGGCCCCAACTTCCATAAACTTGATATCCTAGAAGGTAGAGTTTGAGGCTGAATATATGAATATATTTTTATGAATATATATATGAATGATTTTAAATGATGTTTAAACAGATCATTACAAGAGAATTAACTGTATTTATGAATAATATCTACAGCTCTACAGCCCATCTGGGAAGGTGATTGAGAGTACTGAGATGCAGAAAGTTTCCATGGAGATATGAAGGTAAGACGTGTGGTCATGATACTCTGCGTATTCTGTGCCAAGATCTAAGAAAAGCCTTTCATGTTTAATATTTTTAATAAACCCATGAGGTAAGGAGCACTGTTCCACTATAGAGATGAGAATACTAAACAAATGTGGTGAATCCCCACAGAGGCTGAGTGACAGAATCAGGGTCCATGCTTTGAGGACTATGCTGTAGTTCTTTGCCATGACATGATTTTGGCCTGACTTTTAAGAAATAAAGTGCTTTGTTTGTCAATGATAAAAGAAGAAAATGTATCTGGAGCAAAAAAACACATGAAGTTCAAAGGCAAAAAAGATAGGAAACAAACTTCAGAATACCCAGGAATTTAGTGTGATTTGGAGCCATCTGGAGGATGGACAAGACGGCGGGAAGTATGATGATGATTTGCAGTGGGTGGGATAATTTAGACCAGGACACAAGTTGGCAAGTTTTACAGCATTCCCATCAGAAGGTCATGAAACTCAGAGATGAGCAAAGAAACACGAGAACTGTGCTTCTCCACTGCTGTCACTTTTAACTCTCCCCAACCTGGTCTTACGGTAAGTGCTATGTACCTGATGTATCTCCGTATCTCCATGTGGCTTTGGGCAAATCCATCCTCACTACCTTTAGTTTCTCTAAGTATAAAGTGAAAAAATTATAGCTGCTACTTTGTAGCATTGTTATAAAGATCAGAGTAATGAAATACACTGCCCAACACCCACATTGAATTTATGTGAATTCAACTCTAAGTTCTTGTCCAGAGACAGAGATATAAAGAAAGCGAGAGAAGAAATAACAGTTCAACAGTGTGTGAAATTCTACTTTCAATAATTGGTAGCTTGCTTGGGTGAGAAGGGAGGTGTGAATCTGCTGTTCCCATATTTAGTTCCAGTTTCCCCCGCCTCTCAGTGCGATCATCTCACAGACTAGATATCATTTGTGCTTGAAGTTATGGTTTAGTACAAGGAATGCTACACAGATGCCACATAGTCAGTGAATGTTCAACAAGTGCTTGTTGATGTCCTTGTTGTTATCATTCTTCTCCACCCTCTTTATCTTGCTAGCAGGCTGTGGACCTCTGCCACCCCTTGGCTTGTCAAAGTTTCTTTTTACCAGAGATAGCTATCCTATATAACAGTCATGGCCCACCCTGGAGTCACTGATCTGTCCCAAATTATTCCTTTTGTGGCTACTTAGAAGCAGTTATTTTTTTTAGCAGAAGTAGTTACTCAAACCAGAATATACCTGTCTCATCTAGTTCCACCTACATACTCCAACCAGGACCAGTTTCCATCTCAAATTCAACTTTACACCCATCTGATCAAGAAGCCATTTTGCTCTTCCAACCCCAGAAAAAAGGAATATAAAAGCATTATTCCTTACCTCTATCATTCATTTAAGCCTCTCCCCCATTCCTGGCCCACAACTACTGGTGAGGACAAAGTCCTTTCCCATCCCTGACAGTGCCATCTTCAACACACTGTGTGATCAGGACTCAGAAGCCTAGCGATCATGGATCATGATCACCTGCTAGTTTCTAAAACGCTTGTTTAGAGTAAGTAACCCTGAACAGGAGATACTAGTGGTCTTCCTAGGATGTATTGTGCTACTGGAAGCTGTTCTCAACCTTCTGTTCCCAGCCCTTCTGTCGATGCTTGTTGAGGAGGCGATCAGGTGACATTTTTCTCACGTGTTCTCTTCCTTTAGCTCTCCATCTCTTGGGAGAAAATACTCAGATTGAAAAAAAGAAGAAAATCATGAAAAGACAAAGAAACATGTTTAGACACAGAGAGGTTTCAGAGACCCAATTTTCAGAGACACATGCATGTCCACCATAAGTTAGTGAACAGATGACTTCACATTTCACCATTAGCATCAATGCTTGGGTAATTCCATAGCCAATGGTGTCTTTACCAAGAACAGTGGATGAGGATTTATCCTATGTTCATAACATTGAAGGATTCACCAAAGTTCTCACTCCCAGGTAAAAGAAACTGATTTATACACAAAGATTTCAAAAACCACTGCTTAGTGCAGTGCCTGGAATATAGTAAGTCTTCAACTGATGTCAATTTTTAAAATTATTGTAATTTTTGTTCTTTATCACCTCACTATAAGCCACCATACCAGTATATGAACTGAGTGGAAAAACAGATCATTATTGTCTTTCTACCTTCAGATTTGAATGAACCAAAAATAAATGCCTATTTCTATCCCTAATTTGATCATGGGTTTGATCCTGTCATAGAATTTCAATACATCATATGTTGCATCAGAGTTCAAGTTAAAAGTTCAAAAGTGCTTTCCATCCCACTTCACTTTTACTTCACCAAAGGCTACTTGTAAAAGAATAAGATAGAAAGAGAGAGGGGGAGGGAGGAGAGAGAGAAAGAGAGAGAGAGAGAGACAGAGGGAGACAGAGAGTGAGAAAGTAATTTTAATCCAGCATGGCCAATGTATCTAAAATTGTACCTTGATTCAGTATAATTTTCTTTTATGTTTTATATATTTTTGGCCTGTTATTCTGGCTGTTAATATGTGTTTACAATAATTAACTTGATAAGGACTTCTAAAATAAATGAATGAATCTGATGCTGACGGATAAAAGAAAAGATTTTGAAATGGAGGGTAAAAAAAGAATTGAGATGTATTATGTACATGTGCCAATTCCCTGCAATGATAGAAATCATTATGTACTGCAAACACGTACTAATAAGAAACAATAACAAAACAAAGCAAGAAAAAAAAAAAAAAAAGAATTCACAGGGGCTGCCCCGTGACTATAGAGGGATCTCTGGCACAGAAAATTTGTACAATTTGGTATGAACAAGAAAAGACAAAACAAAAAGAGTGAGATAAGCCCCCTTTCATGAAATCTTATCAGCAATATTGTAACAAAAACCATGAGCTCCTTTTAATGACTTTTCATTTTAACCTGCAGAATTCACTTTTATAATATTTGAAAGAATTGAGACAAGTGCTATGCACATTTAATTTTTTCATTGGGAGATTAGAAAGTCTGACTGTTAGAGATGGAGAAAAAAATGCAAACCCCCAAACAAAAGGATCACCTTATATCTTACATGCTCATTTTATTGCCTGGAAGATGCTACACAAACTAATGGGTGTGTGGAAAGCATATGGATTTTGGACACAGACTAGCTGAATAAATTCCAGGCACCTCCACTTAATAACTCTGTAATTCTGGTTATGTTACTTTCTCCCTCTACATTTCATTTTATCAGCTATAAAATGGAGATGATAATAACACCTACCTCAGGATGATGTAGTGAGGCCCCTCTGAGGCCTGAGACAAGTGTGTTCATCAAAAATCCTTCATAGTCTTTGGAGGGCTGAGCAAACAGTCCAGAGCCACCTTGGTGTGATGAAATGAATATGTGTTTTGAATTCACAGGACCGTGGCTTAAAGTCCTCATTCTGCCACCTGACCTTGCAAAGTGCCACAGTCCCTATGTTTGAAATAGAATTTTCACAGCGGTTCTCCCTCATGATGACCCATGAGATAACTGTCAGGCATTCATCACCATGCCTGGTGCACAGAAGCACCCAGCAAGTGCCAACTATTATTAGACACATGATGATAAAATAGATATTTCTTCAAAAGTACTTAAGTTATATGCAAGGCACTCTGTCTTGTCCTGGGGGTAAAGGTAGGGAAAAGACACCTTCTGGCTCTCAAAAGACTCCTTGTATAATGGGGGGTATTTTATTTCAGGTATCCACTCAAAATTATCAGAAACTTCTCATTATCCAAAAATTAATGTCAAGGTTCTTTGTTTGGCATTTAAAAATCTTTACTATGTGTGTTCACTATGTTTGCCTACATGTACCCTGTTTCTAATCAAGTTAACTCTACTGTGTGTGTGTATGTGTGTGCCATTATATTACTCCTACTAAATTCCCCACCTGGAATTCACCTTCTTCTCCTGTCTCTGTGGCTCAAGCCCACACTTCCTTCATGGCCTAGCCAAAATGTTCTCCACGGTGGACACCAACTTTTCTGCTTCCTTTATGTCACTTTAATGAACAACTATTTCTCTGTCTCAGTCTTTCTGATGTAGCTGCAGACACCAGACACCATGGCCACAAAATGGATGCAAGAATACCTGGGTTCAGGACAAAGAGGATATGGCATCCCCCTGCCCACTTTAGGGATTAGCTCAAGGGTCTGCATCTGACCTCACCCAATCCAATGAGAAAATCATCTATGATTACTGTAGAATTCTTTGAAATGAACATGCTGCAGTTGTATTCCCTCACACTGGCATAGTTAAAATAGTTATAAAACTAGAAGGATGTGTGTCAAGAGCTACCAGTCATCTTATCAGCAAGAACACCCAACTCAAAGGAAAGCAGAGTTAATGATGCTGACACCAAGTTCTGATGGCCTCACTGACCACTTGGATGACACCACCTCTAATTTCTCAGAAGCAACCCTATTCAATTTCCTAATATTATTACTGTTTAGTTCCTACTACCTGTAATCAAGTGACCAGGGCCACCGTTTATTTATATTAGTAGGAACTACATCAGAATGAGTTTTAATTCTGTAGTTTGGAGAAACAGCTCAAGGATAGAGCATTTGATTCCAGAATGAGTTTCTGCCCACTGTAAATGCTCAGCAAGTGTTATATTTGATGCAGTTATAACTCAGGAAGTGAAATGCAATAGATTTTAAATGAGATTCATCTTCACTAACATTTAACCTGGTTCATGACGACAGAAGAATCAAATCCAGGCCAAATGGTCTATCTGTAATGACCATTCGCTCTTTGATTTATCTAGAGTTCCAGATGGACATATGAGATGCGTAATAACCTGCATATGCACAGGAAAATGAGACTTTTTTAGCAGTGAAAAGCAGAAGCCTGTAGAGATGACTTTATTTCCTATAGTTAAAGAAAAAGTGAATGAGACATAGCTTTGGGATCCAGCCGCCATGTTCCTTGCCACAGGGCTTGTAGTCAGCCAGCTGGAGCTGAAACCTTTCCTCCTCCACCTGGGAAGCACCACCTAGCACCTACCACAGATCAAATGACAAAAACCGACAAATTTTATTACTACTATTCATGCACATGTTAGTGATTTCTCAGTCCACCAGAAATTTTAAACAAAAATCCTGAGGAAGCATTCACTGAGTGGTTTCTACTACTGCTTATGCTCTGTCTCAAAGTAGAAAAACATCCCCAGAAAATGCCTCAGTGAAAAAAATGTAAGGCATGAGCTCCTGATGATAGTGGTAGGACTCATTTTCCACAAATTATTCATAGGCTTTCCTCATTCACAGAAAAATGGAACTTTCCTGGGCTCATTGCTGTAGAATTGCTAAGTTTTATTAAGTTTTGAGTATAATTTAGGTTGAGATCCTGCTGCATTACAGTAGGAGCTCCTCAATAGGTTAAAGCGTTGTGATTTCTGTGGATGAATAAGAAAATGTTCAAGTGAATATAAAACCTAACCCTATAACTGAAATGGCTTCAGAAATTTTTCTTTCATGTTGAAGAGAAAATTCTTAAAAATTGTCTCCTTTATGTGACTTCATATCTTATCCTTGTTCTAACTAGATTCCAAAGGACAACCTACCTAGAAGATATCAACCAAACAGACATGGTTCAAACTAATGTTTTCCAATCCTTTAAGAAAGTTATTTAGGGCTGCTGCAGACAAGGTTCAATTATGAAAATTTAAATCTCTTTTGTTTTAATCCAACTAGACCAAATGTAATTGCTTTGTAGACTTTTAAAAAATAAACAAATCTGATGATTTTTTAAATCCTTAGAACAACTACATGATTATAAATATGATACTGAAGTTGGCACCTCTCTCTCTAGAAGAAGGATTCTTTTATCATTTTAATTGCTGATATGGCCACTTCTGTGATAAAAGTCTCTCTTCAAACTTTTTAATAGGAAGCTTCAAGAAGAAGGGATATTGAAGGAAAGATTTAACATTTGGTGGGTACCTACCTCATGTCAAGAACTGTGCATGATGCCAAACACGTGAACTTTCACAGAACCTTTAAAACAGATTTTCTAGGTCTGCAGGAAGGGACTTTGAGTCCTGGAGGAACACAGTAAAGTGCCTATGACCTCCTCAAGAAAGGCAGTATTGAGATTCATAAAATATCTGTGTTGTGATTAAAACAAACAGAAAAACAAACAAAAGCTTTCAGTGTGTGCTTTCCAAACATCTATTGCTGTTCTGATAAGTCAGTCACTCCTGTTTAACTTTAATGACCTTGGTATGCTGATGAAGGCCAGAGGTTATTATGGCATATAGACCATGATTCCGAGCTCCATCACCTCTGTAAAGTTGGGTGGCCACATGACTAAAATCTAGGCAAAGAAATCTGGTGGGTATCATGGCTGCTACCCCCAGACCTGGCCCATTAGAACTTTCTGCTCAATCCCTCAAGCCCTCCATTATTGCATCTGCCACCATTTCAGACAATTTACTGGAGGATCCTGGGGTTCTGGGGTTCAGTGGATTTTGGAGCAACTACCTGGAAAGAGATGGGCCTTCAGTGAAGACACAGAGCAGAGCAGAGATACGATGTTAATTCATAAGGGATTGTGGTGTGCCTTGAAAACTTTAAAATTAAGTCTCTGAGAGCCTTGTTGTTACAACAGGCAGTTTTTCAGAATGAATACACCTTGAAGCACTTACACTTAATATTTTTATTTAAATGAATTCACTTTTTTCTTAAATTCATTTAACATGGAATTATGAATTTTAACTTCTATTATAGATTTGATGCTCTAATTTTCGTCTAGTACATTAAATAAAATCAAAACTATTTTTAACAATTCCTGTGGAATAATTTTATGTGTCATATTGTAAAATATAGTACTTCCCTGTGCTTGGTTGGTCAGATATGTGACTTCTTATTTAGCCTGAATACCCAGTTTGAATGCTGGTGTCAGGATATACACAGAAAGGTACAGTACCATCCCAATGCAGCAGATGCCCTTTAAGTCAGAGGACACCGCTAGAAAGGATGGAATTGAGCAGAAACACTAGAACTGATCTGACCTCAAAGACAGTAGAAGCCTCCTGACAAGAGACAGAATAACTGGCCTCAGGCCTGTCTCTTCTGATTGTTCTGACCTCAGCCTTGTGGTCACTGTGGCCCTCTCTGGGAATTACTGAGGACTGATTCAGCAACACAGAGGCTCTCCCTCCATCTCTTCTGCCTTTGTACAGCTGAGCTGGTCTGGGTCACTTTCCTCAAAGTTTCACACACATTGACTCAGCCTACCATTTGTAACTGGAATATTTAGGCATCTGCCCCAGAATACTTTCCGCAAAGAAAACCTGCTAAACCCAAGACGAATGTTCTGAAAATGAGCCAAGGGCATGAGAAAGTCCTAAAAGAAAAGGACCATAGCGTAATTATTTCTCATTCCACAGAACACAGAGCAAGAATTAAATATGCATTTGATAAACTGAAACAAAATTTACTCTAATTAGAGGTGGTGGCAGGTAGAATAGAGGCAATTTCATGTCATTTCAAAGTGGTCTACTTTGAGAAACTGGTCTACTTTTAAGGGAATTGCTTAAGACTTCCATGAAAACACATTAGAAATATTTAAGTAAATGTACAAATGATGAGCAAGCTTTCCTTCCTAGAAAGGAAACATAATGCTGTGTTTAAAATACTGTAAAGATCAAATTGCTGTTAAACTCTTATAGAATCAAGGCAGAATAGAATTCAAGTACATCTGTACACACACACACACACACACACACGCATACACGATGTTACCTTTTCATTAAATCAATTAAATCTGCCAGTGTATGGTAATGATTTTAGAACTAACTTTGACAATAAAGAGAGCTTTTAGTACCAAATATATTTAACATAAAAATCCAGTAATCTTTTGCATGGCATTGAGTAATTGCTCTAGCCCAGACATCTCTTTTATGCTTGCTTCCTGCACTCTTCCACTTTGTTATTTATGGAAATATGGGAGGCAGGGAGAAGATGAACTCTTACCATGGCAACACTAGCAGAACACGTTATACCTAATACTATCTGTCATTTCTTGGATAGAGAGCACTTCTCACCATGGGGGAGAAAGAAGCATTTTGCTTGATTACATGAGTATTTAATATCAATCAGGGAAAACATGCCAAAAATTAAAAGAACATGCATTTTGTTTCCCATTTTGAAACTTACCTCTGAGACTTTCTTCTACTTAACAAAACTATCATCTCTTTTGTGGACAAATTGATAAAATTTATATAAATGTCCTTTAGTGTCTTCACATGATGACCAGGTTCTACCACTGTGTAAAGATTGAAGATGCCAAATATATTTGTTATGACTTATTTCCATTAGTTTCAATCCAAAACAAAGCATTTCCTCACCCAGAAATTGCATCCTCTCAGGTGTCTACACTCAAGTTACCATGGATTTAACTTCTGAATCATTCAGTCACCTCTGTCACTGAGCCAATTCACTTTCCTTCTCATTCTCACCCGCCTACTCCCACCCCCAGATGTGCCCTTGTGAACATTTCAGAGTTAAGCAAACAGTTTAACTGTTTAACTTCCTCTCTCTCTCTCTCTCTCTCTCTCTCTCTCTCTCTCTCTCTCCTAGTTTTGCTTTTAATTATCTCCTCTGGGATCTAGCTTTCTCTGCTTTTACAGAAACTTGTTGAATTATCTGTAAATTGTATATACTCTCAGGATTCAGGAACATAAAAACCAAGAAGGAGCTGATGAAGTGGCATTGCCTCAAAGCCATAGTATGAAGTGAGGAAGAAGACAAGTTTTCCTGAATCCTCAGTTGGAAGACACAGGGTTGTTTTCCAAAACATTCCGGCCCATAAGCCCAGCCCAAACAGTCATATATTCAAGGGTCAGATTAGTCAGGCAGAAACACTTTGCAGATGTGCTCAAGAGCAACCTCCATTTGTACAGTAGAAAGAGTTTTTCTCTGATTCATTCAGAAAGCATTTTTGTGACCAATGTTAGGTACTTAATGCCTGTTAAGTTTTTCAATTTCAGTTTAAGCTTTAATTTCTCAAGAAAGGATTCTCTGCCTTTGAAATCTGTGTTGGGTATTCTTATCTATGTTTTCCTGATCCTTTCAGTTTAATAGTAAGACAGCACTAATAGTTTTGTAATTAACTTCTTATTCTTTGTGGCAGTCCGAATAGGCTAAGCATCAGAAGCAAGCAACCCTCAAATATTACTACCTAATGCTAATATATTTCTTATTCAAATTGCTAGGTATTGTGAACTGGATAACTCTATAATAGTGTTTTTACCTAAGAAATGATTAGAATCTAGCTAAATACAAAGAGAATTGGGAGGGGAGAGAGAGAAGAGACTATGGAGATCGCACACCTGTTTTAACTTTCTCAGAAAAGTTTTAAAATGGCAAAAGTAGGGATATTGATACCACCCAGATAGAGGATGGGACATGTGGAATACCATTTGGAAATTTATTGAGAAACATGACACTCTGCCACGATTACCTATATTCCTATATTCAACATTAAATTGTAAATCTTTCAGAAGAGTAATGGGTTATATGACACTGTTTCAGGCTGGCAGAGTGGTTGTGATATAAATCAACATCAAGATATACTATAAGAAAATGTCAAATATAAGAGACAGACATGATGATAATTACAGAAAAATGAAAGACAATGAAAATTGATTAAATTAAAATCCAAATATTTATACGTGCCTGTATGCACATGTCAAAACTTAGATGAGAAGGACAAACATCTTGAGAGCTCTCTTCTTAAAAAATGTATTCAAAACTGTATATAAAATCCAACCTTTAAATGAATTAAGGCAGTGGTTAAAATAAACACACACACACATACACACACAGACACAGAGATGAGTTCTCCCAAGGATTTAGGAAACAGATGAATTTTACAATATGTATAATGTCCAAGAAAAGGAAAAGATGGTAAGTTCCCCCAAAGTATGTTATGAGGCTATTGTAATTCTGACAACCAAACCAGAAAAGAATGAAAAAATTTTAGAACAATCTCATTCATGAATGTAGATGCACAATCTGCAATTAAATATTAGAAAGAACAATTAGTTTTAAATAAATTTTAGCAAAAAAGGGTTTATGAAGGGAATTTAAATATGTTTAACATGAGAAAAACCTATTCATTTAAAATATCACATTAAGAAGAAAAATATTATATCATCAGTATGTGCAAAAAATATCTTCTATAAACAATCATTCATGATTAGAAACTTTAGAAAAATGTATTTACAGTACTTTTACCTAGCAATATTTAAAATCTTAACCTGTATATTAAGACATAGCAAATAAAAATTAGAAAGATTTAAAAGAAAAAGTAAAATTTTTAGTATTTTCAAATTATATGATTATTTCCATAGAAAAGTTTTGAGTCTAAATTCTTATAAGTAACAAAAAGTTCAACAAATTTGCTTAATACAAGAATAATATTAGAAGACAATTTTTAATTCTAATGTGCTAACAATAAATAAATACAACATGCAAAGCTTTGAAATGACCATTTTTACAAAAGAATAAAACTATAAAGTGAATGAGAGTAAAAAACAGTTCCTTTACTTTGGAAAACTGTTTGGCAATTTTTATAAAGTTACATATTTACCCTCATAACAGGATTCCACTCCAGTTATTTACCCCAAGAAAAGGAAACTATACATCTACAAAGAAAATTGCACAATACACTTAGATTTATTCACAATATACAAAATTGGAAACAACTCAAAATGTATCAATAGGAAAATGTATAAATGTATTCTGTTGGTATACACTGTAATATAATATTAAGCCACAACAAAATCATGAAATGCTGCTAATGCAACAACTTGAAAGAACCTTCAAATCACCATGTTGGCTGAAATTGAGAATGTATTGTATGCATTGTATAATTCAACTGAGTATGTATTGTATGATTTGGTTTATGTGAATTCCAAGAATTGGCAGAACAACAGAAACCAAGAAAGTATTTTTTGTAGTGGTAATGGAAAAACTAATAGAAAAAGGTGTCAAATAATATTGTTTGGAAGCATGGAAATAGTTTAATACACATTGTTTAATACACACAGTTTAATACACATTGTTCGGAGTATATAAGGATTCGTGTAATTATCAATACTTCTCAAACTGAACACTTACGATTCATGCATTTTATTCTATTAAAAGAATGTTTCACAATTACAATAGAAATAGAAATCTCTAAGTACCTAAAGATAAATTTTCAAAGGTCTTTAAGGATATGCAAAAATTATAAAACTTTACTGAAAACAGGAATGTAAATAGATATTATGTTGATGGAAAAGCATTTCCAAAATCATAAAGGCTATAATTATACATGTTCTAGTGAACAATTCCACACACTCTACTGAATTGTCTTCAAAGTCTTAGCAACTGTGTTTGTGGCCACCTTGATAGCCAATTAGAAAATTTATATAAGAAGAACATAGAGTCTAGAGTAGCCATTGTAATATGGGAGAAAGACTGCAATTAATAGGATGAGTAGAAAATGGGCACAGGGTAGAGATTTTACTTATCAGGTAGCAAGACTTACTATATACATACAATAATTAAAATATTTACAGCATTATATAATGGGATACATAAAACAAATAGGCCAATAGGATGGGAAAACATCTTCGTCAAAGTCACAAAGAAAACAATTCTCTTGTTCTACGTTAGCTTCCCCTTCTTTACTGAACAGTTTGCCCTTCTACACAGATATAGCTATTATTTCTCTTATCCTACACACACACACACACACACACACACACATTATTTTAATTCACTCATCCCTATTACCACAAAACTCTTAGTTACCTAGACTTGCCATCTCTAATTTCTCTCTTATCATTCTCTCTTAAGTTCATTCTGATTCTATACTCATAACCAGTTTATTGATAAAGTCAGCAATAACCTCTAAATTGATAGTTTCAATGGAGAATTTTCTTTCTTTATTTTACCTGCATTTTTAATACAATTGATAATTTGCTTCTCCTTGGAAAACTTTCTTGGCTTCCATATCAGCAGAGTCCCTTTGTAACCCCTTTGTCTCAGTGGTCATTCCATCTCAGTATCTTTCTCTTCTCCTGTCTTTCTCTTCTCCTGACCTTTTAATTTTTAAGTAGCTATTATTTTAAGGGCATATTTTTTTTTGGTCAAAGGGCATAATTCTTAAATTTTTTATTTATATGTAAACCTTTAGTGAAATAGCTTCATATGCCATTTACATATCCATAACTCTTGTCCTTGTTACTTTTCCATCATTGAGACAGATATTCCCAACATTCTAAACTTAAAAGAGAAGAGGTTTACTTTGGCTCACAGTTTCAGTCTCTAGTCAGCTGGCTCCAAGGCAGAAATGGTATGATGGAAGGGCATGGAGGAGGAAATCTATTCATCCCATGGCAACCAGGAAGCAGAGCCAGAAGGGAGGAGCCAGGAACAGGAATATGCTTTTCCAGGTCACACTGCCTGTGATCCACTTCCCACCAGGCCTCCACTCCTAATCCTAGACTCCACTACTGAATTCATCAATGGATGAATTCACTGATAAGTATAGCACCTCATGACCCAGTCACCCTGCAAACACATAAGACTTTGGAGATATGTGTTAGACTTGAACCAAACCACTGGTCAAGTACAAATCTCCATACCACAGATGTCTCAACTCTGACACATTCTTCTTCAAAAATTGCACTCAGATGTCTAATCAGTTTCTCAAACTCAACATATGAAATAAATAAACCCCAACCTTCCCTAAAACTTCTGCACATGGAGTGGTTCAATTGCAGTTGGAAACTTCATTCTTGATTGTTTCTGTAAAATCTCTTGTAGCCATCCTTGTAATCTTTCTTCTTTAAGTCAAACCCAAAACAAAATGTTCTAGCTTCTCACGATCTGTATTTCTAGGACTTTAGTGAGAGAACATCATTCCCTTGTGAGTTACTGGCAATAGCATTCTAATAGACAATATTGATCAAATAGGTTAAATGTTACAAGAAATAATCCCCCAATATAAATGACTTAATCCAATGGAAGTTTATTTTTATATCATGCAAAGTTTAAAGCAGATATCCCTGACATGAGGGTTTCTTCTCCAAGATGTATTATAGGAACCCAATCTGGTCCATCTGATGGCTCTGCAAGTCCTACAGGCTCAGCAGTGTCATACCGTTTGTGACCATGGAGCACTGGACAGGACTCAGTCACATGATCAAGTTAGTGGAAAGAGATCCTAAGAAGTGTAGAGAAACATGCGGTATCTGCGTTACAAGGTCTACTCATTTCTATACTTGCCACTATATATCTACTCTAAGTGCAGCAAAGTAATTTTTAATTGTAATTAAATATCACATCTCTGCTTAAAATCTTACTGAATGGTCCACTTCACTCAGACTAGAAGCCGAGCTTCCTAATAGTTGCTCTTATGGCTTGTGTCTAGATATCTCCTCAAAGCCTCATGAGGTCACAGATGGGGCTCTTTGGAGGTGGCTGGATCTAGGGAGTGTGACACTGAGATTAAGGGTGTGTGATAACTAAATTGGTTTATCATAGATCTGGGTGTGCATAATAGAAGCCCTATCCTGGGTGTGGGTGGCACTACCCAAATGTTCATAGCCTAGATGGTATAAAAGAGAAAGGAAAGAAGGCTTTCTGCTGGTTGCTGCTACTTCCTGCCTATCTTGCCATGGATTGTTTCTCCTCTGCCAAGCCACCCCATCTTAGAGCCAGCCAACTATGCACTGAAACTTCTACAAACTGTAAACTGAAATAAACCTTTTATTCTTTAACTTTGGGTGTCAAGAATTGTGTCTCAGTGATGAGAAAAGTAACTAAGACAGTTGCTTAGAGGTTGCAATTCAGAGACTTTCATTACCCCATTACTTCCTAATTTTTCCATAACCCCTAATCTGTTGCAGCCTCACTGAAATACTTGTATTCCTCTGATTTTCCAAGCACAATCCCAGCTCAAGACTTTGGTCTCCCTGGGGCTTCCTAGGTGACTTCTCCCTAGATATCTCCATGAATAGCCCCTTTGTCTCTTTCAAGTCTTGCCTCATATGTCTTCATATCAATGAGGCCCACTCTGAACACCCTATCTACTGTAGCTGCAGCAAATTCCCCTCACTGGAACTCCTGTCCCTCTCCCTTTTTTGGCATTCCCAATCCCTGTCTGGCCCTCCAAAATAGCATCTTCTTCCCATTTGTTAGGTTCTACTCTATCAGAAGGTAAACACCATGGCAGTTCTTTATTTTGGGTTAACTGGTAATGCCTACAATAGTGGCTGGATTACAATAGAAGCTCAATTAGAAATTTTAAAAAAATTCTCACTACCACTGCACTTCTTAAGTACAACTATTATTACTCCATTACAGGTAAGAAATTGGGGGGGGTACCAGGGTTCAAACTTGGGTCCTTGAGCTTGTGAGTCAGGTGGCGGAACCACTGAGCTAAATCCTCGGCCCCGCATTACAGGTAAGAAATTGGGGGGCCAGGGATTAAACTCGCTTGTTCTGGTGCCTGCCTCGCAAGTGCAAGGTCCAGAGTTTGATCCCTGGTACCAAAAGAAATTGGGGTACAGAAAGATTTAACAATATACCAAGAAACTTGATAGCAAATATCTAGAAAGTAATTAAGTTGCACCTCAAGCCCTGGTAGTCTGACTCCAGGGTCTATGTGCAAAACCACTAAATCTGATGCCCCATTCTTCATGCTTGGCATCTATATAATCCATAGGGCAACCTCATGAGTTAAAAATTCTTTTTAGATATCTATATATGACCGAAGAGAAAACTGAGGTACACAGAATAACGTGCCCAGTACTATACAGTTAATGAGAGATAGAGTCATGTTTGACTGAAATATTTTGTTCCTAGGACTTCTGCATCTTTCTAAAACTCTACTTTCTAAAACTTTCATGAAAGCATTTCTAGAAATCATACATCTCATTTTCATGGTTGTAAAAAATTATAAGGTTTTGTTCAGGGATGATATTTTTTAATGGTGCAAACATCGTTTAACTGAATGAAGGTTCAGCTGCATCAGATTGCACTGCCCACCCACAATATTTAATTACTCAGTGCTCATTATGTCAGGACTGCTGACCCAAATCCTATGCTGTTTTCTTCTCATGTGGTAAGCTCTTAATCAATTGGATGTTCAATTCTGTTTAATTCAATGTTTTATCTGATTTGAATCATTTTCTAGTCGAGCTCATCCAAATACCACTGAGGATTGCCATCTGACCAGTCCATGCAGATTTCAACAGATTTTAATCACTCTAGTATCCTTGTGTGGTCCTGATAGTGATATAATTTGGTAATTGATAGTGAACATGATGACTTGGGAAACGGAGATTGTGGCCATGAGTCAGTCTATAGAACTCAGGGTCTAGCTACCAACAGTGGCGCTAAAAGATTTGGCAGGAAGAATAGGACAACTAGTATGCCTTAGTGCTGGTCCTCAAATGGAGGTTCTTATTGGTATTCCTTTTTCCCAGCTGCCATTTAAGGATTTAGTGATCAAAATAAATAAAAACACATTTATACTTCCCATAGATTCTTGGCTGCATCACAGCCTACATTTGTCCTTAAATTAATGATGGGTCTTGTATTATCATTTGCTTATTTTGAACAGAGAATGAAATAGTTTCTCCACTGTTGAAATAAAAATGCCTGGCATACACAAAGGAGAAAGGTTCATTTTGGCTCATGGCTTCAAAGATTTCAGTCCACAGTCAGGTGACTCTAAAGCAGAAACATCATGGCAGAAGGGCATGATGAAGAAAACCATCGCATGGCAGCCAGGAGGCAAAAAAAAGCAGAAATTAGAAAGCGGGGTGGGGGTGGGGAGTCCTTCGACCGGGGCTCCATCTCCTTACAACACATTCACCTATGAAATCATCAGCTAATCCATTGATGAGCGTAGTTCCTCCATGATCTATTCACCTTTCAAATACCTCAGCTTTAAACATTGCAACACTGGGAGTCAAGCTCCCCAAACGTGAGTCTTTGAGGAACACTTTATATTTAAGCCATAACATAGAGACATCTAAATTCTTTCATCCATGAAAGGAGAACTTGTGTCAATTTGTCTCCTGGGTAGTTGCTAGGGATTCTGTGGGTGTTGTGCAGGCCAAGCAAGCTAATCTTTGCATGCAATCCCAAGAGTGCCCCACTGTGCAACGCACCTTCTGTATTGGTCGTGTTACTCTCTGTCTGCCTATCTCTCTGTATTTGAGAAATATCTTTTCACAATTCTATATAATTATAGTAGCTCTGTAAAAAGTGTTGCCCTTCCTTCTTATTGACCATATTGATGTCCACTGCTGGTCACAGTGCCCTAAAACTTGGACATATGGGCTAATCTATATAGTAAGCATCCAACCCAAGAAAGATTTAAAGAGGAAAGAAAGAGTGAGAACTCAAAAACATTTTTATATCTATTTTTTGTCTGTTACTGCAAAACTTAGAAGCTTAAAAAACACATCTCTAGTTTCTGCATGTCAGAGATCAGGGCATGGATAACCTGGGTCATCCAGTTTATTGTCACTCAAAGGGTGACAATAGAAATTCAGTGTCAGCCAGGGACTTAGTAGTCTCAAGGAAAAACTGAAGGAATATGTGCCTCCAAGCTCACTCAGAAGTTATTGGCACAGTTTCATCTCAGAGGATTCTAAGTTAAGAGGCTCAAATTTTCACAGGCAGTTAACTAGAGACCATCTTCAGCTCCTTGTTACATTGTAACCCCCTGCCACATACACACACCTTGCAAGCCATGGCTTCTTCAGAGGTGACAAAGTGGTCAAGAGAGACACTACAGGTGAGGGAGAGAGTGTAACAGGACACAAACTAGAATTTTGCAACTGAACCAAAGTAGTGATAGTTCATCACTTCTGGTATATTCAGTATATTGAAAGGAAGTCACTAGGTTCAGCCCCTGTTCAATGGATGAGGATATAAGAAAGTATATTAACAGGGTGGTATCACCTACAGCCATTTTAAGAAGCTAACTACTACCAGTGCTTCTATATATGTGTACCCCAAGCTGACACTACGCCATTTGACACATACTAATTAGAAAAATGTTATCCTTTCTCACTAACCAGACACAGACAAGATCCTCCTATGTCATGGAGAAAAACACCCCTTCATAGGAGAATGCATTTTTGTGCTCATGGCTTGGCTCACAGAGATTATCATCTGTGAACCATGCACATCCTGTAACTCTGAAAATAAAATCGCAGTGCTCAATGCAGGCCCATTTTATGTCTAGGCACAATGTTGTATTAAGGAACACTAGTTTGAAAGTAAAGACTAGTCTATCTTGTTTCAGGAGAGCAAAGGCTTTGATAGGGGATATAGGCAATGTAATATCATTCATTCAGTAAGGAAAATGGGATCTTTAAAATTGAATTATTAGCTTTAAAGCAAATATATAGCTTTATACAAATATGAGGAATTATTACTCATATCTAGACTGATGAGTTCAACTAACTATTTCTACCTAATAATAGAATTTCATTTCAAGTACCCAATAATTAACCTCTTACTTCCATGTCACTTTTATTTAGCAAAACTTTATCCAGGCATCATTTGCATGTCAAGTATTTTCAGGAAAATGAGGACTGTGATACTGTATAAAATTAATAGTGTCAGATATAGGTTTGTTTTTCACATAGAGACTATATGAAAGATGCCTACAGGGGCATAAATAGATTTAAATAGATTCAAGTGTTACACTTCTCTTACTCAGAACCATCTTGCTCTCATTACACTCTTTGCAAAAAACTCCCAAATAAGAATAGCTAATTCTTAAAGCCTACACTGTGCCATACTCTATACAATATAGATTAATTATATTCATTGAGAAGGTGAAGAAGGAAATGTAGATAAATTAATAAGGTAACTATCTAGAGTAACTCTCCTCCAAGCAGAGGTTGGGTCCAAGATGATTTATCTTCCAGCTCCATTTCTCAACAAAAGGCCTTCTTCAGGCTGCTTATAGGGAAGAGAAATTGAGTCTTGGGTTTTCACTGCCTTAGGCTGGAAGTGAACGGAGTCACATCGGCTCATGGCCCATTGCTCAAAAGTTACAAGGTCTGACCAAACTTTAAAGGAGCTGAGAAGTGTGGGTCTTTTATGTGCCCAGGAGAACACAACAACTAGAGTGACATCCACTACCACATCCACAGACTGTTCTACAAATGTTTCTGGTTGTCCCAGGAAAAGTAAGAAACCTTTCCTGAGTGATCTAGCAGTCTTGTCAGTCTCCTGAAGAGGTATACCATGGGAAAATGTGTAGTTTAGGAAAGAAATTGTGCTGAAAACAGGTTGAAGTAAGTATATTTGAATGTCCAGAGAAAAAGATCAGGTTCTGCTAAGATGACCAATGAAGATTTTAAGGGGGAACTGGCACTTGAGAATTTAAAAAGTAATGGTAAAAATGGAAATAAAACCAAGTTAACATTATTGAAAACCTAATTATACCAGAAATTTTCCTAAATACTCTGTATGTGATAAAACTGTCAGGGATTAGAATAAGTCCAAGAGATTTTTGTTCACTCAACACTATTTACCAAATCCCTGTTGCACAGCAAGCCAAAGTCTACGAGTTGAGTTTACAGCAGAAAGGAAGACAGAAAATGTCATTGCTCTCTGAGGATTACTTTTTACTAAGAATAAAAATTCTATTCTCTGAGAAACTGAGACACGAAGAAGTAAAGTACCCTGTCAAAAGTCACATACATTATCCAAGCCAAGGTTTGATTACAGGAAGTAAGGCATAGAGCAACCCAACATGGGGTGATACAGTGATAACAATAAAGATAACAGTAGTGTCAGAAAACATTTTATGGGCATTTAGTATATCACAAGTACTGTGCAATTTCCCATGGGCTATTTAATTTATTCTGCAAAATACCATGAGTATAACGACTGGAATGAATCTATCAGATGTACTTTTTAATCATACCATCATATTTTAAATCTTTGTACCTTCTGTGCTTGGCTAGCCACTTTTCCCATTCATCAATTTTCTCATATGTAAGCCAACTAATATAACTAGCCAGTACCAAAGAAAACTGAGGTTTTGACACTAGTAATTTTACACGTCTCTGTCTTCTTTTTTTCTTTTTTTTTTTTTTTTTTTTTTGGTACCCAGGATGGATCTCAGGACCTCATGCTTGCCAGGCAGGCACTATGCCACTGAGCTAAATCCCCACCCCACCCCTGTCTTCTGTAAGTGTTTCAGAGTCAGTGGCATGTCTGAAACCTTGTTCTGTCCCAGTGCCCCAAACATTGGAACTCTACAATGAATGGTTGATCAATAAATACAGAATTGGTGGAATGAAGGACCCTTATTTTGTTAAAGCATTTTCATGAATCAGGCCATATGATATGTGCTGTATGACTCGGGGAACTTCCCAGCAGCTTAGAAGCCACCATCCATTTGAAGAATTATCCTCTGTTATATTAATTAATATGGGACTATATTATATTATGGGCTCACCATAAGCCAAGGTGAGTGCCTGTGGCTGCAAAGAAGACCTGTGTACACCAAGGGACATAGCTGTGTAGTGCAGCCCAAGGGAGGCAATTTTCTCTGTTTCCCTATTGACTTTGGGCCCAGTTACAAAGAAAGAGGCTCAGAAAGTAATTTCAACATGCAAAAATTTTCCTAGCATAAGAAAAAGTGCCTTGCAGTAGAAATCCAACCAGACATTGTACTTGTGCATCATAATGCAAGCCATATCCTGGTATTCTAAACACATTATTGAATCCTCAGTAATTGCAAGAATCCATTGCTAAGAGTTACAGCTAGGCCATTTTCAAAGTTGGCGTGGAACAGAGAAATGATGAACTCAAGCTCCATCCATTTTCTTTCCACTAATGAATACTCCTTTTGTTCCAAAGTCTCCCCAGTGACTCTCTCTGACAGTATAGGTAATTAATGGACCATTCTTCTTCATTCAGACTCTGTGAAATATGGGAAAGGGCTTGATAATTGAATCTGTATCCAAACTTTCCCATTATCTAAATGACTAATAAGTGTACGTTAAATTAATAATATTTTGGGAACTTTTTTACAGCTTGTTGATAACATTCTTTGGACAACACAGAAAACGTCAGTAGAGGAGCTCTGCCAAATAAGACTGGAGCAGAAATTCCTTGTGAGATGAGATTTGTGATTAGAACTGACTAAAGTAAAAACATTCAACATCCTCGAAAAGCCTCACAAAATGCTAGAATTAAGTTATTAAGTAATACAGCTTGGTTCAAAAGATTTTTTTAGACATTTTAATGAATATGCTTAAGGTTTTGTAAACTTTTGGAATGAAAAATTTGGGATTGGATAATTTCTCAGGTCAATAACAACATTTAATACTCGTGATATAAAACAGTATTCAAAATCAATTATTTTGAAGACTGCTCAATAATAGGTACTAAAATCTACTTGGCTCTGATACATTTTGGTGTAGGTAGCACAAAATGAGACTCTACATATTAAAAATGTTTGAACTATACAGAAATCTACCTAGAATTGGTCTTAGTGAGTGTTAGCTCACATATCCCAAATGCACAGGACAGAATAAGTGCTAACTTAGAAAATACTCTAGGTTAAGAATTATTCTGATTAAAGTTTCTCATAATGAGGAATCTGGGGACATTTTCTTTCATTTAAGGCAATGTGCAACATACAGAGAAATAATAGATTTTACAATTGTTTTAAAGCTATTCACAATAAAAATATCCCAAGCATTGTATTAATCACTTGAGGAGACACAAGATGAACAATAAATAATTGCTCATAAAGAAAATGTTATTTGTCATTTCATGTTTTTCTGTAGTATTGTGGGAAACACATGGAATAAAGTAGCTAAGAAAATTATTTTTGACTATGTTTTAGCAGTAATCACTGAGACATACTTCTCAGGCGAAAGAAAGAAAACTGAAGAAACTAGAAAGGAAAGGATGTATTTGAGAAATAGGAAGTTTACTGATAATTTGAAATGCCATTATTCAAGGGTTCAGTAACTGTGGCAAAATGAGAAGGACTGTAAATATGTTGATGCTGAGTAAGTGCAGTACAGCAGCTTTTCCTACCCATCACTGTCTCACATGATATTAATTGAAATTCCTCAGAAAGGTACACTTTGTGGTCACATAAGCTTGTAAGATAGCGTGTGCTAATCCACCCTGGAGATCCAAAATGCACACTAGAAGGTAAAATTTGTATGAATCTTGGAGGAATTAAATCTATTTAGTATATTTTAATCTAACATTTTCTAACTATTTTATTATGGAATAAATCTGTCATTTCACACACACATGTACACACAAACACATGCTTGCTTGCACATACATACATTCTTGCTTTCCTTTAGCTATCTTTTCCTGAATATCAACTAATATTTACTACTATTCACAACTGTGAGTTTATTGCAGGCTTTTACTAAGGAGAATGACCATCAAGCTTGCATCAGGAATATGACATCAAAAGTGGATCCAGTCTAGACCAGAGAGACTAAATTGGAAGTGACAGCATTATTTGTGACTAGAATTGATAGAGCATTTGTTGTTTGGCACCATGAGGTAGCCATAAGAAAAAGAGAGAACAATAATAACTCCAAATCTGCCATGTATAACGGGTACTGACTTTAAGCAAAAATGTGTATTAGTCACTTTTCTCTCATTGCTGAGACAAAAATACCTGTCATCCAAAGTTGAAGGGGAAGGGGCTTATTTGGCTTACAGTTCATAGAGGTTTCAGTCCATAGTCGGCTGGCTCCAAGATAGGGATGGCAAACAAATATCACAAAGGAGAAACAACATGGTGCACATAATAGCAAAGACAACAAGAGGACTTAACAGTATCTTTCTGCCCCTTTTATCTTATTCAGACTACCAGGATTAGGGTGGTGCTAATCATTCACCTGTAGTGGTTTAGTAATCACATGCCCTTAACCTCAGCATCACATATTCTAGATTCAACTATCTCAGAAAAATAAGTCCCACCTCACCTTCTTGAGGATTTAGGGGGACATCTGAACATCAACCATAAAACATAGAAAGACCAGGTTCATGAGTTGAACCTTGTTCACTATTTAGCTCTGGAAATTTATGGTTTCTCTTGCATAGTTCTGGGGAATTGCCAAAGAACCCAGCTAGGATGTTCAGAAATGATTCAAAAATTCACTTGGGTTAGGAAACATTAACATTTCATTGATACGTGAGTCACTACAAATATTAAACTTGTAAATCAGCATATCATTGGCATGAATTTTAACGTACTGCAAACCAAAACCTGCAGAGTCTATTAACTTGTAATAACATTCCAAGGAAGCCAACTGACCATGGAAGCATATAGGATAGCCAGATACTAGGCATTATTTAAATAAAAACCAAAAGGGGTATGAATAAGTCTTAATTTGTCAAAATTATAAACCCTATCAATTTTAATAGAAGTCTTGATCTTTTCCAAAGTATCCCATTTCTGTGAAATCACCACAACTCATTTGTGTTCCAGAGTAAAATCATTTTTATTTCTCTATTTAGACCAAAATCTATTATTTCTCTGTATGTTGCACATTGCCCTAAGTAAAAGAAAATGTCCCTGGATTCCACAGTACAAGAGACTTTAATTAAAAGAATTTTGAAGCTAGAGCATTTTCTTAGCCCTTTTTCTGTGGGCTAACTTCATTCATTTGGGATATGTGAGCTAACATTCACTAAGGCCAATTCTAGTCTGGTAAAACTAAATCATCTTTGGGTTCAAGCTTCCAGCTTCGTTACCTCCTTGAAAGCCTTCCTTTTCAGAGCTGCAATACTTCACACTACTTCCGTTACAGCATGCCATACACTACCTTATTATTAATTGGGTTTATGTCTTTCCTCCAGTTGTGTCTTTCTTCAAGTTCAAGATCTTGTCTTATTTATCTATTATTCTCCCACTTCACCATCTTTCCCTTGTGGCTGGCAAAGTCATTCAATTCCTGTTGAATGCATAATAAATATCTGATGACCAAACCAAATAATGCATGCACTATGAAATGTATGAAGGCAGGAATAAAAAACTGAATGTGTGTGAGAACTAGCAAATGAATGAAGATCTATAATGGCCAACACTACCAGAACACTTAATTTGGTCCACTTGGATCATGCAATTTGCTCTTTGGGAAAACTAGACAGTCAAGGATTCTGAAGCTCCATGCATGGGATTTTAGGAAATGAGGAACAATCCCTGCTCATAGGGGTGCAGGGGGACCCCACTTACTTCATTATAAACAATGAGTTTCTGGTTGGAAAACTTAAGAGCAAGTCATGTTGTACAAGTTTTAGATGAAGACAAGGGGGAAAGGTTATTTACATGGTAATAACTTTTGCTCAGAATATCGCACTGAATGTGGAAAGGCCAAAATCAGTGGAAAATGCCAGAGACTAGCAAAAAATATTATGAAAGCTGAATATATAAACCTTGTTTTGTTTGATGGGCAAAGACTGTAATTCACAGCTCAGGTTCAGATTTCCTGTTTAAATATTGTTAGTTTGAATATTAATCTGAGTTCCATATTTGATTGTAGGATCAGGGCTGCAAATATTGATTACCATAAAGATGAAGAGTGAGATTCTTTGCTGAAAAGGAAGCTGAGAAATACACTTATGTGAACCCAAGTAACAAATACTACCTTGGGATTCTGTTTCATTCCCAAACTAAAGTGTAGTTATTTCCTCTTTTATGCTGCTTCTTCAGCCTCTTTTCACTTGAATGCACATCCCATATCTGGGCACATGTACAAAAGCTAAAATAAATAAGTCAAGTAGCCAAATACCATGACAGCAAAATCAAACTTGAAACCACTAACTCACAAAAATAAATCTCCACTGATTTAAGAGCCACTACCAGGTCTCCTGCTTTGTCCTTGCATTATGAAGCCCCACTTTCCTAATGAACTACAGGGAATCACTACTTCATGCCATACCTCCTAATAATTGACAAATCCAGCTTGTGATACATAGCAAAGGAGAGTGCTCTCAACAGAGAATCCCAGCTGAGAAAATCCTGCTACCTCAAATGTGATTTGCTTTTGCAAACAATCAAAGAGTTCAGGTTGGAGGGGGGAGATGTAATCTTGCAGAATGTTAATGGGCTAAAAACTTCAAGGTGTGAGAGATGACAATAGAGCAAACTCTGACATTATTCTTCCTTCAATAAATCCCTTGTACACTAAATGCTTTGATTTGCTACATATTTTGTATGATCTGGTTGGGCCTATCATATTTGCGTGTAGAACTTTTATATGTGATTGAGGTATTGAACTTGAGAGGATATAGAGAAATGAGGAATAAACTTTGATGTGGTTCAATAGACAAACAATTCCATGTGAACAACAAACAAAATTCAAGCCAGTTGCACACCTCATGTTTTCCTTGAAGCATTCAATTTTCCTAAATTCTGCTCTTTTGCTTTGTCTATTGGAAAAGAGCCCAAATGTTGCATAGATGCAGCAGAAGTGTATTAATGAGCTTAGCATATCCATATTAGTGAGTTCCAAATGTTAATTAAGGTACAGAATATGACAAAAATTCTCACCACCCCAAGGAAAAGTAGTAGAAAATAACAACAGTAAATAAGCTCTTCAAAAACTAAATGAATAGCCTTAATTCTTTTTTCAAAATGTTATTTTTATTAGTACGTTGGTAGTATTTGATTATACCAAAAATATTCCTTTGGACTTCATTGATATGAAAATGTCCTCATTTCTATGCCACAAAAGTAGGAACCAAAAGCATTATAGCTTTGTTTGTTTTTGTATTTGTTTATCTTACTTGACAAAATAATGAAAGCAACTCTGCAACAAATCCTCAAATTAAAAACACATCATTTTGTAAAATAAAAATATAGAAATACATTGAAAAAATATAATAAATATTCACAGTATTCAAAATTTTAATTCACAATTATCAACAATGGTTAATCTGGTATTGTTTTTGATTTTTACATAATTAGGTGAAACAGAGTCTTCAGCTGCCAATCTCAGTGGACAATGAGTCTAGGTAACATAACCTGGACTACCTTCCTGGTCTTTATTGACCTACTCAAACTCAAGGAGGCTCTTGGCACAAGTTGTAATTGATGCACAAAAGAAACATGGGTGTTCTGAGGAAATGCAAAGTGCCAGAAGAAAATGTGAAAGTAAGAAACATAATTGAGCATTGTGTCATGTATTAGGGCCTCTGCTCCATCAAAGACTTGCAGTTCCAAGATTTTCTTGAGCAGTGAAAGCTCAAGGACAAATTTTAACATTTCTACCCTCATAACCCCCAAAAGCATCATTTTTGACAATTATACAAGACAGCACAATTTTTGGAGATCGAGAGTCAGGAAAAGAAGTTTCAGCACACAGCTGATGAAAAAAAATCCAAGAATAGATACACTGATGAAGGTAAGAATAATTTTACTTTACCTACGTCACCTCTCCCCAAAAGTGGCATGGCTCAATGCCAAGAAAGATCCCTTCAGTCTGCAATTTCTCCCACAGAGAGCATGGAGAGTGTAGTGCATGAGAACCCAACTCCTTCAGCTGTGTGGGACACTGCTCAAGTAGGCTTACTTCCTTTTTGCCCCACTGTGATGGTTGATCTTGGTGTCAGCTTGACTAGATAGAAAGACACCCAGGAAATTGGTACCAAGAAGTGGGGTCATTGCAATGATGACACCTGAGATGGGAAGCCTTTTGGAATTGACTTGTAAGAGAAGCTTGGAGATGCAAGCCAGACAGAGACCAGAATTCTCATAAAAATGAGGACAGTAGAGTTATGCTCATGATATTTCAGATGGAAATAAGGATGCTACGGAGAGTCAGACTAGAGGCTACCTTTTTAACGTCATGTCAAAGAATTTAAATGCATTTTGTTCATACCTAAGATTTTGGGGGAAGCCAAGTTTAAAGATAACAGACTAGTTAATCTGGCAGAGGAAATTTCAAGGCAACATAGCAAAGCCCTTCATGGAATGAATCCATCAAAGGGTTAATATATTGAGGAGATAAGTACCCTCATGAGCCAATCACATCTGAAAGGCACTGCCTCTGAACTCTGCCACATTGGGGAACAAGCCTTCAACACATGAGATTTTGGGGGACACTTAAGATTCAAGCCATAACAAGAATCTTGAATGAAACAAAGCTGGAGGCAGCACACTTTCTTATTTCAAATTACATTACAAAGCTCTAGCAGTCAAAATCTTATAGTTAATGGCATACAAACAAATGTATAGATCAGTGGAGAATAGAAATCTGAGACATAAACCATGCATGTAGGGTTTTCAAGATGCCAAGAATACTCAATAAAGAAAAGATAATATATTCAATACCTGGTATTGGGAAAACTAGATATCCACACATGAAAAAGTAAAATCATGTCCTTATCTTGCAGCATACCCAAAAATCAGCACAAATGGATTCAAACTTTAAACATAAGACCAGAAATCATAAAACTGTTACAGGAACACAGGGGACAAAGCTCCATGACTTACTCTCAGCAATGACTTTTTGGATATGACAGAAAAAGTACCAGTAACGAAAGCAAAAGTAAAAAAATACAATCACATCAAATTCAAAACACTTCTCCATATCAAAGAAAACAATCAATACAATCAAAAGGCAATCTATAGAATGGGAGGGAATATGTGCAAACCATATACTCAATTAAGAGTTAATATCCACAATAATTAAAGAACTCACAAACTGAATAGCAAAGATCAAGTAACCTGATTTAAAAATGAGCAAAGGACTTGAATAGACACTATTTGTAAGAAATTATACTGCATTCAACAGGTATATGAAAGATGTTCAATACTTCCAGTTACCAGGAAAATGCAAATAATAACCACAGTGAGGAATTACTTATTCCTTTCACAATAGCTATTATCAAAATTTCAAAAAATAGTAAGTGTTAGTGAGGATGTGAAGAATAAAGAACTTTTATACATTATTGACAGAAATGTAAAGCAGTACGATCATTAAGAACAAGAGTGTAGGGCCCGGGATTTAGCTCAGTGGTTCCGGCGCCATCCTCGAAAGCTCAAGGTCCTGAGTTCAATCCCTGGTACCCAAAAGAAAAAAGAAAAAGAAAAGAACAAGAGTATAGAGTTGCCTAAAATAAATTTAAAATAGAACTACCAAAGAATCAGCACTCACGCTTCTGGGTATATACCACAAAGAAAATCAGTATGTCAAACCTATGTGTTCACTCCCCTGTTCATTGCAATATTATTCACAAATAGCCAGGATATGTAAACAATCTTAGTGTCTGCTGATAAATGAATAAAGAAACTGTGGTATACACCTTTACATACACACAGGACACACCACACACCATGAAATACACTTCATCCTTTAACAAGAAAAAATCCTGCTCTTTGTGATGGTATCAATGAACCTGCAGAACAATATGCTAAGTGAAATCAACCAGAGACAGAAAGACAAATATGGTATGATCTCGCATATATGTTCTCTTAGTCACTTTCCTATTATTGGAAAAAGTAACTGACACCCACAATTTAAAGAAGAGGTTTAGTTTGGCTCGCAGTCCATTGTTGGTGGCTCCAAGGCAGAAACAGGATGGCAGAAGGCATGATGGAGGAAAACAAACATGGCAAGCAGAAAGAGAAGGGACGAGCCGGGTGAAGAATATATAGTTCCTTTCAGGTCATTTCCCCAGTGAGCACCGCCAGCCAGGCCCCTGCTTCTACCAGAACATTCAGCCATTGGACTTATCAATAGATGAATCCACTGGTAGTGTACTGCCCATGACCCAATCAACTGCCACAAACATGAAAGTTTTGGGGGACATTTTAGACCATAGTATACGTAGAAATGTTTAAGTAGAACTCATAGAAACAGAGTGGAAGGCTAGTTACCAACAGTCAAGGTCAGGGAAAAATGGGGAAATATTGGTCAAAGGGTACAAACATTGTTGTAACAGTACATTTTGGAGGCCCAAAATTGGAGGGCCAAAATGAATGATGACTAAAATTGATTGTAATATATCGGTTCTTGAAATTTGCTAATAGTAGATCTTAAGTAGTCTCTTCTCTGTCTCTCTCTTTTTCTCTCACCCCCATACACACACCCCCATATGTGATGGATATGCTAATTAGCTTGATTATTTTAATTATTATGGAATGTATATCAAAATATATTATATAATCTAAATGCAAGCAATGTGATTCATCAATTATAAATCCATAAAACGGGAAAAAGTAAATTCACTGTTGAAGAATTAAATGAGACAACATACGCAAAGCATTTAGAAAATTACTCAATAGATGCTACCAATTATTTCTGCTATCATGTGTTTTCCTTCACCAAGTTTGTACAGGAATTTTTACTCTAAAGTTTACATTCTTCAACTGCTGAGCTCATTTTCCTTGCTTCTGTCAAGTCTCCTAACATAAACCAGCCCTTAGCAATCTGTCCTAACTGATCATTTAGTATGATTTAGCAAAAATTTTGACATGTGCAGTCTTATAACCCAAACGCACCTTCATTTATTGTGGATGATTCCTTGGACTGAGGTTTACCTTGAAAGTCAAGGTATACTTAATTTAATATATCATCTAAGGGAAAACTATATAAATGCTCAATATACAAAATTTAATATAAAAATGCAGAGAATTAAGGTATTTTTTGATAAGGGTCATCTAAATAGTGTGAGCAATATCCTTTGCTTTCAGCATGATAATGAGAGTTCTGTTGGCTGGAGAACTGCGGGATATTTCATAACGGAGAGGGGCCACAGTGGGGCCACTAGGGATGAATAGGATAAATAGGATGAGTTTGGCCAAGATGGGGTAGCTACAGAGCAAAATGAATGAACAAACAATGGTAGCAAACCAGAAAAACTATAGCACAATGGTGTCAAGCAACATGAGTAGAAATAAATCTAGATGTTATGTAGTTAGACTGAGGCCAAGGCAGTAGAGGTGTCAAATCTCCTAAACACCTAGGACTGGGAAAAGCCATCATTGGGCAGAGATTTCCTAAACTCTGCCTTGTGAAGCACTTCACACTCACTCCAATTAGTTCCCCTTAGTATAATCATAATACTCTTTTCCAAATATTTTGCTGTAGATATATTTTTTTTAACTTCTCGTATCTGCCACTTTTTCCTTCGCTGCTGTAGCCTCTAACCTGCCTCCACCCTATTCCAGTGCAATGCTTCCTCATCACAGTTGAACTATGCCCAACGTGACACTTCCCTCCTTCCTCTCTCTGTAGATCCATAGAAGATCAAGACTCTGATTTCATAAACCTGTTCCTGGGAATGTAAGGGTCTGTGCAAGCCCAATCACCAAACCGAGACTTGATTTGCAAGAGAGCCACTCAAGCATGAAAGAGAGGATTCAAGGTTGAAAAACTGTTGTTGATTTCTTCATGTTGCAGGACTTCAAATACTTAGAATTCTGCTGCCCACCTAGACCAAGGATCCAAAGCATCATGAACAAAATCAGAAAATATTTAGTTCAATCATACCCTCAGTCCATGAGCTCTTGCACTACCTTCCATTCATTGCATCACCATTTAGCGCTGACTTGTTGGGGCATGTTTTTTGTTTTAGTCAGTCTTTACTTGCAACATGAAGTTCTCACACATTTACTTGGACCCCTTCTATTGTTATGTCTCCCTTCTGCCGCAGTTGTTCCCCATGAATTGTTTAGCCACGGCTTACATTTCCCACTTGACATAGAGAGAGCCTATAGCAATTGGTGCACAGGCCTGTGAAAACAACCTGTGTTAAATACACCTGAAATTTGGCTGCTCACCTGTGAAAATTTGAGGCTTGTTTATGTTCCATGACAATTCACTGGAAAGACACTTAGACAGAGTCCTAAAACAATCCACACATGGACTCCTACCAAACTCAACACCAATAATGTTCATATGGCCTCTAAATATTTCTAGATAGTTTCTCACAAACCATATTTGAGAAATTAGATTTCTAAAAATTTTCTCCTTGTATTGACTCATTGCTTTCCAGTGTTTTCCAATTATTCTAATCTTGTTTTTCAGAATCAACAGAATATTACCCAGGACTGGTAGATAGGAAAGTTTAACAGAAATAGTAAAGAGGATCTGAGCACATAAGAATGAAGACCAAACATCTACTACTTTGATACCCCTCTTCCTTATAAGAGCCCATCTTTCTATTGTAGACAGCCCTTACTTCTCCAAGGGCTCTTCTTACCACTACACTTGCCTAGTTCTTTTACAACACCAAATGTGAACTCAAACCTTGCCAGACATGAATAAAACCCTGCTGTTGCTGGTCTATTATCTGTTGAATAAAGATCTCTGTTTGGAAGATCACCTTTAGGTTTACCTAGATAAACCTAGGAATAACAGTGAAGTGAAACTTTCAAAGAAAAACGTTCAAATGATTATGCATTATTCTTCAATTCTCCATCTGTCAGCTGCAGAAAGAAAAGATGGTGCCAAAGGATTTTCAGAGCTGCTCTCTGGCAAGGCCACACTGTCCACAGGGAAACATTTCCCCAGTCCAAACCTTGAGCTGTTTTAACTTAGAGAGTTGAAGTTTGGGCTATAATAGTTTTCAACTGAAACATGTTTATGAAAACAGCAACTTGGAACTTGAGGAGATTTTTGACACCAAAAATGGTTCAATAAAGGCTGAAGAGTACATTTCTAGCCTTCGGAAAGGTCACCCTTCCTGTTTTCAGGTTTATGAGCTGCAATGTTTGTTGTGGCTCTGTTTCATCTCTTGTTTCTTTTTCCTGCAGGGCATTTCTGTGTAAATGTCACTTTCTCTAGCCAGTGTGTAGAAGAAATAAAGAAGACCTTTGTACAGATATTCAAAGTCCTGTTCACCTGGTATGGCTGTGGGGGATTGTTCCCCATGTGTTTTAATTAATCTTACTTATATAGTGCTGTTTGCAAAAGGATCTATAATCACAAAAGAAGATTAAAACACTATCAAAAATATGAGAAAAGGAAAAACATTGAAACAAAGTCTTTGTAAATAGAGAAGGGTGGAGGGGGTGAAAGGAGGGCAGGGGAATGGGAAAAAAACATGAACCAAGATACATCAAGCAAAGGTACAAGATCCCAATGATGAATGTAACAGTATTGTATACCTAAAATGTACCAGTAAACTAAATGGAAAAAAAAAAGAAAACAAACATAAAACAGTACCACAGCACCATGTCTACACAAGCCAATACCCAACTTAGGGGCTTACGTTAGTAATCAATCATATTTTTTTTTGCACTTTATTAAATTCTTTTATTGGTACACTGTAGGTATACAGCACAATTACATTTCTCATTGGGAATTGTACCTTTACATAATGCATCTTGGTTCTTATTTTTTCCCCATTCCTAGCCCTCTGT
>NW_004624755.1:13399942-13445053 GCF_000247695.1 Heterocephalus glaber
GTAGGGCATGCACAGAACTGCCTGTCTGCAGCAGGCTGATTTGGTGTTTCTTTTTTTTCTTGAATTTAGCATCTATTAGGATTAGACATAGGAGCTAATGGTGGAGAACAATGCATTACATTTTTTAGAAAACATGGTGAAATTAGTGTGATTTGGACCCAAAGATACTGGTATTCCTAATTCTCTTTCCATAGAGCTGCAGCATTGTGGGTGGCTTCTTCTATGTGATGACAAATTCCTAAAGTAGAATAATTTTCTAGGGGATAGAGAGAGAAAGAACAAAAAGAAAACCAAGATTAAGACACTTTAGCTAGTAAACTTGGAGCTCTGTGATTTTAAATAAATTACTGTCATCCTTAGTCTCCTCATTCATAAAATGAGCCTTCTGAGATTTAAATGAGATGATCAATGTATTATGTTTTGCACATATTGAGAATTCCATAAAAAGTAGTTTCCGTTGTTCAGAATATCAGTGTTTTACTGATATTCCCATCTTCAGCCTACAGATCCTTAGGACTCAAGGATTTCTTCTTGCTCATACCTTGGCCACTGAGTTCCATAGAAAGATCAGATGGCCCAATTCTAAGTGTGCTCAAAAGGAATATTCTTGACATTATTTGGTCATGTAAAATTTAAGGGATACCTCTTCCCTATTAGGCACAGTATCAAGCACAAAAAAGATCTGGAATTTGGAAAGAGATTTTCCATAGAAATAGTAGAATGAATGATGGGGGTGTGTATTATGGTGAGGAGATATTACTTTCTCTATATCCTTTGCTAAATTGTTTATGTGACAAAGTATCAAGTTCCAAATAGTCAATAATAAAATGAAACTTGAAGGCCTTAAACTATCCCATGTTCACAGGATATGCCAACCCTAAAAAGGTTATACATTATAACACGAAATTTAACTAATATAGTAGTTTACTTCTTTTTATCCACATTATAATAGAAATTTTAAAACTTATAAGTTATAAAAGTAGTTTCCAAGGCTTTCTGAGACCTGGGGAAGGAAACAAACTATATTTAGGTTGTTCATCTTTCCTAAATTCAGTAAACCAGATAGAGGGGCACAATACAAACTAACTCTACACACTGTTCCTTAGGGATCTACTTGTGAATAATTAATGGTCGGCAGCATTGGATGAAGATAGAACATCAAATAAAGTCTTTTTGTTCAGAAAAATCATTACCCTCTGCAAAGATCACATTAAATACATTTTAAACATTTAGTTCATGCTTAAGGGTCATGTTTGTCCTATCCATCCTGGCACATTTAAAAACATTAAATTACAGCCTCTTTTCCCTATTATACTTTATGTAATTAAAATGGCAGAGATGATGTGAAAATATTAGGATCGAAGTAATTGGGAGACTGACAATTAGCAATGATAAAATTGACAGTACATTTATATCTTCATTAACTCTAAGAGAATTACATTTCACAAAGAAATATTTACCTGTCAAGGTAACATATTCAGTAATGAAATCAAGATGGCTGACTTCTATAGTGACTACTTAAGAAGCTGAGTATTTAAATGGTGACTTAATCACAAGTCAGACTTCTGGAAATGTCATTAATTATTTCATTCATTTATTTACTCATTTGTCACAGAAACATTTGTGCCAACAGTATGTCAAATGTTTGAGAAACAGATGTGATCAAAACAGAAGATTTCTTCCAATCTGGTGGTAGGCATAGCTTTGGCTAAAAAAGTAAATTTGAGAATTCCAGTAACAGATCTAGCACTTTTTAAATTTTTTTCCAGCTCTTTTTAATGTATGAGAATCATTCAATCTACATGTAGATATCATTAACTCAATTTACTAACAAAAATAACAAGTCTGTTTTATTTCCTAATCATCGGCCTTTTTTAAGCAGACACTCTTAGTTCCATTATTTTTCAAAACAAATAACCAATAACATTACTTGCTACCATTTACTAGATTCTAACTTACACCCAAGCACTGGTATTCATATTTTACATATTCTAACACATTTAACTTCACATACAGGGGCCAAATGGAGTAAAATTGTTTAATGTTTCCTTTCTTTGTTCTGATTACGCACTGTAGTTAATTATATAAATAACTGGTGAAAGAGAAGAACTAAGGATAAACATTAGATGATCATCTCCTGTTAATACTATCATTTGGTTAGGAAAATATTCCCATCTTACTCATCAAAAGCAAGCCTACTGCATTCTTTTATTGTTGTACATTAAGGCCTGAACTTAGATAAGTAAATGGTTTTGAACATCTTTGTTCCAAAACACCGTATGGCAATGAAACTTCTTTGTGCAGAATTGGGTCACTTAAATCATCAATATTACTAAGGCAGCATAGAAACACTTCAAATTTTCATAAAAATTAGGTAAGCAACTTGGCATGACAACTTCATACCTTTCCGGCCTTGGGAAAACAAGTCATTAGAGTGTTACAATCCACAGTTACCTGTAAATTTGTATGCTCTCTATACTGCCAAGCACATAAAAGTATTGTTAAAACTGTAAAATGACTTGAGAGTTGTGAAAGTGCTTTATGAACTCTGGATAGATTCATTTTTATTCAATTCATGATCATTTGTTGAGTCTCTTCTATGTGATAAGACTATAGTAAGCTCTGAGGTTGCAAAATCAATAGGATCTAATCTAAAGCTTTAAAGGATTGTTATTGCTAGCATGTTATTTTAAAACCCTATCTATGACAAAATAGAGCCATGTTTTATGTGTAATATATACAATTTACTGTACATGTGGACCTCTTGTTTCATAAGTATTTACTGTGAAGTATATGTTCACTTTCTAGAACATAAGGCATAATTTTACACTTTAAATCATTGTTGTAGCTTTATGTTTTCATAACATACTAATCATCATTTCTGTGATTTATTTGTTGACAAATCCTTGGTTGAAAATATGAATGTCAACATTGCTTCCATAAGAAGCACACTCCAGTTTATAACATGTGTCCTTAGGAACACATTTCACTCTGATGTGGAGACTGCCTATATTTTGAATTCACTTCTCAAGTCAAAGCCCTATCACTGAAAAATGAATATTTTCTTGGGTAGAACAAAATATGACATCTTTAGCAAGAAATACTGGATATTCTTCAATTCTGTTCTTCAATTCAAGACTTTAAGACTGCATTTGTTATAATTAGATATACATTTTTACTCTTTTCCTCCAAGGGAGAGATTATCTTATTTATTTATTTATCAATCATTCATTTAAGAAGTATTTGGGGCATAATCACTATGTTCCAAGCACTATTTTATATGCCCTAAGGAATACAAACAACTATAAAAACACTAAATGAATTAATGAAAGAACTCCACCCTTGAGGAGCTGCTAAAAATAAACATTCCTTGGACTAGGATGTTAAGAATATCTCATCAGAAATAGAAGGAGCCTGGTCTCCAGAAGAGACTCCATACCAGCCCTGGAATGTCAACCTGAAAACAACACATTTAAAAAGAAAAATAAAATTCCTTTGAATTGACTGTTTGGGGAGGGTTCTTGTTATTCATAGCTATATGCAAGTCATAACATATGCCGATCTTATTCACATGGATCCCAAAAGAGAAAATGCCCCCAGTAACCCTCCAGGCTGAACCAAATGTACAGAAAGATGCTACCTTGAAAATATTATAGGAAGCTGGGAAACAATATAACATTTCCTCAAAAAATTAAAAGTAGAACTACCATATAATTCAGAGATCTTGCTACTTTACTATTAAGGCAATAAAAATATCTAAGAGATAACTGCACTTGCATGTTCATTGTTGAATTATATGTAATAGCCAAGATATGGAATCAATCAACTGTCCATCAGAAAATAGACAAAGAAAGCACACTGGAATACTTTTTTGTCTTGAAAAAGAGAAGGAAATCCTGTCATTTGTGACAACATACATGAATCTCAAGGACATTAAGTAAAATAAGCTAGGCACAGAAAGACAAATATATGATCTATCTTAAGCATGATTTACCTCATATGGAGTTAAAAAGGATGAAATTCATGGAAGCAGACAGAAGACTGGTTAGAAGGATTTGGGAAAGACTAGGAAGGGCCAGTGTTGGTGAAGGAACACAAAGGTAAAAGGAATAAGTTCAAGATACTTATTGTACCACATGGTGACTAAAGTTAATAACAATGTATTGTATTTTTGAAAGTTGCTAAAAAATTTCTACTTCCACAGAAAAATGATACATGTGTGAATCGATGAACATATAAATTGGTTTTGGCCATTCTACCAGATATACATATTTCAAAATATCATTTGCATACCATAAATATATACAATTTTAATTTGTTGAAAGAAAGAAGCAGGGAGAAAGTAAAAGAGTTCGGGAGGGAGGAAGGACAGAGCTAGAGAAACTTTTACAGAGCATTAAAAACTTTTAAAATTCAAGTTGTGAGTATGCATAGGATCTTACTAGAAGCAAACTAAGGAGAAAAGCAATCAGATAAAGATAAAGGCACAAGCAAAGTAGTGAAAGTAGGAAAGAATAAGGCAAATTTAAAAGCGGATATGTCCTTGATGTGGCTGGGATTTGGTAACTATGAGAAGAGCTAGGATATGTAAGTGGCAGCAAGTTTATGAATTGCCTAGCATGCCATGTTAAGGAGTTGCAGATTTAATCCTCAGCCTTCTAGGAAGGATACCAAGTTTCCTCACAGTTAGAGATAGATACATGAACACAATGGAAAAGCACTAGGCTGGACTATGGCTCCTGGAACGCTTATTACAAGAGTGCACACGTCCTAATAAGGGGAAAAGGCGGGCAGGCCCTTGTGTTTCAGCAGTACATCACTTGCCATTAGCCTTCCCAGAGGTTGCACATGAAAGCCTAAAGAGGTAGGTTTAATTTTATCTACACTATTGTGAAACTGTGAGTTACTTTCTCTTCTTTAAAACTTGAGCCTCCATTTTCTCCTCTATAAAATCCACGTAACATAAACCTCATAGAGCTTTCAAAAAGCTTAAAATAATCATACATCAAAAACATTCAACCTATGCTATGTGCTCAATAAATAGTAGCATTGAGCAATGATAATGATGGCAAAGATAAGAGTCCCTGGTTTTAGATTAGCTCCCTGTTTCAAGGTAATCATGTAGAAAATAAGTGGCCTTTACGAGTTCTATCAAAGAAAGCCTGTGAGACACTAAGTTGCCCTTTCTAAGTTATGGATTTTTTGATTCATTCCAAAATGTGACCAAAGCCATGAAGGTGATACTTGTCACATTCTTATAGCATCAGCTAACCTGATGGTCTCTGATATTTATTAAGGTTCAGTTCAACAATAGCTAAAAGAGTCGACAGGAAAAAAACTACGAGAGCTCAATAAATACAATGTGGAAATTTCAAAGGTATCAAAAAAATTACCGTGAAGGGCTCGAAAAGTAAACTTTTGGTAGATAACTTATCTCTAGAAGTTAGGGTCCCAATGCTTCAACTCATTCCTTATCAAAGGTCACCACCAATGTCCACTGGGGAAGGTTTCCTGAATAGGAAAAAAAATCTGTGATATTAGCACATTAGTCCATTAGAAGACTGGGATCAACATTTTGGAATTGTTTTAGCCAAATTATTTAGGAGTGAATCCATTTTCACATATGAAGCATGGTACTGTATGCATTTATTGAAATTGAACTAGAATTTTACATTAGGCCATGTAAATTAAGCCTTAAGTAAATTCACAAAATGGTGGGCAGATATTTTATTTCAATTTTGTGTTTAAGTTTTTGCATTTTGAGTATGCTTTCTCCCGTACTTAAAAATATAATACCTATAATTCATGTGTAGCTTCCACAAAGACTTATCATTAATTACCTCTGACTTAAAGGAATGGTTTTTTAAAAGTGGTTGAAAGGAATTCTCCAATAGGGATAAATGTCACTTGCTACTTTATAAGGCTTGAAGACTACCCAAGAGCTTGAAGGGAGGCCCAAAAGTTTCCATAGTGGTACTGGGAGGTCTTTCCACTTGGAGAAACTGGAAAGTGAAGTGAGGAGACTATGATTTTACTTCTTGTTTTGGAAATCATTTATTTTAGCACTTGTGAAGGTTATTTAACTCTCTGGGCCTTGGTTTCCTCTATTTTAAAGTTGAATATTTGTACTTCATGATTTCTAAGGACTTGCAGGCTTACTCATAAAGGAAGAGAATCTGCACTATGAAGGATATTAGGAAAGCTTACCAGAACCTCCTTATGTGTTTTCTTTTCTTTTCTACTGGTACAAAAATACCTCAAAATCCACAATTTAAGGAGAAGAGGTTTATTTTGGCTTAGACTTCAGAAATTCTAAGTGGATAGTTGTCTGGCCCAAGTGTGGAACTGGTGGAGGGGCAAGAGCTGCTGTGAAGGAAAGCTGCTCACGTCATGGAGCCAGGAAGCAGGGAGTGAAGGGAGGAGGTGAAGAGTATGGGGTTCCCACCATCCTATCACTTTTCAAACACATGAGGCTTTCAGGGGACACCCCACCACAGCACTGTGTAACAGGCCTCTTCCGCTAGACTGCATTTTCCTACTGCACCCACAATTTGATGCATTCGACAAGGTGACAAAACAGCATTTCTGTAGCTAGTTAGTCTGACTTGTAATCACTGAGGAATAATTTATGACAGAGCCACAGAGGTAGACATCAAGTTGGCCAGCAAGAGATCCTAGGAAGGCTGTCTCTTGCCCCAAGAGCACTATTTACTCAGTTGTATAAATTTAAAAAACCTGTTATTTTTTTCAGTGTTTTCTAGGTGCTGTGGACTCTGTTAAGTGGTGTATGTGTATTACTTGACCTCATCTTTATTAATTCAATAGTTGTCTTTAGATGCTAGCTTTATTCCCATTTACAAGACAGTAAAATAAATCAGAAAAAGAATTAAACTGCTAAAGGTTATATACTGTATTTAGGAGCAAGTTTCAAAACCAACCTGTCAGATTCCAATCTATGTGCATAAATGTTACTCTGCTATTAGTTCACTTCAGGCTAATGCCATTAAATGACTGAATTACACTCCATTTTGTCTTTACAGATTGTGTATGTACGTGCTTTTGTGGACAGAATGTCCAGGTTGCAGAAACCGGAAGACTCTGAGTATGTTGCGTTTATGTAATAATTTCTAAAAATGGTACAAAATGGGAGCATTGAAAAATGTTGTTTTCTAGGCTGGCAAATAGAGTCAAGTCTTAGTTCATAAAGTTATGGGTAGGTCAAGGCAACTAGCTATCTACAGACCTTCTGTACATAATCACATATTATGTGGGCCTCGTTTATTTCAAATTTATATAAGTGCTTTGGTTGTGCACAAAAGAAGCATGAATAAATCATCCAAATTTAAGTTATTCAGCTATTACAAAACAAGAAAGTCTCAGTTTTACTGACTTGAGATGTCAGTGGAGTTCAATAGTGAGAATGGCAAAAAATTGGGAGGAGGAATCCTAGTATCATTTCTTGACTCTGAACTTCATGTATTCAGGTTCCTATTCATGTTTGTCAGTAAAAAATGCTATAAAAGAATACTATAGCTTGGGTGGCTTAAGCAATGTAAATTTATTTTTCATATCTTCGGAAGTTTGGAACCCTAAGTTTTAGATGTTTGCATGGATGGTACTGGTGACATTCACTTCCTGGTTTAAAAAGGACCATTTTCTAATTTTTAACTTAAATTTGACAGATATACAAACATTTAATCTATATCTCAGCCAAGTGACAAATGGAAAGCTGAAAGAACTAGGCAAGTATTTTAGCTGCTAATCATTGCAATAGAAACAAATTTTGACATTTGAGTTCTGTCATGTTAGATGGATTTGCTAAACATTCCAGTCTTTCTACAGAGTTGCACTATCCAGGATTAAAATAAAATATATGTAGAAGTTTGGTAGCCATCCACCAATTTCCATGCTTGTAGAAACAATGCACAAACTTCTTTAGAGGATATAACAGAATTAGAGACTCTAGCAAGTAGCAGCCACAATATCCTCTACAAAGAAAAAGTCATCAGGCACATGAAGGACAAAAAATGTAGTATATAATTAAGAAAAAAGTAGTAGTGAATAGGAACACACTTTGGGATGACTCAGAAAAGTACTTTAAATCAGGTATTATAAATCTACTCAAAGACTTAAAGGAAAGGACAATCATAATGAATAAATAGATGGGAACTCTCACTAGTAAAATGGAGCTACAAGACAATATCAAATTTAAATTAGAGAATTGAAAAAGAGAATCCATAATTTTCAAACAGCTATTGATGAGCTTAACAGTGTCTTGGTAATGTGAGAAAAAAAATCAATGTGCTTCAAAGTAGGTTAATGTAAATTATCCAATCTCAAGAAGATAGAAATATTTTAGAAAACAATGGAAAGAGCTCCAGTGACTTGTGGGAAAAGATCATGTTCAATAAGTTTCAGGACACCTACCGATAACTGTCAATACTTTCCATCATTTCATTTCATTTTTGTCCTTTTAATTTTAACCACATTTACAATGATCTCACATAATAATATGTTTACACTTTATTATTTTTATGCGTAATACATATGTGAGGTCGCATTTGACAATTTACAGGTTTTCTGTGGCTGTTCACTTTTATGGGGTTAGGAAATCACACAGGCTTGCCTTCTTCTAATATTAAGACTAAAAAGTGATGTAGACAGAGTATTGGACTTTAAAAACTTTATTTTTCAAAGCACATTTAATTTTCCTTAACCAATTGTTTCCTAAATAATTATACATAAGAAAAACAAATAAGTGATAGTTCTTCTACAGAACACTATTAAAAAATGGAAAGTAGGTATCCAGACAGGGTCCCTCACCTGTTTCAGATCTGAGATTAAGAAGAAATTGAGTATTTTGGTTCACCTTTGAATTTGCCTGTAGTTTTTTGTTTTTGGTATCGGGGGTCAAACTCAGGATCTTGCACTTGCAAGGCAGGCAGCAGAACCACTGAGCTCAATCCCTGGCCCTACCTGTAGTTTTTGATTGACATGTTTTGCCTAATCTGCCTCTAATGAATAGCATTAGCAGTTTGAATATACTGAAGGCTACCAATTATTCATTCATTCATATATTCATTAAATTATTTGATCAAATATGTTTTTCATTTGTTATGCAATTTTAAGTTCTTACCAGGTGACAGGTATGTATGTATGTATGTTTTGGTTTATACCAGTGTGCAAAGTTCCTTCTTGTGGAGTTTGTGTTCTCATAGTAACAGGAAATAAAATGAATTATTTAAGATAGTGCCAAGTGTTTATAAAAATTTCAGACAAATTAGGGGACAATTAGGCATGTTAGGCATAAAAGTTGCAATAGATTAGTCAAAAAAGGACTGATTAAGAAAATATTTCAGCACAACCTTAAAGTGTGTGGAGGTGGTAAAAATACTGAAGGAAAATAGTCTTGTTAGGTAGAATCAGTGTGAGTCCCTGAAGTGGAAGATGTTTGACATATTCAAGGAAGACTGAAGAGGCCAACCAGTAGAACATAATGCAAGCAGTTTGGGAGAGAAAGCCAGCAAGCTCACTAGGTCTTATTGAGCATGATGAAATCTTTGAGTTTTACACTAAAGAAAGTGGGAAGGCAGAGGAATGACATTAGCTAGGTTGAATTTTGAAAAAGGGTCACTATTACTTCTCTTTTAAGAATGGTCTATTTGGGACCTAAGAATAGATGGAAAGATTATTAGAAATCTATTGCAATAGCAAAAGAAAGACAGAATTTTAATCTTTTGACACTAATCAACTAAGGGTACTTTTGCTTATTTCAGGTGGAAGCCATTACATTAGCATGTCTCTGGATAGGGTCTAAGGAGGTCACCCACATAGGATACTGGGATTGGAACTGAACTGGACACTCCCTCCCCATGGGAAATAAATTTCAAAATGTGTAAGTGAGAGGCATAGGCAGGTAGGTTTATTTGGTATAAGTAGAAAGTAAGAGAAGATAGACAAGGAGTTGTAATTTGAAGATCAGAAGTACAGCTCTGATAAAGAGGAATGGACTCTCCTTTTAACAAAAGAATCAAATTAGCTTTTATTGATTCACTGGGGTAGGTTCAGGGCTGGTAGCACCCCATAGGTTATGGTTATGGTTTTGTGCTTTAGGAAATTTCCTTCTAGTGTAATGTGGGGATCAGTGACCATTCTTACCACTGCCAATATCTGGGCACACCCTCTGCTACTATAGAGCATCTGACACTTGTAATAACAGTAGAAGAGTAGGGAATGGTCATATCCCACACATTCACTGTTGAGAAGGAAAGGCAAAGAAAAAGAGAATCCATTTTTCCTATCCCATGAAGGTATCAGTCTTATTTCATCTCCCCTCTAAGAGACTTTATCCTCCTTAATTTTAAAAGAACTAATCTGAAGTCTCCTATCTTCTACAAGATATGTATATATAGATATGCTAGGCAAATATAGATATAGCTATGCATGTCTAGATACAGTCTTCACATATCAAATGGAAACTGTTGACAGTGTAGGCACTTAGTGTGGAATGAGTTGAAAACCATGGGAGGATCATCAGGTTTACTTGAAAATAGTGATGTCTGGAGTGTGCACACTTGACAATCATGTTAAACAAGCAGGAGCCAAATATTGATAGCAGAATGAAGGAGAACAGTGGCTCCCAAAAGTGATATAAGTCTGATGAACTTTGAAAGCATTTAGCATGAACCTTTTATTCTTAACATTGGCCTCTATTTCAATTGTGCTTGCTTTTCTGGGCTATAATACAGCCAACAGTCCTGAGTGTTTACCCAACTAGAACAGAGAGAGTTTAGGGGCATACACATCTCCCCAACTTGTCATGAAGGAACCTAATCTCCTCCTATTTTTATTATAATAATGGTGAAGAATAAACCTGTGTTTTGTGTTATCACCATTACTCTGTTTTCTGGCCCTAATTTCCTTCTGGATGTTTAAGAATGAAGAGATAGCCCTTATAAAGGTCAAAAATTAGCCTTTTTCTTGTTAAGGTCAGTCCAGATTCCTTAGGGGTTACTTTTGGACCTTGTGAGAAGCCTTTCGGTGCCCTCAGTCCTTTTCCCTCTACCAGCTGCCAGGAAGGGTCAGTGTCTTGGTGATTATGTGACTTTCCTTGGAAGCTTTGGGGATTCTTTTAAAATAACATGGTGACAGTCAAATTGTGTTTGCTTCTCTGAATTATAATATAGGCATTTTTAGGCAATTTCTTACTTTTTTATTCTGTATAAAGACTAAAAATTGATTCATGTGTCAATAATCTTCCAAATGTTTAGGGTGAACCATTTGGGATAGGCTAGATTGAGGGAGAAACACCCTTGAATTATCTTTCTTTCTGAACTGATGACAATTTCAAGGTCTTTGGAGGGAGGCTGATATGTTTCATTTAATTTTAATATATAGCAAAATTTCCTCTTTTCCATTTTCAAAAATGGTGAAGGCTTTCATTCTTTTTAACCTGAAGTTATGGCACTTTTAAAAAATTAGTTTTGTGGGGTTTTTTTGCTTTTCAAATACAACTAGAAGCACTATTTTAGTTAGAGAATGAACACAATCTTTAAGCATCTGGATGTCTCATCACTCATCTTTCATAAGCATATCACAAAGTCATGCTAATGTGGTTTATATTCTTTAAAAAATAAAGTTATAATTTCACCTACTTATGCTTTTGAAAATGAATCAATGTTTGATAGTTACTTTGTAGGACTACAAATTTTCAATCAGAGCAGTAAAGTTGTGTAAACAAAGTCCTGCAAAGATACAAGCATATTAGTTAGGAACATTAGAAAATACACGTACATGAACACACATACCAATCACACCAATATCCCCATCATCATGCATTATAATGGAAAATGAAGTTGGCTTCTTTATTTCTGCTACTAGATATTTTCAGGTAATTAATTATTAGGCAAAAAATGATTTCAAATGTAAAATGCTACTAGATCTTGACATCAGGATAGGAACTGAGATAATTTTGTTAATGCATATATAAATTCAAATTAAAGTTTTATACTCAGTATATGTGCAAACTTGGAAAAATAATTAACCTCATGAAACTTTAATTTCCTCCACTCTAAAATGGATATAATTTTAGTCTCTATTTCTTTGACATGAAGAAACTTAAATGAAATTGTATACATGAAGAGCTTTGTCCAGCAGATATTCAACAAAGAATAGCCATCATCATTGTTATTTTCACTAATGTAGCCCTTCATATTAAGATTGTATCCAGTACTGGGAGTGGCATTTTAACCACATGAGAGAAAACAGCATCAGTGTCTCTTAATAAAGATGCTTGAGCTTGAAATAAGTATGTATATTATAAGCAGAAGATAGAGACAATTTTAAGGAGTTATATGAAATTATAAAAATTATACCAGTTGAAATCAAAGTATGTCTTCTTTCTTTTTTTAATTTAAAAATCACTTTATTATCAATCACACACACACAGAAATTAAAACCATTCAAAGAAGAACAATACGAGGGAAGAAAAACTACAATAATATTCAAATTCAGTAGAACTCAACCAAAACAAAACTGAAAAGCACTTAAACATTTTTCCATATAACTTAAGAAAACATCTCAAGCACCAACAAGACATCAGAGGATATGAATTGTTTCAGAAAGATCCCCAAAACCAACATTGAACAAATAGTGGTCTGGGAAAAATACTCCAATTAGCTAGAAGACTCCACATAAGCCAAACTTCTCCCTAATTTAAATTTCAATAGAGTCATATGACACATAATGGAAACACAATCCAAGAAATATGTTATTAGGTCATTTCATATGTGTGTATCCTTAACTACACTTTCAGTTTCTCACACTAGAGAAACTATTCGGTATTTACACACGTGTGTCCTATTTATTTCACTTAAGAGGATGGCCTCAATATGCATCCATTTAGCTATAAATGTCTATAGTTTCTGGTTCTTTATGGCTGAGTAATATTCCATTTTATTAAAAAAAAAACCCACATCTTTTTTATCCAGGCTCCAGTTGATGGGCACTTGGGTTGTTTCTAAACTTTAGCTATTTCAAACTGTACCTTTATAAACATGGGTGCACATATATCACTGTGGTATGATTTTTTAAAATTCTTTTGGGAAGATACCCGCAGAGGGATAGCTGAGTGGAATGGGACCTCCAAGCCTAGTTCTTTGAGGTATCTCAATACTGATTTCTACAGAGGTTGCACCAGTCTGCACTCCCACCAACAATGGAGAAGGATTTCTTTCTCCCCACACCCCCACCAGCATTTGTTATTGGATGATTTCTTTATAACAGCCATTCTTTCTGGGGTGAGCTGGAATCTCAGTGTTGTTTTCATCTGCATTTCTCAAATAAACAATGATGTTGAACATTTTTTCATATATTTACTTGCTGCATTTACTTCTTTGTCTGAGAAATGTCTGTTCATTTCAGATGCCCATTTTTGAATTGGGTCTTTGAATTTCGGGGAGTCTGATTTTTTTCAGTTCTTTGTATATTCTAGATAGTAGTTCTTTGTCTAAGGTATAGTTGCTGAAAATTTTTTCCCACATTGTAGGTTGTCTCTTAGCTCTGTTGGTGGTTTCTCTTCCAGTGCAGAAGCTTTTTAATAAGATGAGATCCCAGCTGTTGATTCTTTGTCCAAGTTTCTGTGCCACTGAGCTTTTGTTCATACAGTCTTTTCCTATGCCAGTGTCTTCAAGAGTTCTACCTATCTTCCAGCAAATTTAGGGTTTCTGTCATGATATTTAAATCTTTAACCCACTTCGATTTTAGTTTAGTGCTTGGTTATAAGTATGGGTCTAGTTTTAATCTTTGTCAGGTTGAAATTCAGTTTTTCCAACACCATTTATTAAATAGGCTATCTTTCCTCCAATGAGGATGGTTGGCTGCTTTGTCAAAGATGAGGTGGCTGAGCATGTCTGGAGTTGTTTCTGCATCTTCTAATCTATTCCACTGATCCCTAAGTCTATTTCTTTGCTAGTACCATGCTGTTTTTATGACAGTAGCTTTGTAGTATAGTTTCAAGTTGAGGATTGTAATACCCCAGCCATATATCTGTTGCCTAAAATTTCTTTTGCTATTCTAGGTCTCTTCTGGTTCAAAATGAATTTTTGGATTGCTTTCTCAAGTTCTGTGAAATATATTGTTGGAATTTCAATCGGCATTGCATTAAACCGATATAATAGTTTTGGAAGTATGGCCATTTTCACTATATTGGTTCTTCCTATCCAGGAACAAGGGATGTCTTTCCATTTTCTTATATTCTGCTCAATCTCCTTTTTCAGAGTGCTATAGTTTTCAGTGTAGAAGTCTTTTGCTTCCTTTGTTAGATTGACTCCTAGATATTTCATTTTTTTGGATGCAATTGTAAAAGGAATCATTTCCCTAATTTCTCTCTTAGTTTATTATTTGCATATAAAAAGGATATTGTTTTTTGAGTGTTGAACTTATATCCAGCTACTCTACTGAATCTGTCAATTAAGTCTAGAAGTCTTTTGGCAGAGTATTTTGGGTCTTCTATGAAAAGTATTATATCATCAGCAAATAATGACAGTTTAACTGCTTCCTTTCCTGCTTTTATTCCTTTTATTTCTTTCTCTTTTCTAATTTGTGTGCCTAATGTTTTGAGAACAGTATTAATCAGGAGTGGTGATAGTGGGCATCCTTGTCTTCCTGATTTTAGCATAAAAGTTTTCAGCTTTTGACCATTAAGTATGATGTGGGCTGTCGGTTTTTCACAAATAGGCTTAGTCAAGTTGAGATAAAGACATTCTATTCCAATTTTCTGTAGGGTTTTTATCATGAATGGGTGTTGGATTTTGATGAATGCCTTTTCTGCATCTATTGAGATGATCATATGGTTTTTGTCCTTCACTCTGTTAAAATAATGTATTACATTCATTGATTTATGAATGTTGAACCACCTTGCATCCCTGGGATAAACCCGACTTAATCAGGGTGTATGACCTTCTTGATGACCCTTTGTATTCTGTCTGCCAGTATCTTGTTGAGGATTTTTGCATCTATGTCATTAGGGAGATTGGCCTGTAGTTCTCTTTTTGGGTTGTGTCTTTCCCTGGTGTTGGAATCAAAATAATACTTGCTTCCAGGAATGAATTTGGAAGTATTGTTTCCCTTTCAATTTCCTTAATGAGTTTAAAGAGTAATGGCTATAGTTCTTCTTTAAATGTCTTGTAGAATTCAGCAGTGAAGCCATCAGAACCTGGGCTTTTCTTTGTTTGTAAATTTTTTATTACATTTTCAATTGCACTCATTGTAATTGGAGTGTTTAGAATTTCTGTATCTTCTTCATTTAACTTTGGCAATTCATATGTATCTAGGAATCTGTCCATTTCTCTGTGCTTTCCATTTTATTAGAGTACAGGTTCTCGAAGTAGGTATTGATGATACTCTGGATTTCTGATGGATCTGTTGTGACTTCACCTTTTTCATTCTTGATTGAATAGATTTGAGCCTTTTCTTTCTTTTTTTGATAAGGTTGGCTAAGAATTTATCAATTTTATTTTTTCTTTTCAAAAAGCAACTCTTTCCTTCATTAATTTTTTTGTATCGTTCTCTTAGTCTCCATTGCATTGATTTCTCCTCTAATCTTTATAATTTCCTCTCTTATACAAGCTTTGGGTTTGTTATGCTCTTCTTTTTCTAGGAGCTTGAGGTTCTACCTTAGGTTATTTATTTGAGTTCTCTCTGTTTTCCTAATATGGGCATTCAGTGTTATGAATTTCCCACCTAGAACTGCTTTCTTTGTGCCCCATAGATTCCTGTATGTTGTACTGGTATTATCATTTACTTTAGAAACTGTCTAATTTCTTCTTTAATTTCCTCTGTGACCCATTGGTTGTTCAGGAGGGTGTTATTCATTTTCCATGTGTTTGTGGGGGTTTTGCAGTTTCTTATGTTACTGATCTCTAATTTTATTGTACTATGGTTTGATAATATACAGGGGGTAACTTCAATTCTTTTACATTTACTTAGACATGTCCTATGAGCTAGAATGTGGTCTGTCTTGGAGAATGACCTTTGTGCAGTCAAAAAGAATGTGTATTCTGATTTTGTGTGGTGGAACACTCCGTAAAACATCTATCAAGTCCATCTGTTCAATAGCTTGGTTCATTTCTAGAATTTCATTGTTAAATTTTTGTCTAGATGTTCTGTTTATTTGTGATAGTGAGGTATTGAGGTCCCCCACTTCAATTGTATTAGTGCTTATTTGCTTTTTCATGTCTCTTAATATTTATTTTGTATAGTTGTGGGCATTCATATTTGGTGCATATGTACTTATGATTGTCATCTCTTCCTCTTGGATTGTTCCCTTCACAAGGATGTAGTGACCATCTTTGTCTCTCCTTATTAGTTTTTGTTTGAAATCTACTTTGTGTACAAATAAGATTGCTACCCCTGCTTTTTGCTGGGTTCCTGTGTCATGGAGAACTGTTTTCCATCCTTTTACTTTCAGTCTATGAATTTCTTTTTGAGTTAGGTGTGTTTCTTGTATACAGAATATTGCTGGATTTTGCTTCTTAATCCATTCTGCCAGTCTATTTCTTTTGATTGATTAATTGAGGCCATTAACATTGATGGTTATAATTGATAGATATTGATTCATCCTTGTCATGATGTTTTATTTTTGTTGGCTCTTTTATTTCTTATTCTTCCCCCTTTTCCTTTAGTTTCTTGCCTTGCCTGGTGGGTTTCCTCTGCTGGGCCTCATGGACCTGTGACCTTCATTGTCTTTTTCTAGGATATTGATTCGAATTATTTGGAGTGCTGGTTTGGTGTTCATGAAATCTTTCAGGTGTTCTTTGTTGTGGAAGTATATAATTTCCCCATTGATTTTGAAAAATAATTTTGCAGGATACAACAGTCTAGGTTGGAATTTATTTTCTTTTAGGGCTTGAAATACTTCACTCCAGGCTCTCCTTGAGTTGAGGGTTTGTGTTAAGATGTCTGCTGTGATTCTGATGAGCTTTCCTTTGAAGGTGATTTGTTTCTTTTCTCTAACTGCTCGTAGAATTTTGTTCTTCTGATGGGTTACTTCTGTGAACATTTCTTTGTGTGTCAGTTGTAATTTCTCTTGTTTTTTCATTGACTTCTATCAGTCTTATGTTATTCTTCTTTGCATCATCTAGCAGCTGCTAGATTGATTTCTCAAGGTCCTTTACTATTTTTAAGAAATCTCTGTTTTCATGGTGTTTAACTGCCATCCTGTCTTCTATATCTGATATTCTATCTTCAGATTCCCTTAATCTGCTCTGCATGCTTTCAATGCAGTTTTTAATCTCCTGAATATGTTTGAATCTGTTTCATGGATTCCATTTGTTTCTTATGTTGGGTGATCCTGGTTTCCCTTTCTTTTTTATGCTGGGCATTCATGGCCTCCAGCATGGTTCTGAGCTCTTCTATTTTTTTTTTTTTTATCTGTTTCTGTTCTAGAGCCTCTAATCATGTCTTTCACTCTGCTCACCATCTTTGTAGTTATCTGGGAGATTATTTCTGTTTTGAATTTTTCTAGAGCCTCATTCATCTGTTTTGTTACTTCCTGTCCTAACAGTTCAGGGTGTCCAGTTGGTAGATTATCAGACTTTTCCACCTCGTTTCCCCCAGAATTTGCCTTTCGTGGGGTGGAAGTCTGAGTTTAAATGTCTTCTCATTTTTGTTTTTGGTACTGTCCTTGGTTTAACTCCTGGGTTGACACTTTGAAATTGCTTATTGTAAGTATCTTTGTTGCTTGTAATTAGAACCCTTATAGAATGATTGCTTCTCAGAGGTGTCTTCCAGATATAGCTGGCCTTTAAGTTTTGAGTCTCTAATGACTCTGAGGCTATCTCATTTTCATTATACCTGGAAGGATCACTGACTAGATCAATCACAACACCTTAGCCCAAGTGATACAATCAGCAACACCATTGCATCAAGTGTATCTTAAAAAATGAGATTTTGTAGTAGTTATTAATCTGTCACCTTTAACTGTGTGAATTAAATCAAGATCTAGGACCAACCCAACATATGTTTATAGTGAATAAACTCTTCAATGTAACAATTTTACCCTTCGGGATGGGGAGTTAGAAGGAGTTGGGGAGGGAGGGATAGATAGGTAAAAGGATAGGGGAAGGTTAGCAGTGAGGCCAGAGGACACAGGCAAGAAGGAAAAAGAGAATAATAGAAAAATAAAGAACTCTGAATGAGGGCCAGAACAGGGACAAAAAGGGAGATGAACAATGTGGAATAATAAGAGAGTGAGTGTAAGAGAGAGAGAAAGGAAAGAGAAAAGAAAGAAAAACAAAAGGAGAGAAAAACAAAAATTTGCAAAGAGTAGGAAAAGTATTAAAGATAAGAGGAGAAAAAGAAAAGAAAAGAGAAAAAAAACCAATAATACTAATTTTGGAAATAAAAAATAAAAATGAAAATGAAAGGCTTCTTTCAGGGTATGTCTCTGTTGTCACAATAGACAACGTGGGTAGCAGTGTGCACATATAAGTCAATGAGTCTCAGCACGCCAGTCACAGACCTGTGAGATTCAGGCAGATTTCTGGCTGCAAGTCCCAAGTTGAGCTCCTTGTCCTCTTGTAGGGTTGAACTCTGGAGGGTTGTACTGCAGGTTCCACTTGCCCTTCCCCTGAAGATAGTCCCAGTTCAGATGGGCAGTGATGATCATTCCAACTTACCCAGTACAGTGGTCTGCTGGTCCAATGTCCTCTGTGTCTTTGTAGTGTGGAACCAGGGGGCAGTACAGCCAAGAGGCCAGAGGTGGTGGTCGTGGCAGGGGTCCAGTGGATCAGCATGTTCCCCACGGCTGGAGACCCTGCTATGGAGACCGCAGGGGTTAATAAATTTTTTTTTAAAACAATGTTGGCACCAGTGTCCCTCGTCCAAGTCTGGAAATCGTCCTGGGAGATCTATGTGCTGTCTCTTTTACTCTGAGTTTGTCTCACAGGCAAGTTCATTTATGGATCCGATTCACATCCACTTTGGGTGCCAAATATAGAGAACAGGGAAAGGGGACATTACTGGAACCTCTGCAGTAAGTCCTAGTCTCCTGCTAGCCACAGCAGCACAAGGCGAATTAACTTATTATACAGGAAAAGTAGAAAAAATGAGACTTGAAGAAGCTGAGCTTTGAGCCTGATCAGTGCTGCTCTGGGCAGCAAAGACTTAGTATATCTTCTTACATGCTTTATATGTTCTTTGGCCTATTAGTAAGGTTTTAAATTTATATATACGATAATTTGTAATATGATACGATAATATATATATGTTTTAATTTGTATATATGATATATATGATAACTTTATAGGGTCGTATAAGATAACTAAATGAATCTGATGCTGGAAAAATAAAAGGAGGTAGAAGGAAGGGGGAAAAATAATTGAAATGTATTATATACATGTACCAATTCCCTACAGTGAAGGTATTCATTACATACTGCAAATCTGCACTAATGAAAGTCAAAGAAAGAAGTGATCACAAAAATGTACTTTAATTATTAAATGACAATTGTACATATTTATGGAGTACATTGTAAAGTTTTGATATATGTATACTTTGTAAAGTTATTAAATCAAACAAGTTAACAAAAAATAAATGACAAAAACACCAGTCATGTTGACTAATATTTCTTCTCTGGAACATCTGAACAATGCTACAGGATATTAATCTGATATAAAAGAAATGACAACTGTGAATGATAAGCAAAAATATAATTAATTAAGATATACTTATATATATAAATCTCAATAAACCAATTTAGAGACTTGTAGAATTGTAATAAAAATTTTAAATAAGGTAGCTGATACAAAGAAATGTTCAAAAATTGAGAGGATTGTGTCTTATCTAACAAATGCTGCCTCTGTAGGCTCTTATTGATCTGTCATCTCTTGCTCATAACCCCTATAATTTATTTTCCACAGTATAGGTTGAATACTTACTTTAAAGCAAATTGGTTATGACACTAGCCTGCATAATGTCCTTCAATAATTTCCTATTACATCCTAAATTAAACGCCTAACCCAGCCTTAGCATCCTGTTCAGCATCATCTCCTTTCTCTACCTCTCACTTGTGATGATTCAGGGACCTTTTGTTATTTAAGATTCTCAAACATTCATAAGTATTTTCACCTCAGGAGTTTTGCATGTCCTGTTCTGATTGCTTTGTATACTCCTTCCATGTTGGTTGGGTGATTGGGTCCTTCTCATCCTACAGACCTTAGCTTAAAAGGCTTCTTAGAGAGTCTTAGACTTCTTGAAACACTCAGGTTGGTAGGGTAGCATTCTTCTTAGACTTCCCACATCTCAGGTATTCTTACTTCCAATCAAGAAATATTTATGGCTTTCTATGTATATATGCCTATCAGAAACCATGAATTTATCTCTTTGTTTCTATGTTTACTGTTTCCCTCCCTTCATAGATTATATTTCACTATTGTGGAAAATGTACTGCTTCCATGCAATTCCAGTAAAATTCCTTAAGAATATTAACAAGATGTTTTGACATTTGTGAGAAATTATAAATAGATAATGATGACAATGATAATTTGATAAAGTGTAATAAGAAAGGTGCGTGAAGTTTTACATACTAAACAAAATTGCAATGCTGAAATCATTAAGGTAATTAAAACAACAAACCTGAGATAATTGCTAGTAAATGCATTATTTAATATAAAAGAGGTATCACTCAATAAGTAAAGAAATGGATTATTAAGCCAATATTACTAAAGAATTTGCCTATAGGAAAACATTGAGGACTCTTTATTATCTATTACAAACAGAACCTAGAATAAACAAAATCTAGAATAATTTATCTGCTAAATGTAAAAAAATAAGAAACAGAAGGTAGTATTGGAAAGATCTTTAACATCTTATAATAGATAAAAGCTTTCTAAGTTTAATTGTAATGAATGAAACATGACATCTCCATATCAAACATAATAATGGAAAGTTTCAAATTACAGTTACTTACCAGAGAAACTATTCACAAGTAACTGACAATAGCATAAAATTGGTAATGTATTGGTAATGCTTATAAATCAATTAAAAATCATTCATATCCTAAAAAAAATAGAGGAAGGTCATTAGTAAATAATTTATATAAATAAAATGGCAAATGTGGTTATATACTAGAAATTATTAATATCAGTAAACAAATAGAAATTTAGTGAACTAATATTTTTCAAGTATCAAAGCAATAAAAGATTTTTAAATATAATCCTAATGTAGACAGGGATGCATTAGATACAGGCACTCACCCACATATTAGATAAGTAAGGGTAAATTAGCACAACTTAATAAGCAATTTGGCGATGTGAATTGAGTCTTTAGAAAGTTTATATCTGGATAGTCAGTAATCTTCTAGAAAAATATCCTGAATTCATGAATACACAGATTTATTCACAAGAATGATCAATTATAAGGCTCCATACAACAGTGGTGGTTCCTAACCAGAGATGATTTTGCTCACCTCTCCTCCCCACCCCAAGAGACATTTGGCAGTGAAGGGAAAAACTTTTTATTTCAGAATTAGTGTTTAAATGCTGTTGGTACCTAGTACAATCTATGCAGGGATGGTGCAAAATATCCTATAATGCACAAAAAAATCCCTCACAACAATTAGCTAGCCCAGAAGTCAATAGTACCGACTTGGAGAAACCCAGACCTCAAAGGATGGTTTTAGGAAAGATACTCAGCTAAATTCTGAGACTCAGAAGCTGTATTTCTAAAATAATGGTAGTAAAACTTGCCTTAGATGCTTGAGGAAATTAGAGGAGTTGTAGGTGTTACACAAACCAGGTGTTCAGTCGCATAGGCACTCTTAAATCTGAGTTTTATCTTCACTTAAGCAATTACTCCCTTGGGCTCTGTCTGTCTCAGTTTTGCCAAATAACTGTCTACATTCAGTCAACCACCAGACATCAACATCCAGCTAACATTGAACAACTTGTCTACCAATCAACTTCACCCACTAATATTTGAGTTGAACCAATATTTGTGTTATAAACCAATAATAAAAAAGTAAAATGCTAAGGTAGTACTTAGGACACAGGAATATATTTCACTTCTAGATTGTGTGGCTTCTAAGACAAAGATCATGAACATGGCCAAGGATTTATCTACAAAGATGTTTATTACAGAGATTTTTATGGTAGAAGAAAAATAGCAACAGCATAAACATGCAATAGTAGCAATAGGTTAAGTAAGTGCTAGAAAGCCCATTTTATGACATAAAAAATAAAAAGCAAACTACAATATAGTATACAAGACACAAATCTTAATTATACCATACCATTAAATGCCAAAATACCTGACAAGACAGCCATCAAAGTAGAATTAGTATTTTTCACAGAGTGGTGAAGAGACACCTAGCTTTTTGAGTATATTTACTATAAGTTTCAAATTTTCTAAAATTAACTTATACCATTGCTTCAAACAAAATGAGAAAAATAAACAGTATATAATTTGGGAGCTAAGTGTATACTTTAATTAGGTTCAAAAACAGTTGCACTTTATTTGAATAAAAAAATTCAAAGAAAATCTGAAAACATGAGTCTGGATTTTCTTAAGAAAAAAAAATGAGAAAAAAGTTACTGAACCAATGAGAGAGACACTGTCTCTCTGGGAAGTTGCCAAATTAATTGGTTGCAACCAAACAGTGAGTAGGAAGATTTTAGCTCTCATAGAGGAAGCCAGATTCCCTTCCCAAATGCAACATTGTTCCTAGCTAGATTTATTTATTTTTCTCCTTTATAGCCTCAAATGGCCATTTGCCTTATCACAATTGAGAAACTGGCATGTCTGTGTCTAAATTCTCCAAGTTATTGTGTACAAATAATCTTAAAGTCTAAATGTAAAATGCCTCTGCCTTTCTTAGGCTTCCTTCATTTATGTGTGGTGACTAGTTTTCCATAATATTTTTAAGTATACCACCACATAAGAATTAAAGAGTGAAAACTGTGAAGTGTTCCAAGAGCTTTCAGGAAATGCTTCTAATCTGTAAGTACTTCAATGTGGAACTTATGTAAATTGGGGAAATAGCAGTTTTGCAGTGGATCCAACCAGCAAAAACATTCACAGCTCTCCTCCCACAGTTAGGCAGCTTCTATACCATATATGTTTCAAAGCAGAATTCCTAAATCCTCCCCCAAATTTTCCATACCAACAGATTCCTATAATTCCAGATGTATTGATCAAACCATCGTGAAGTAAAGACCAACAACATGTGCAACCCAGTGCAACTTAACATGGAAGTCCTAACATTCTCACCTTTTGGCTTTTGTTTCTTGGTGTGTACTATATTCCTATGCTACTTAGATCCTTATCCTTAGCGTTCCTCTTATTTTTAGCTCCCTATTTGCCTATGGGACATGACAACAGATGTGCCTTCTTTAGTCACGACCAAGAAACCTCTCTTGATACGGTTTCATACTTGCCTTCTGAAGCCTTCCCTCCCTGTTGCTTTGGGTTGGGTGGCTACCTGAACCTATGCTATATGCCTGGCATAGATCCATATAAAAAATACACCTTACCCCCTCCACCAGAGAATGGACATCTGCACTTTTAAAGGACATTTTCAAGACCCTACCATACAAGAATTGAGGAGTACAGATTACATAACTGGCAATGCCCTCCCAATCATCATGAGAAGTAATTCCATTAACAGTTAATATTTTGGTTACCAAAAAACCCAAGTAGTACATGTGAGTGATTAATTTCACATATTGTCTAGGTCTTAGTACTGGACAGATAGGTTCCCATGTCTGATACTAAGTGACTGGGTAATCTTGAACAAATGATTAAATTTTCTATGCTGTAGATTTCTTACCAGCAAAATAAAAAATTTGGATAAAAGCAAAAAACTTTGAAGCTCTCTGTATATAGACAAGACTGAGGTCAAGTAACTGGATTTGAATAGTGACTTTATCTCTAAATCTTTGTGTGACATTGTACAATTTATGTAATTTCTCTGACCTTCCTTCTACTCTTTACTTAAAAATCAATAATTTATATTATTGAGTAGATTTAAAAAAACATGAAAAGTGTTTGATACTTTAAAATCACTATATAGCACTAAACGTTACTCTAACTATATAACATAAACATACCACATATTTACCATGCCATAATCAATGAATGGCTGATATTATGTAGTCTAGAAAATTACAAGAAAAAGGTTAATCCTGTATATAATTTATTGCAATTCAAAACTGTGAGTATAAACATATGCCCTCCTGTTATTTAGACACAGTAATAAAGAATATTATAGACCCAGGAGACTAAAATGTCATGTACTAAAATTCGGTAAAGAAGAAAAAAATCTTATACAAAATGTCTTAGTTACTTTCTCATTGCTGGAACAAAATACCTGACACCTAGGACAAACTAACTGATAAATTAAAGGAGGAAAGATTTATTTTCGCTGAGAGTTTATAGAGGTTTCAGTCCATAGTCAGCTGGCTCCAAAACAGGGTGGCATGGCAGATGTGAAACAATTCATGGTGTGGCAGTCAGGAAGCAGAGCACACTGCTGGGGGTAAGAGGTACACATATATTCAGGCTATAACACAGTAACCCACCTCTTCCCACCAGGCTTCTCCTTCCAACATCAAACACAACTATAAACCCTTCAGTGGACTAATCCAGTGATGAGTATCACATGCTCATGATCCACTATCACACACCCATGATCGAGTCATGTCCCCAACCCCCGCTATGAGTACACAAAACTTTGGGTGGATATCTAGGTATAGACATAAAACTGCAGTGAAGTCTTCTGAGTTATTTCTTTTTGACCCTATCACTAACTAGAATTGTGACCTTTCAGAAGAATGACAAATGTATCAGTCTCTTTCAGGTAAATAAAAAAACTTAGTTTAAGATTTAAAGATTGTTATTAACAGGGAAGGTTAGATTTAATCTTCCATGCAAGTGTGCCTAAGATAAAGGATTCAAATTATATAGTGGGTATATATATATATATATATATTTATCTCTCATAGATTTTCCATATAATTCGTAATCCAAGACTCATGTCCCATCCACCAATGGAAATGTATCTTCCCATAAGGCTGTGGCTACAAGAAAACAATCACAGTACAAGTTTCAATTGGCTTTTCTTGGGCCATGTTCCTATTGGTGGACAAATAACATTGTGGACTAGGCAAAAAAGAGGGTGGTAGTTTATATGAAGCCAAGGTCCCTCATAGTTTATTTTCTCTGTTTTACTATTCTAGGTCTTTTTGCAAATAAATAGCTGAAAAACAATTTGAAATCTGAAGCAAAGAGACATTAACATGACAAAAGAGTGGAAATATGATATTCTGGCAAAACCAGAAATGTTACACCTGTTTACATCTGTCTGAGCCATCATGCTGCTTGATGCTTAGTGCTCTACTAGGCTCTATTGTGAAGACATGTGTGTTTGAGTTGGAAATGCAGAGATAAGGAAAGAATGCAGAAACAATATGGTACAGCTCTATAATGAAACTGGCTGGGTTTCCAATCATTAAACTTACCTCCTAGGGACATAACCTCATGTAATTCTCTGAAGTTCCCTGTATCGGATCTGTGTAACTGCTGCAGTAGCACCAATACCTAACTCTCCAAAAAAATTCAAATACCAAATGAGATGACTGTGAAAGCATTTAAAAATGTAATAGAGTAGAGATCTAACTATTTTCGCAAAACATTTTAAATAGGTGCCATATTTTATGGTACAACATTCATGTAAAACAGCAGGCAGTGGATAACAATCTGATCATAAATGGAGATGTGATTAGAATAGGGCCTGAAAACATGGGTGTGGTTTGGAAAACAGAGAAGACAAGAAGTCTACTGTAATACATGAAGTTTTACAACTCGACTGGGAACTATGAGAAACTTCCAGCTTCATAGTTTTCTACCTCATGCTAGTTCACGGTCAAGTTCACAGTTCTCCTTTTATCTGTTCATTGTATTTTGCTTTGAAAACATGGACAAAATCCACAAGCTGTTGACGAAGAAAGCATTATATGAAAAGTGTATACTAGAAAGAAAGTATCTCAAATGTTTACAGAAAAGAGCAGAGATTTGCCAGATAATCTGCAAACAATTTGGAGTCTGGTATCAAGGACTTCTTGGAAAAAAGCTTCAAAGAACCAAATATTTAATCTAATCCTTGGCATTTCAAGAGACAAATGTTACATGGAGAAACTAGGGAAATTGGGCAATAGATCTTGCATTTGCAAGAAACATTAGCAATGTTTCTTTTCTCTATGCTTTTATATCTTTCCTACTCTTGTACTCTACTGCTCAACAATGATTTAATATGTCCCTCTTTGTTCCAAGAATTTTCTGGGTTCAAAGGAAAAAAGATGAAGTCACTGTACCTAACATCAAGGATATTCCGTCTGATGACTCAGGCTAGAATGACAGTTGAAGAAAGATAACAAAGGAGAAGGATGAATTCCATTTTAGTAACCTTACTTTTTTGAACAGGGATTACAAACCCAAACCACATATTAATTTGTAACTTGAATTGTATCCATTTTACTGATGAGAATTACAAAGCCCCAGGGACTTGTATCAAATAACATAATGAAGAGGTGAATTTTCTGATTATAAATGTTGTAACCTTTCCACTGTACTTCCTTGTATGATTCTACGTTGTTTATGTGTTTGTCATGCCCTCACTATCTTACCATTTTGATTTCGTGAGGGGAAATGTGTGAATTAATTGGTCAAATTAATATTGAGCACATATTATCAACAGGGTGCTGTGCCAGATAATGAGGTACCAAGATGAAAACAATATGGCTCTTTTCAACTTCAAACAACATACAATTTCACATTACACACAGCACTGTAATATGGTATATAAGAGCTATATTTTAGAATAGTGATAAAGTAAAGAAATATTCAAGAGGTAGCAATCACTAAGTCTTATTAATTGATTAGTGCTTTAATCCATTTTCTCAATTTTTCTGATTTTATTTTTATTGATTTAATCATTTATTACTTCTTTACTCATTATTATTTTTACTTTATTTGTTCTTTTTCTATCTTATAGGGTAACATAAGGGTCACTGACTATAAACTTTCTAACATCAGCACTTAAAAGTTCAAAAATTAAAAAAGACTTGGGTATACATTATTTTTCAAGGAATATTATGTAAAAGGCCACAAAGCACATGAAAATACGCTCAGTGTTACTAATAAAGAAATACAAATCAAAACCATAATGAGACATCACTTCATACCTATTCAGATGGCTATTATCAACAGAAAATAAATGTTGATAAGGTTGTAGAGAAATTGTTGTCCTTGTGCATTGTTAGTGAGAATGTAAAATGTTACAACTGCTATGTAAAATAGTATGGAACATCATTAGAATCTATATAATATAGATAAATGTTATAGAAATGTATAGATATTATATAGATAGATATTATAGATATATTATATAGATACAGATCTATCATATGATCCAGAAATTCCACTTCTCTATCAAAAGAATTTAAATCAGGGACTCTAACTGATGCCTGTACATTAATGTTCATAGAATCATTATTCATATTAGCCAAAAATTGGACATACCCCAAATATCCAACAGTGCATGAATGGATAAACAAAATTAGTTATGTACATACAATTGGTACTATTCAACCTTAAAAAGGAATGAAACTTTGCTGAAATATGAATGAACTTTGAAAACATTGTAGTGAATAAAATAAGCCAGATACAATAGCATAAATATTATATGATTCCACTTGTATGAGGTTCCTAGAATCTTCAAATTCCTGAGACAGAGAGTAGAACAACGTTTGCCAGGAACTGGGGTGCAGAGGGGAAGGGGAATAGGGAGTTAGAGTTTAATGTGTATTCAGTTTGAATGTGGAATGATAAAAGAGTCTGGACAACTGTTTTGTTTTTGTGTTAGTTCAAAAACTAAGCCATATCAAGGATGGAATATTTTGGTACCTGCCCCCATCTCACCAGATTCATACAGCAAAGGCTTAATTCCCAAAATGATGGTATCTAGAGATGGAGTTTGGGTGATAGCTAGATTAGGTCATGAGGGTCAGTATTAGAGGGTTAGGGTTAGGGTTAGGGTTAGGGTTAGAGGACTATGGTTAGGATTAGGGTTTATGATGCAATTACTGGGCTTATAAAAAGAAGAAATATTCTCTCTTACTCTATCCATCCTTCCCGCCTTTCTTTGTTCCCTCCCTTCCTCTTCTTCAACCCTATCACACAAGCAAGCCAGAAAGAAAGGCCTCACTAAGAAACAAATCAGCTGGCACCTTGGTTTTGAACTTGAGCTTCTCAGCTTCCAGAAGGTGAGAAACAAACCTTTTGTTACTTATGCAGCACAATCTATGGAATTTTGTTACGGTAGTCCAAATAAACTAAGACACTGCATCCCACAATTTAATGGTCTTTATATACATAAGTTACAATGTTTTTAATTTCTCCTGTAATTTCTTCTTTGATCCATGCATCATTTAAGAACACATATGGTATGGTCGAAAACTAAGGTAAATGTTCAAATGTTTAAAAATAATTTACAGTAAAAGCCATATTACTATTAATTCCCCTCAAAATAGTCCCCTTCTCTTTGAATGAATACTCCCCTTTATTCTTCCACATTCTGAAGCAGCTCTGGATGTCTTCTTTTGTGAGTCTCTTTAGCTATACTGTTGCAGTTGCATGGATGTTCTCAATTCAATTCAAATTCATCAATTCAAATTGAATCAATTCAAAACATTTACTTTTTGTAGTCACTTTGACTTCGAGGAAGACATAGAAATCCCATGGTGCCAGATGCAGTGAATAAAATGGATTAGGACACACTGTAATGATTTTGAGACTGCCTTTCTGTTGGCTGACACTTGGCAGCAGCATTCACCGTATTTTTGAACAAACCTCATAATGACACTCAGTAAAGAGGACTTTCAGAAACTGCTTCAGAAGGCATCAAGCATAACATGTTCAAAGGAGGGGAGAGTGTTTGAAGGAGGATTAATGGTAATTATTTTACTGTAATAAATTTTTTTTTCAATTCTTCATTTGTATATGTTTGTAGTACATAATGTTTAAATTACTTGTGTGAAATTGGTACATGTACATAATTCATTTTAATTACTTTTTTCATCCTCTTCCCTTTCCTTCCTCCCCCTTGCATCCATCTCTTGATCCTTTTTATTATTTTTTATTCATGTTTGCAATATGTAATGTTTACATTCCTTGCATGGAGTCTTAAATTCTTTTCTCAGTGCCTTTCCCTCCCTCCCCTCCCCCCAAAATGTTCACCAAATATTTCAATCACCTCCTGTATTGTTTCATTTCCAGATAAGTGGGGATTCTCTATGCATTTTTATTGTTGATTTCTTAGTGAATTCGTGTGTGTCAGAAAATATAGTCTGTATGATTTCAATCTTTTAAGTCTATTGAGATTTGTTTTGTTTAAAAAATGGTATATCCTTGTAAATAAGAGTCTGTATTCTTGAGCTTATGAATAAAGAGTTCTATAAATATCAATCAGGTAAAGTTGGTTGATAAATTTTACAGCTCTATTATTTTCTTTCTTACTGTTATACAAATTACCGAAAAAGGAGTGGTACAATTTCCAACTATGTATATGAATTTCCCTTTCTTCTTTCAGTTTTGTCAATTTCTTTTTCATGTATCTTAAATATTTGTTATGAGGTTCAAACAAATTTAATTTGATTATGTCTTTAGAGTGAATCCATATTTTTATTATTATAAAAGATTTTTTCATCATCTCTGGTAATAGTGCACAGAAGTTTACTGTATCTAATATTAATATTACCATCCCAACTTTCATATGACTGATATTATCATGGAATATCTTATTTTTATTATTTTAAAATACATTTTATTTTTGGAAATATTTTTAGAGTCATAAAACAATTTACTTTCTAGTACATAAATTGTTTTTATTTTATTTAATGTTTCGTCTCTGCTCTTTATAGTTTTTATTAATATATTTCAAGTTAATTCATCTTTTCTTCTGAAACATTTAATTTCTTCTAAGAGTATTCAATGACATTTTTTATTTCAGAGATTATTTTTCATCTCTAGAGGCTCCATTTGTTCTTGAAACATTTCTCCCATGTGTCCTCTTTAGGTTCCTGTTTCTTTAGTCATGAGCGTATTTATAAACAGCCTTTTAAGATCCTTATTTTCTGATGGTTTCATATCTGTTATTTATGGACCTGTTTCTACTGCCTTATTCTTTTCCTGGCTATGGATGACATGCTTTTGCTCCTTCATATGTCTGCTGTTTTTTGATTAAATGCCAGACATAGTGAATTTTACATAGTTGAATGTTAAATTGTGGTATAGTCTTTGAGAGTTTTGGACTTTGTTAAAGCAAGCAATCAGTTTACTTGGTTAACGGTTTGTTCCTTTTAAACATTGTTTTCAAGCTATTTTCTGTTTAGTCTATGGCAGATTCACCTTATAGGGAGAATTTAGTGCCATTAAGACGTTACTCTTCCAGGTTTTCGCATAATTGTCTCATAGGTTTAGCACGATCTCCACATTCTAGTGTGAAAGTTAAATGACTCCCAGTCCTTTGCAATTCTGGGAATTTTCAGCTTACAGATGTTAGGTAATTTTTTCCTTCTAAAGTCATTTTATGTCCCTATTTGTGGAATTTCATCCAATACATAAATACACCAAAGACACATGCTTTTTTTTTTTTTAACTTCTTCTTTGCTTAAGCTCAGTTCTGTCCAGAATTCTGGCCTGCAAGTTCTTCAACAATGGGTTTCCCCAATCTGTAGATCTCTGTGTTTACAAGGACACCAGGGGGCTCTGCTTGAGTTCTCTTTGACTGTATACATTTGTACTGAACATTCCCTCTAGGCAGAAAGTAGGAGCACAGTAGAGCTCATTTCACAGGTTTTTCTTCTTTGATGGATGCAGATTTTATGCTGCCTGTTGTTTAGTGCCTAAAAATAGCTGTTTTTGTCCAATTTTTCTAGTACAAATATAGACCTTCTTACTTTTTTACAATTGGTCAGATAGAAGGAGAGATGGATAGAGGCAAACAGGCACAGAAAGGGAAAACTCATGCTGAAAATTATTAGAGGAAGCATTGAAGCGCCCCAAATCATGTGACCAAAAGCCAAACATATTTTGGCTATCTCAACAAAGAACACATGGGAATGAGGTAGAGGGAGATAACTTGACAGCCAAGAACAACAACAAAAAAAATAGCGCACCGCAGCAGATGCCAGCTCGGGACCAAAGCCAACATATATCAGTTCCCTTCCTGTAGACTTTTTCAGCGTGAGATCTTATAATAGGTCCCTGTTTCTTGCACCGGTTAGGGAGAAAAAGGATGAAGGAAATATGTAAAATGAAAGAGAAAAGCCCTAAGTGACTGAGAATATATAAGATAGTCAGAACGATCAAGATTTCTGACACTAGATAAAAGAAATTCAGTTGTAGAAACAGAAATCACACCACCAGCCACCAGAAGATTCCTTAGGGGCACATCATAGGGCCCTCTAGTTACCCTTGGACACATAGTTCACTGATTGCTTTAGGTATGCTCATCTTGCTTCCTTCTTGAAGATAATTTTTCACCTTGTGTTCCTCTCTAAATACTCCACATCCTGCAATGCAGAGACCACAAAAGATGTGCCATGGCCATGTGAGTGTTTACCTGCAAAGCACCTGCCTGTGTTTCTTTATAGTTCTTCCACAAAGTTGCTTCAGAACTTACAAACATCTCATTTTTTCTCCAATAAGAAAATTATCTATATTTTCCTGGACCACTCTGCTGGCCATAATATGAACGTTTTCCTCATTGCCAGACAATATGACAATTTTTCTTCATATTTTATTCAGAAAAATATGAACATCATGTTTTAAATCACTATGAAAACTAGAATCTTACAAAATTTTTAAATTCTTAAAAAAAAACCCTACCACGTTAATGAAATTACCCCATGCACCCCTCACTAGAGAAGCACTAGATAATTTGTCAAGTAAAATATAAGAAAAGGAAGTTTAAAATAATTTTCAATTTTCTTTTTTTTAATTCTGAAATTTCATTACACAGCATTAGCAATACATGAAACATTCTGATTGACCAAAGGAATATCATGTATTGGAATACAATTTTATTTAAAAGACACGATTGTGGGCCGGGGATTTAGCTCAGTGGCACACCACCTGCCTGGCAAGCATGAGGTCCTGAGTTTGATCCCCAGCACCAAAAGCAAAAAAGAAAACAAAAGACACGACTGTGTATTATTTTTCTCAGTTGCATACAAAAACCATGCCATAGGACCTCTTCAAGAGAAAACAGGGTGGTAAAAGCACTTACTGGCTGAGGACCTTAGTGTTGTAGGAAGAAGATACCTCAAAGCTGCTTCATTTACATTGACAACAATCAGCAAAGGTTGTGCAATTGATTACACTTTTTTAAATAGTAGCAGCAGATCATTGGTGAGTAGACTTTGCTGTGAAATAAAACTTTTAAAAGATGAAGTTTTCTGGCTTTCATACAGGGCCAAAGGAGAAGTTAAGCAGTCCTTGGGAGTCAGTGGTTACCATAGAAACATTATAAGTTGATCTTTCTGTGCTTAGAGGTGCTTTGCATTCAGGCCATCTAAGGTGAGGCAAATCCTCGAGAGACAGATGCAGGCAATGCCAGCTAATTAGAACACCGCCGAAGAACCAGAAGGGAAGAAAGGAGGGAGAGTAGAATAATGGCCATTGTACTATGAATTAGTTCATTTGATACAAAGGGTATTGTCTTAACCATAGTAAAGACTCAGATATGCTTTACCATATAATATGTTAGTTTCCAAACTCAAAAAGTTCTACATGCCATTTAGTAGATATTTACCCTAAACAACAAATCTAATTTCTCTGAATATTCCTTTCATCATCTGTAAAATGAGGATACTCATGCCAACTCTGCAGGGTATTTGCAGATTTAAAAGGGAAAATACATGTAAAATGCCTAATATACTTCCCATAATATTGCAGGTGTCCAATGTTGTTAGATCTTTTCAATAGCTCAATGAAATCCTGTAAGACTTAGCATGCTCCTGAAAAAAAAGTTTATGTGGTGAGTCTCCCTACTCCATTTTTGTTTGTAATTTCTACTAAATATTCATAAAATATTAAAATGTATCTGATTTCTATGTGGCCTCTCACCTAGTCAAACAATTAATTATATCAACATAAAGAGATCACGATAGTTGAGAAATAGTATGTCCTACTCAATAAAATATTCTCATATACAGACAGAAACAACATTCCAAATAACTTTATACAGCTAATATATCATTCATACATGGGTTGAGTATAATTGAATTGTTTTGATGATTTAGAGGTTGCTTTGCTTCTTTTAGGTCAGGGATTGAGAAATAATCATTTCACAGAAGAGCTGAAGCCCAATTAGCCAAATTGGTTTGAGGAGGCCGATGGAAAAAATGCATTTGTAAATAATTTTTGAGAATTTGTGCTCCATAATGTGCAGCTATCTCCTCTATCAGGCAATATGTAGAAGGCTGAGGTAGGAAAATAAATCTGGCTGGTTACAGTCCAGGATAAGCTCATTAGAGGGAATGAGGGAAACACAAAACAGATGTGAGCACCCAAAAGTTTTCGATGCAATTATCAAGAGGAGCACAGAGATTAGGTACAGAGTAGGGGCATTGTAACCTAGCTTGCAGAGGCATCAGGAAAAGCCAGATTCATCTACCTAAGGCATAGTTTGGAACATAAGACAACAATCTTGCTCAAAAGTTTTCATTTTGTCTGCACGATCTAAAAATTAAAATGGCATTCTTTAGCCTGACAGGTAAAGTTTGCCTCTGTAAAATTAAAACATCAGCTACCCTTCAGCCTTCTCTGTTTTGACTTTTGAAAAGATACTTTCCATAAGTGTTGTCCAGAACACTTGAAACTTTTTGAAAAAGCATCAGGGACCCTGGCTTCCAAACTTTTTTTGACTCTACCTTCCACCTTCACTAAGCACATAAATATAATGGAGCTCAGAGAGATACAATAGCTGAGCAGAGACATGAGCAGGAAGTGGGAACCAATCAAGACTGTCTGCTGTCTCCACAACTATCTTGACAAACTGACAAGCTGAAATATGAATTCCTGTCTTTCATACTCTTTACTGGAAAAGATATATTATACTGTATTAATTTATGGCTCTGAGAGTGTATCACTCCCCAGTTCACTGTCTCATGATACCTTGTTAATCAAATTTGCTGGTAATCAGGATTCCCATATAGATATCCTGGAAATTGTTATGGCAGAGACAATGTTAGGTGTTCAACACATTTTGTTTTTCTGGTTCAGTAAGAATTATGGTATTTCTCAAACTTCCTTGGCCATTACAATGAGGTAATATAAATAAGGTCTGGCCAATGAGCTGTAGCAAAGATGACATAAGCCCAACCTGTCTATTTATAAGTTTGCTGAAATTATCCAACCCTCTCTGTTCTCCACATGCAAACTTAGAGACCACGTGTCTCAGCAGGCCTATAAGATGGAAGAGGGCTCCTTAGCTTACATTAGAGTTCATGCAAAGGAAAACAAACACAGTCAAATCACTTTCAGCAAGTGTTAACTACCCTGACAAGCTCAGCCAGTAAAAATATCTGTTCTTCAACTTCAAATAAAATTTTCTGCTTCTGATCTTTTCTTCTACTTTCTGGTATGCTAAATATTCCTAGTTCTTGAAGAATTAGCTGAATCTTTACCAATTGACTAAGTCTTCTGGCTTTAGATTTTAATTTCTCACAATTATTATGTGTGAAGCACATAGAGGACTGTGATATCTAAAGAGAAATAAGGCAGAGTATTAGCTTTGCAAACTATTTCACTCTATGGAACATGCAGTAAATAAAAATATTTTGTGTGGCTCTATAAAGCAGATGGATGAGGCTGGTTTTGAATGATGATAACCATCCAGGGAACTTCATCCACCCCCAAGATCTATTCAGCTCCCTGGGGGTAAAAGAGATTTGATAACCCAGTACATCTTTCATCCATTCACAGAATAACAATATACCATGGTCCATTGCCTAGGAAGTTTTGAAAAAGAAGAAACTTTTTCAAGCAGAGTTTTACATGGTAGAATTATTTTGGTTCTACCACTGTACTTCAGAATACTAAACTTTTTTGTAGCCTCTTCGTATACTTCATCATATTGCCATGCTAGGAGATTCTGCTGAGTACATTATGCATCAAATTGCCTTATCAATCCTCACAACATATAAAAGTACTCTTCATCATTTGCAGTTAGATGAGGGAACTGAAGCTCAGAGAGGCTGAGTAATTTTCCCATGGCCAAGCAATTTTGTGAGACTCTCCACTGGAACTTAAGTAGGTCCAACTCCAAAGCCACATAGCCTTTGTCAAAATGCTTCTCTTTATCAGCAAATTCAGAGCAGTTACACCACTCTAACTTAATGAAAGGTATTCCATAAATTAGAGTACTGATTTCAACTTCTCATTATATTCTATCTCCTCTCAGTTCTCAGAAGATAAAAATTGGAGGCCACTGAAATGTAATACCCTACACGGTAGCATAGTTTTGCCTGTATTGCAGTAAAAAGGGCCAAGGTAAACTCTGTGGAGCAAAGTCTCAGAACAAACAAGAGTAGAACTGAATAGGCCATCTCATAAGAAGTGCTCAATGGAGAGAAAAGCAAAACGAAAGTCCATGTAGAAGGCCAAACATGAAGAAATGAAAGAGTAATGAGGAGAGAATGTTCGATTCAGGTGGAGAGCCCTAACTCGCGTAGTCAGCTAAACTGGTGGGCAAAAGAAGGTAAGAGTCTCTGAAAACAAACACAAATCACAAATCACAATCTCTCCCTTTCAGAAAGGACAACGTGGGAACCAAATATTCCAGAAGACAGAGGCTTGATGAGTATAGAATCTCAACAAAGATGAGAGGAGAAGCATTACATTAGTCATCAAGTTAGCTTGATGGAAGCTTCCTAATAAAGACAGACTTATAGAACACATCAGATGATACAACACAAGTCATTTGTCTTTCAGTAACATCATCTATCAATAATGACAGAGCCAGGCTGACTATATGGCCCTAGCCTCTGCACCTTTGTTCCTGTCTTCAGCATGGCTCCATTCTGCTCATTCCCTGACTAGAAGTCAGAAGAATTGAAAAAACCCTGGCACAGTCATTGTTTGTCTTAGACCTTTTGTCATTAATTTCATGTTTTTCTGGTAAAGCACAGTTATTTTCTCCTTAGAACCACCACTCTAGCTGGGAAAGAACTCACTCTCTGGTTAACAAACTTATAATATTCATCCTGAGAAAATAAATAGTAAAATCACATGAGGAAATTTTTAATATTATTGAGAATGAGACCCCCTTACTCCAGAAGCATAGAGAGCTAGAACTGATAATGAATAGTATGATGTGATGAACTTAAAAACTTCCTGAGAATCAACTAGAAAAAGAAGGGAGCCCAAAGTGAGAGTACATGCCTATAATCCCAGCACTCAGGAGGCTGAGCCAAGAGGCTCACAAGTTTGAGGCCAGCCTGGGCTATATAATGAGTTCAAGATCAGACTTGTATATGTAGCAAGACCCTGGCTTAAAAAACAAAAGCAAAAAACAATAAAGAAAATGAAGTGAATAAAAAGATGAACAAAATAGATTGAGGATAAATCTTAAGCACCTAAATCCGACCACACTCATTACTTTTAACTTTTAGCTGTGAGCTGTAAGCGTCTTCTAATTTTCTCAAGTGAACCTGAGTAAAGATAGAGGTTATCATTCACGTTGTGATTAGATCAACCTCAGAACTGTTGACCAAGACGGCCTTAGCTTTCCTCTCAGCTTGACTAAATATTAGGCATGATTTCTCCTGACTAAAAGTCCCAAATTCCCTATTAAAAGAACATTTATTTTTGAAATCTAGCAATTATAAATTCTTTGCCTGCCTTTTTGAGATATAAATGTGCTCCATATTAGTTTTATAACTCATGACTGTCTTTCTCCAGGACCTGGGAGCCATTCCTCTGAAATGTAATCATCAAGGACAAGTCCCTTGTCTCCCTATCTCTGTGGAAGACTAGAGGCCTAACTCTGATATATATACTTTCATTAGTGCACATTAATTTTACAAAATACTAGGTTTATTATGGCATTGCCATTCATGCATATGCCACATTTTAAATTTCCTCTCTCCATTTCCCTGTTCCTTTTCTCTTGTCTAAAGGATCTTAACTTTTTCTCTCTTTTTTTTTTTTGATGATAGTGGCAATGGAGATTAAACTCGGGGGCACTCTACCACTAAGCTATCTCTCCAACTCTTTTCACATTTTATTTCAAGGCAGAGTCTCTCTAAGCTGCCCAGACTGACCTCAAACTTGTAATCTTCCTCCCTCAGCCTCCTGGATTATACATCAAAGAACCCAACTAATGGGTGAAAATTAGCAAACTCAGATGACCTAATCATATTGACCAACATCTCCCAGTGTCCTCCAACACTTTTCCATGAGTTCAACCCAGAGGTTAAAAAGCCTCCACCTTCGTGCTTCAGCAAAGCTGAGTTAAATTTCTCTCCTCTGTTTTAACAGTCTTTTTTATGATTACATGTTTGCAGTACCTAATGTTTACATTCCTTTTCTGGAGTTGGTACATGCACATAACACATGTTAAAAGATTTTTCCCTGTCTGTTTTACTCCAACTTTTCTTTGACACTTGGTTTATGTTGGAACTTCCTTTTGTGTATGATCTTGCTTCTCTTTATTTAAGCAAATTGAGTTACATTTTTCTGTTACAACTAAAAATAACATACAGAATTTTCAACATTTATTTTCTTATAAATTCTTAACAGTTTTTAAAGGACCCAGAGGTCTTCCTTCTACATAACCTTTTATTAGAATTTTGTGCCTAGCCCTGCTTTCCTTTTCATGTCAGCGGGAGTCAAAGTAGCTTTCTGTTACACCCTTTTTAAATTGTCTTGTTCATTTCAAGTGCTTCCCCATATACACAGCTGTATGTATAGTGTATATATTGTATAGATATGTATATGTGTATTTTTAGTATATATGTATATATAATATTTATAGTACATAATATATATGTGCATATATGTGTGTATATATTTACTCCATAACTGGAATAAAAGATTTTGCTATTGACTATAATTTCTTTAAAATCTTCTGTTGCTTTTGTCAAAAGAGGGAGATGCATGGAAGAGGAGGAGGAGGATGAAGAAGGAAAAGAGGAAGGGGGAAAAACAAGGGAACTAAGAAGGAGAAGGAAGAAAAAGGGGAAGAGAAGAAGACAGAAGGAAGAAAAAGAGAAAGGGATGAAGGAAAGGAAGGAAGAGACAGTGGAAAGCAGGAGAGATAGAAGTCAGAAAAGGATATAGAGGAAGTAGTGAAAGCAAAGAAGATATGGAAAGAAGAAAAAAAGAAAGAAGAATGCTAACAAATAGTGGGTCAATATGGCAACAGTTTGAGCTCTGTGACTGAATTAATCAGATTTCCTGTTGCTCAGACAAATTGCTCAACACTCACAACGTAGGAGGAGGAGTTTCTTTAGTTCACAGTTTCAGAGGATTCAGTCCATGGTTGTCTGGCTCTAAGGTAGGAATGTCACGGTAGAAGGGCATGCTATAACAAGGCTTCTTAGTTCACTGCAGCCAGGAAGCAGAACAGAGGAACAGTGCCAAGAAGAAGAGGCCAAAGACCAGACTTAGACCCCAAAGTCATTCCTCCACAAACCACCCACACAAACTCAGAAATGTGCCTTACTAATTCTCTGGGCAGCTCCCCAGGTGATCAAGTTGACAATCCACTTTAACCGTCACTCACTATGACTATTTTCTTGTAAACAATTCTCAGAGAAAAGTAGAGTGTTCTATTTCAAAAAGAAATAATGATCTAATGTAGGGCAAGGATCAACCACAGAGAACGGTCTCTAAAGTAGCCATACACAGCCCACCTAATGAAGCACTGATGCCTAAGAACATTTCTCAAATCTACTAGCATCAGAAATACCTGGAACATTTTGAAAGTAACCATGAAGAGTTCACACTTCAGTTGGGCCCTGGAGTATGTCAGTTGCAAGGTGAAGGTGAGGAACTAAGGGAAGGAAGGGAAGGGGAAGGGGAAGGGGAAGGAAAAGGGAAAGGAAAAGGGAAAGGGAAAAGGAAAGGGAAAGGGAAATGGAGGGAAGAGGAGGGTACCCTGAGGACCACAGGCCCTAGAAACAAAATAAGACTCAATGTAGATTTCATGATTGGAGTTGGAATTCCATAACAAGCTTTCTAACTATTCAGTAAAGTTATAAAAATCAATCAATCATGATGGTTTCTATCTCTGGACTTCATCAAATTTCAGTAAAAGTAATTTCTTTTTATGGTTCACAAAGTCTTCCATATATATTCTATGTGAATTTCTCAATATTTCCTCAAGAAGTAAATCACATATTAAATTTGCTACTTTACAGATAAATATACTGAGGTTCAGAGATATTAAATGATTCATCCAATCTAGTAATTAGGAGAGTTGGTTTATAAGTCTTGTGATTTCAATTCCAGCCATCTCTTTTGGATTTTATATGCTACTGCTTCTTAGGAAGCTTGGCCACCATAATAATACTGCCAACCAATAGCTTAAAACCCACCATCATGTCAGCACAGTATTCCAAACACGATGATGACGGTGTTTGTTTATGAAATATAAAGGCATATGTTGGCCTTACTCAAATGCTTATCATACTGCCCAGACAACATTAATAGGCTTCTAACACTTATATAAAGCAACTTATTTTCAAAGCATTTTATTTTCTTGTATTCATCAGTACTTATTTCATCAGATATAAGTTCCTTCATGGTAGGACTCTTTCTATCCCCTGTATTTGACACTAACTCTGCCACTAAGTTGGAAACCGAATATGGTTCACTCTCTGGTTTACTATGGAGCATTCAAAAAATGTGGCTTTACTCAAGACCAGAGTGAGATGACTTTTTTCTAATCCAAATCTCGAACTTTCAGAAGAGTCTCCGTATCCAGCCAGCTTCATATATGGATAACACAGGCCTGCCTTACACATTGCCACATTTAGGACAGATAAATCCAGTTGGGAGACCAAGTGCAGATGGACACTGGGAATACTGATTGGTCTGAGTCAGACAGGAATAGGATAAAATGGAATTTTCTGTACGTGGAGGCAGGGAGAAAGGGCAGGCAAAAGGACAGAATTCTTCCTGCACCCTGTAGGGGAAATCAAAGAGAAGTATGTGCCTGCATCCAGCTTCAGGACACATCAGTGGCCATAGCTAGGAAGATAGTCCCATTGGAGATCTGGCTTTCACTGAAAGAATTAACTACTCCTCATTTGGGGGAAAAAAGTAAATGGAAAAATTGCACTGCACTTCAGTGGGAGTAGAACAGCAGCATCCTCATGGGCCAAGGTCAAGATGCACAGAGTGGAGGAGAGAGAATCCACCTCCACTTCCAAAACCAAGGTACCTAGTCAACCTAGGTTTTCTCACCCATCCCATCTCCCTTAATTTCTAAACTACAGTCTTTGTTTTAGCACTGTAGGAGGTATAGATACTGGTAGGGGCTAGATAAGAGAATAAAGATGGATCCAAGATGAGAAGATGACTTCAAACATAAGTTTATGTTGAATATTTTTCAAACTGATTTAGGGATGTTGTTATCTTCATTGGCTCATCAAGGAATTGATAAGGCAGGTGAAATCAGAAAGCAAATAGTAAATGTGAAAGGAGAGCTTCCATAAGATGTAATTTTAATCTATTTTCCCTCTCTTTTGGACAAAGTATCTTTTGAACAAAATAAAAACTAACATAATACAAAACAAAGAAGTAAGCTTTCTAAACAGACCATTGCTAGTGGAAAAAATAAAATGCTTATGATCACTCCAGTCCCCCTTGAAAGTTGACCTGTCATTTGGAGTAAGCTTGCTTTGTTTAAGCTAGAATTTGCATCTTAGTAGAAGCTAACAAGCATGTAACCTGTGAGAGGATGGTTGCCATGACAACATTAATGAGCCTGTCCTATGACCAGAGATATCTTACAGAGAATGTTTGTGCTCCTACTTATTATCAAATTGGTCTCTGTTTTCTGGACAGGAAGAGCTGAGAAATCACTTTAACAGAAGGAAACATTTATTAATGGTCTCATTGCAAGGCATTTTAAACTTTGAATAAGAGTAGAACTTTACAACATTAAAAACAAAGGTCTGCCTAAAAATCAATTAGATAAAAAGTGTCTCGTGTTTATAATAGGCTTCTGCAATAAAACCGGGAACTATTCTGTAACAAATAGTGTTGAATTTCATGTTAGTCTAATTTGCACTGATATGTATGCTTATAGAATCTTCCTCATTGAAAGATTTTAAAGTATTTTTATTTGATAATTAAATTGGTAATTTTCATATGCCTCTTCACTAAACAGTAAATATTTATTAGGAACTATGTATTTAACACATAGTATGTTCCTGTGACATACGGGCTCTTCACAACAACACAAGGCTTTTCAGCTTTAGGTCGAAATCCCAGAAAAGTGATTTGCAGTTAGTCTCTTGGGTCACACAGCTGAAAATGCCCCGAAAGGTAAAGGTAGCCCATTTGGAACTGTTACACCTTTTCTCACCAGCACCATTGCCTACCCCGCCAAGGTGCTGAGCAAAGTGTGAGTTAGACAAAAAGCACAAGAGGAAGTTCCCATCCTCAAAAACCTCTTAATCCAGTCAGATCATAAGTATAATTAAGTTAGAAAAATTCTAACTGAGTCTTGAGACCAGGATTCATGGACCAAATTATACCCTAACTTGCTAGACATTCTTCCACAACATGTACATTATTGTCCTGCTTAGTTGTCAGAAATAACAACCTAATAAAATCCAAGTAGTTATACAAGAACACTCTGAAGCTGGATTCCCCCAGTTCAGAAGACCAATGAGCATCTTGTCATAAAAACTACTGAACAACCCCACATAGCCTGAGGCTGAGAAATAAAATTCAGGTGTAAGAGATGGACAACCAAACTCAGTTTAAACCACTTCAGTCAGCCAGTCAATGAAGAAGGCCCTGACCTAACAGTGAGCAACTGGGAACTGACAGATACTTTCTTGGTGCAGTTACTCTTTAACAAGGGCTTCAGTGCCCTCAAACCCATCCACAATACAGTGATGTACTCACGCATAACATGCAAGCAGATTGTTTTCTACTTTCCCTTTAAATATTATGTCCCATGAACCAAACGCTGCCACATTTTGTAATTTAAGTGACACAGACATTTTGTGTGAGACTTCAGCCATGGTGCCTATATCTGAGAGATCTATATGACTTATTGAGAAGACCCGAACCAGTTCCCTGCTGTGGGGAAGCTGATTCTTAGCCAGTGGTGGTGTTGTGACCACTGAATTCACTCCAACCAACAGATTCAAAATGAGAATGAATGTTTTTCCTTTATAGGATTGTCTGGATTTTTTTTAAGTAATTGCATCAGTTCAACCACCTCATCATTAATAAGTGAAGGATACATTAGAAAATAAAATAATTCACTCTCCACTAGGAACTTTTGTAAAACAATGCCATGAACAAATTCTTTAGTACTCAATGTTTCTGGACATTCTCTTTGATAACAAAAAATAAATGTTAAAAAGGAAAAAACATTATTGAACAAGAAGCTGAGTGAGCATGTCACAGTTAATTCTACACTGAAAAATGTATTTAAGCAGAGTAGTGTGTGGATTTTAAATCAATGATTAAGAGAAATATATTACAATATCAGTTATGACTGCATATTTGTTTCTTTCAGTTCTATTAATTTTGTCTCACATAATTTAAGGCTATATTAATGATGTATATAAATTTTGATGCTGTTATACTATTGGATTAACTGCATTTTTATTTTGAAATATTCTTATCACTAGTATTGATTCTTGCCTCTAGCTTAATATTTTTATAACTATTCTGCCTTTCTTTTAGGTAGTGTTTGTATGTTCTATAGCTTTTTGTCATTTTACTTTCAATCTCTTTGTCTTTGTATAAGGAAAATGCATTTTAAAAAACTTTTTCTGCTAATTCATTCTCTATCTCACTCTCTTGCTCTCTCTCCCACCTTTCAAATACGTCATCAAATTCAGCCAAGCACTGATCAAAAATATTCAAAAACAAGCTTCTGTACAAAACATGTAAAGACCTTTTTCTTGCAATTATTACTTACACAATGTAGCATAACAACCGTTTATGTAACATCTGCAATTAAGAAATGACTATTTATGACATCTCTTTTTTTTTTTTTTTTGGTACTGGGGATCGAACTTGGGTCTTTGTGCTTGCTCAGCAGGTGGCAAATGGCAAAACCGCTGAGCTAAATCCCCAGCCCGACATCTCGAATAAAGCAAAAGTAACACCTATTTCATCCTTAAACTAAGAGGGACTTGTCTGTGGCACCCACACCCAGAATCTACTGTCCACTGGACTCACACAGACATTTTTCTTGTTATTGAAATGACATGCTTATCGGATATAGTGTACTTGTTCCTAATTTACAGCTGTATTTATTATTTCAAATTGCATAATTTATTCAAATATTTGTATAAACTGAAAAAGAGAATGTGATAAGAGGCAAGGTAATAAAAAAGTTGTCCATCAAAACAACTGTAAAAGACTGGACAGAAGGGGGTATAAAACATATGGATTCAAATTGCTAAAGCAGCATCTTTGGGTTGTTAGTCTACTTTGGAGACAGTGAAATGGAAAATCATAGAGGATGCATGATTAGTTCACCATGTGAAGCTAGTTGTGCTCAGAAATAACCAAAACACTCCAAAATATGGGAGCTGATTGAATAACTCCTGGTATTTCGGGGCTATTACACCATGAATTCAATAATCCATCATTTAAATTAAAATGGGAAAACAATTATATGAGATGGTCACTCTACATATATAATGTAATTTTAAAAAATATAGGTGACAATCTTATATTATCAAATATGTATGAATCTCTGGACAATCACTGTGTTCGCCAGAACAATATCTGGAAAGTAAGAATCAGTGAATATTTATTGACTAAAATGACTGATGTATGCATGAATAAATGGAGAGCAGGAGAGAATGGGCAAAATGGTAATTGTAGCTATCACATGGCAGTGTTGTTTTGCTACAATTTTCTTTTATTTTTGTTCTTATTTGCTGTCTTAGTTACTTTTTCTTTTGCTGAGACAAAATACCTGACACCCAAAGTTAGAAGAAGGAAGGTTTATTTTGGTAGACAGTTTGTAGAGTTTTCAGTTCATGGTTGGCTGGGTCCAAGGCAAGGTGGCATAGCAGAGGGGAATTGCAGAAGAAACAGTCTGTGGTAGACAGAAGGCAGGAATGCAGCAAAGCAGTGAAGTAGCAAGCAGTAAGAAAAAGCAATGACAGCAAGCCTCTTTCTGTACCTTATGTCCTATATAGGCTACATAGCCTTAGGATGTGTAGCACTCACACCCAAGATGAGCCTTCTCATTATCCACATCCAGAACTGTGCCAAACCAAACAGTGGCCTAAATTTATTGTTAAATTATTTTCTTGGTACATTTTAGGTATACAACACAATTACATTTCTCATTGGGAACTTGTAACTTTACATGATGCATCTTGGTTCTTATTTTTTTCCCATTTCTCCCTTCACTTCCTCCACCCTTCCCTATTAACAAAGACTTTATTTCCATTTTTTCCATTTCTCAGCATTTTTCCTTTACCTTCTTTCCTTTCCTCTGCCCCTCCCACTACCCCTAACCCTTTGGACCTTTTCTTAATATTTTGTATTATTGATTATTCAATCTAATCACTGGTACATTTTAGGTATAAAATATAACAACATTCATCATTGGAAATTTGCACCTTTACATAATCTCTCTTGGATCTTATTTTTCACCCTTGTGTAGCCCTCCCTTCAACCCCTCCAGTCCTCCCTATTTACAAAGATTCTGTTCCTATTTTTCCATTTTCTCATATTAATTCCATTCCCTTCTATCCTTTCCCCTAGCCCTCCCACTTCCTTCCCCTTTGCCCCTTTTCTTCCTATTTCACATTACCTATTACATGTTTTAGTCCT
>NW_004624755.1:13449588-13491428 GCF_000247695.1 Heterocephalus glaber
GTGGTTGAGTATCAGAGTGTTCCATCTCATTTCACTTTGGGGTTGCTGTAGGTGATCTGGAAGTCTGGTTTTGAGACTTATTTATGTGTTTTCTCATTTCAACTGGGGGGAGGCGGGGGTGCTGTTGGCACCCACGCAGCTCACCTCCTCTGAGCTGGGAGAAATGGGACAGGGGCCAGGAGTAATGGCAGGTATGGTGGCCCAGAAGCCCCTTCCTCTAGACCAGGAGCAGTGGGATGGCAGCCCAGAAGGCCCTACCTCTGGAACAGTGGCCTAATTTAGCAATCACACACCCTTAATCCTAGCATCACACACTTTAGATCTAGCCACTTCTGAAAAGCCCCACCTATGTCTACATAAGGCTTTGAGGGGACATCTAGACACAAGCCACAGCGCTTGCAATTTCTTAATATTGTATGTACATATATACATGTATATGTGTGTTTAATTTTAATAAAACTAAATAACAGTTTCAAATGTATTTAAAAGGAATTCAAAACTGTATATGAATAAATTAGCAGGTACAATACTTTCAGTTGTACTATGGGGAATTAGCAGAGGCACAAGGAAAATGTTATGCAATAAATGCCTTAGAATGTCATAAGGATAAGAGGATTTGAGGTTTGAAATTCCAGTGCTCCAAAAAAGGCTTTGAATGACACTTTCTGGAACTGCTTCATGCTTAGAAAGTTGAGCAAGAGCCCCACATTGAGAGAAAATCAAGAATTAGACATGTCACTTTTTTATTTTTCTACTATATGTTATCTCTAAACTATGAACAAACATTCAAACTATATCTCAGGATTTTCTGAGAACACAAAGAGAAAACATATTTATTAATTCACTCAATAAATATGATTAAATCACTGTTCACTATCTGGTCTTATTGTAGATATAAACTGAAGGGCCCAAAAGTCTTCCAACATGAAGCCAACACTCCAGACAGAGTGGACTGATCACAAACACAATAAAAAGTAACTGGCAAAATATATTATAACACAGTACCTGTTATGGAGAAATGGAGAAAGGGCAAAGAAGTGGTAAGTGGAGAAATTTTCTAACTTTCAAAGAAGGCCAATGAAAGGACTCGCAAAGGTGACCTTACCAAAGTCTTGAAATAGGTAAAAGGATTACTTTGTGGACATTGAAGGGAAGCACATTTTAAGTAAGGAAGATATATGTGAGAAACCACTAAGATTAAAAAGTGCTATACAAATATACATTCAAGTGCAGCACCTGAAAAACCATTTAAACATAAATACTGCCAAGGCATAAAGCAGGAGCCAGAAATGGATCAATGACCCAAACACATTGTATGACTATAATTGTAGCTATCTTGTAAAATTCATTCCCCCACTGTTGATGGAGGTCTGAGCATCCTAAAACTACACCTCTAAGGAGAGAGCAGAGTGTATTCTAATAAATAACATCTTCTTTGGGCATAAAACCTATGTAGAGAGACCGCTACAATGCTTAGTTTCATTCCCTAGAAGCTACAGATATTTCTACTCTGAATGCTTCGACCTCACTAAATATTGACATCTCCTAGGGTCAAAGCATCATAAGCTCTGGAAAGCCCCATATCCCTGGGGAGAAAATACCCCATTTTCTAGAAGTTAATATGGAACAGATAAACACTTTATGTGGAATGGTGGACATTTTCGATTTACTCTGGCAAAAACATTTCAGTAGAATTGCACTTGTAGCTTCACTAAATTATATAAAAATTATCTCCTTCCTACTTGAAGAGGTATGTTAAATGGGGAAAGGGAAAACAGAAGGAAATATTCACTGTTGTCCCTGTAAGACATGTGTGGTCCTTAATTCCCACAACAATCCTCTGATGAGGGTCTTATTTGCCTTTTCCCATTCCACAGCAAGAAAATTAAGATGCTTCAAGTTTGTGTAGTTAGCCTAAGTCACATGAGTAAGAAATAGTGAAACATGGCCCAAAATTCGGGCCCTTCAAACTTCAGAACTCAAACTTTTTCTACCACCCCATGTTACATTATGTTGAAATGTCAAAAACGTGGTGCCTTGACATCACAGCTGTTGTACGCCCCCTTTACAGACCTTCGCTAGTTCTTCTGCAGGAGATGCAGGAAGTATGTTCCTCTGTCCATGAATTTGTCCCTCAATATTATAATTAATTATTTACACATCTCCCACCACCAATAAATAAGGTACTTCTCCTGGGTCAGAACAACATTGCATTATTCATATTTGCAAACACTTTACCAGGTGATACATCCAGAAATGTTTGAGTTTTGAGCTATCATCTATCCACAAAAAAGTATATGGAGCAGGTAAGAATTTATGTCCACAAGGTTATCAATGGCTATTATAGAGTCACACTCACCATCTGTTATGAATTAAATTTTATGAATACTTGGACTGACTTATTTGTTGACTCAAGGAAAATTTCTTAACAATTACTAATTTTCAATCCCTATTGAGACAGTGGAGATACACTTAGGGATAGAGGAAAAAGCAACATGCCTTCCCTCACTGAGCTTTCATTATAGACTGTATTATGGACTTCTTTAGATAGAGAGCAAAAAATAGCCTCTGTAATGAGATGATAATTAAACTTGAGCATAAAACAAGGGAAGTGCAAGACTCCTTGACAGTAGGATGTTCATGTGTTATAGGAATTGTGAGAAAACTATAAAGCTTGTGCACAGTGAGCAAAGACAGAGGGTCTGAAATGATGTTAGAGAGATAATCACACCAGATTTTGCATGACTACAGAAACCTTAATAAGGTTATGGATTCTATTATATCAACCTTTATGTCTGCATGTTGAAAAGAGATAGCATCCTCATAGAGCAATCAGAAAAATTTGACAAAATAGGTGGTTAATACATGGCCTGAAGTGGAAGAATTATGGTGAAAGATGGGTATCATTAGACTCACACATAATAAGTACATTTCTTGACTGAGGTCCCAAGTGGTAAAAAGACTCCTCTTGCAAGATGCTATGAACCTGGGGAAGGAAAAAGGAGAGAAGAGAACATCAACCAGACCAGACAATTGTGACTGTAGTACCAAACCGGATCAGCAGACATGCAAAGTTTATTTTTTAAAAAAAGAAGAAGACACTGCAATAACACAGTAAAAACAGAAATGTGTGTGTTGGAGAAAGAAGTGAGGGGAAACATTTTCACTGCCTTAATTCCTATATAGAATACATATAAAAATGGAACTTCTCCAAAGTCTTTACAAAAATATCACCAGAAAATATTTTATGATTTCACTCTAGAATCATATACCAAATACAGTGGACCCTTGAGTTACAATTGGCCTGACATACAAACAACTTGAGTTATGATGGGAATTTTAGTTTTAATTTATGACTAAAGCCTTGAGTTATGACCTGAATGCTGGCTGCTTATGCTTCCAGATGGTCTCAGATACAGATTTAACCCTTAAAGAGTTCTGGAAGGAACATTACAACATCCTTTCCTATGTGGGACTAATTGAGAAATCTTGGGCCAGTGTCTCTCTAAGGACACTGAGATCTGCCTGGAAACAAATGTGGCCTAAAATTATATAGAAGAGAGAACTTTGAAGGCAATTGACCATCTTGAGTTACAACCAGCCCTCAGGAACAAATTGATTTCATAAGTCAAGGGTCCACTGTATAATACCACTAGCCACATACACATATTTAAATTTAAATTTAAAATAAGTAAAATGAAAGTGTTAAATTAATTTGGTCACTCCAACTCCTACAGTCTTCAAGTGCTCTGTAACCACCTGTGTCTAGTGGCTGCCATATTGGATTCATAGTTTTCTCTCGCTATGGAAAGGTCTATTAAATACAACTGAGGTAGAGTCTTCTTGCAAGATCCAGAAGTTATGAATTCACAAAACCTAACATGGTCTTTCACAGATTTTAGATGCTCAATAAGTATTTTCATACTGTTGGATGAAGCTAAATTCAAGTAAGAGGAAAGATAGGTGGGAAACTCATTTGTAGGAATCAAATGGGCAAAATGAACCACTGAAATTTCAGTAAATCTATTTATAATTGAAGGCCCTGGTCAATGGATTTGGCAATACTAAATCTTTCTTCCTAAATTCTCAATATATGGTATTTGTGGAATTTCTTTTTCAGTCATGTTGTGATTTATGTAATTTCAAAAATATTTCTTTGAAAATAAGACAAAGTCTAGTAAGTATGTTCAGCTGCTTGCTCTTCTTATGTCCTACTTGGATCAAGGATACAATGCCTGCTCTTTCTACAGAAAGCCCACCAGATATCTGTCTTCCATATGAAGTCAATTAAATCTCTGCCCAGATTCACCTCTCTTTGCACATGTTACAAAATTGCTATGAAAAATAAGTAAAATAGGTATTTAAAATTGCTTTTAAAAGCATAATAATCATATTTTGAAAAAATATTGTTGCAATTTGGGGGAGCAGACAAGTTGCATACAATTTAGCTGTTGAAGGCTGGCGTTTATCAAAATATAAAAAACCATTCCCAGGCTAATAATTAACTTACCTGTTCGCTGCTGATCAAATTGAAGCACCTGTTTTTTCTGTTAATGTTTAAAATCATTTGAAAGACTTCATTTGTGTTTGTTTGGGGCCTGGATCCATTATCTCTTGTCCTCCTCACCTGTTTTTGCATCTTCTGTTCTCTGCTTGAGTTTGAAAATTAGGCTGTCCTCACCTCCTCCCATCTTTACAAGCAATCAAAGTAAGTCAAAAGATGGATAAAGACATCCAAATCCACAAGAAAATCTCATTTGTTAAAAGATTCATTTGACAAAGAACAATAGTAAAAGAAAAGAGAGAGATGCTATCATCTCTGTAATGTTCAGTTTCAAGATCATTTTCCTGACAAGTTAACATCATCATTACTATTGCTAAATCATTCTATTTAGGTATCACATTGGCACCACTAATGTATTTACATTTAAATTTCACTTTAATTCTTCCCTTCTTCTTTTCAAAACAATTTATATTTAATTAAACATTCTCTCATTTATTATCCACCCATTTATTATCTCTCACTACCTCCTAAATTTGGTCAGGCAAGTGCTTCTATTTCAGTCTTTCCCAAGGTTCAGAGAAGTGACGTGATTTACCCAAAGTCACACTCCTGGTGAGTGGCAGAATCAGTTGCACTTATATTATCCAAGCAAACATTCAAATGAGTCAATTTCTGGAAACCAGTACACATGTGTTTTCTTGCCAGTTGCCTTAAACTGTCAGGTGTTATTTCTTGGTTAAGTCCATGTAAATATTCTTTTTTGTTATAAATTTTACAACATTATGGAAACATTTTTAAATATTTTCTCTAGGCCACATATTCTCCATGCCATTCACACGTTGTAAAAGATCTCATACAAGCCAACCAGAAATAGGAAGTCACAAGAGCCCCACCTCAATACAAAGATTTTGTTTAAAAGCCTTCACAGAAACTTAAAATTAAACCAGCCTGTGGTGTGACAGTATGATTTGCTATGATGATTTCTTGCTGTACAGGCTAAAAAGATCAAAACATGTAGCAAAGATAAATGTTCAGCAAATGGAAGTAGGGTCACCAACTGACCCTGCACAGAAATGCCAGAAGCCCCCTCAGCACACATACAAAAATGGAATTATTCATAAGGTTGACTTTTCAAGCACCTTCTTATCGATTTTGGCAGGAAAGAGCCTTTCAGCTACCAGAAAAAAAATAGCACAAAAATAGCACAAATAAGCTGATCTGAGAGGGGCTTTGGTTTGACAATATTCTCTTTGCCCTTGTAGCCCCACAAACATGGAATGCTAAAAGTAGGCAGAACGCCTACTCGTTCACGAGATGAAACAATGCAGCAGACTGTGCTGAGAATGAGATTTGGGAGTCAGAAGGACTGGCTCTTACAAACGTTGAAAAATGAACTGTTTTAGTGCTTGTACAGAACCAAGAACAGCTACACAAAGGAACAACATAGACAGCAAAACATTTGAAGGTTCAGAAAATGGATTTGATGGATGGAATTAAACTCCTATTGAAACAAACTCCAAAACTATAACCTGACTCTTTTGAATTCATGCTTAATGTTTTTATTGTTCCAACTAAGAGAAAATAGTTTATAATCTGACAGATTAAACAGTTCAGCTCAGCAACTGTTAGCACAGATGAATTTGGTCACTAATATCCCTCCAGGGGAAATTTGTTACTTTGCTACACACAAAGATATTTTCCCATGACTTTAAATAATCCATAATTTTGCAGATTTTCTTTGACATGATTTAAGGAATAATTCCAAGTTTTCTCAAGCTCTTTTGCACTTAGATTTGCCTCCTAGCTAATGTCTTGTTTGTTGCAGCAAGAACGCACATTTTAAAAAGTGTAAGAATGATTGCTGTGGGCCTGGGTTTGAGAGCTAATGTTGAAATTAACTTCCCAGGCACTATTTCGCTTTATTGGCTCACTGGGTTACTAACAATAGATACAAAGCAGACTCCTTCGTCTGTAGCCTTAGTTGGCCCCAACCTGGGATAACTTCTAAGACTGCCACAGTGATACCATTGTAATTGAAATTATAATATGAAATATAAAATGGCTACTTTTCTAATTTTGAAAGTTGTATTATTGCCATATTCAACCCACAATGGGAATTTCTCCACTCCTCCCACTTCATTCATTTCTGCTCTCTAATTTTGTACACATCGCCCACCCTCAATAAAGTTCTAAGTTAGTGTTTATACAAGGAGAATCAGACTATATTTTATTCTTCTTTGCCTACATTATTTCAATGATCTGCACTATCCTTTGCAAATAATATTTGTATTGTATATTCATCAAGTATATAAATAGATGGCGTATTGCTAGAGCATTGAATAACTTAGTCTCTACCTCATTGCTTCTTCCCTATGTATTTAACATAAAGATATAAGATTTAGAGAGATGATATAATACAATGATTAGGAGTCTAAAATTTTGCAACAAGGAAAAAAGGCTCAATTGCTAATCTGTAATATGACCTGGGAAAAATAACTCAACCTCTGTGAGCCTCAATATTCTCATCTATAAAATAGGAGTAATACCTGATCCAATTGCTTCAAAAATTAAGTGCAACCATGAAATTACAGTGTGTAGTATAGAGCACTTTCTTAGTGAGTGGTTGTAATAATAATAATTTATTTTGCCTAACATACCATAAATCTATATTTTCTAGGATGGAGGATGCTCCATTAATGACTAAAAACACAAGGAAACCACAAAATTCCTCCCTTCTGTTCATTAAATCTTTTTACACCTTGTCACTTTCTGACTACAGTAAGAAGAGAGATATAAGGAAAAGGACTTTATTGTGCTATTCTCCAGCCTAAACTAAATGGGGGTGGTGAAGGGGGCACTAAAGGGCAGAAGAGAAAAGCAATTACTGTTAATTAGACACAGTAACTTTGAAAAGGGGAATACAGGATCCCATTATAATAGAGCAATATTACAATATGATTAGCATTGACATGCAAAACTCATCTATCTCATTGGCATTCCAGTCAAAGTCATTACCTTATTCAGTCAGAAGCCCTGCCTCAGCATCTGGAGGAAATTTTTTCTGATAAAAGAGGGTGCACATATATATGGGCATTATATACCACCAATCATGTGTGCATACAGCTAGTCAAATAGGTAACTTCTCTGAAGTAAAAGTAGACAGGCTTGAATAACAATGGAGCCTGTTTAATAACAAACAATCTGACAAGTGTGGCTAATGCTAAAGCTTTTGCAAAGTAAATTGTAAAATATTTTTTAAACTGGAGGAAATGTAAGGGTAGGTAATATAAGGGATGGATGTAAGCAAAATACATTAAACACATTGAACCCCCACCCCCTAAAATGTGAAATGGGGTGGTCAGGGCAAGGTAGAGATAGGAGAAGAAAGTGATCAAGATGTATTATATGCAGGTATCAACTTGCCAAAATAAATCCACTCATCTGTGGAGTTAGAAAAGTGAAAAATGTTTAAAAAGTAAAGAAAACAAAAATAAACAACAAAAAAGTAAAGAAAACATATTCAAAAATATTTTGATGAGGTAGGTAAGTAGTTATTTCTGCTGCTTTTGTTTAAGGGGGGTTCAGTTGCTTGTATAATAAAAATAAACCTAAATATTGAATACTGGCTGATTTGGGAGCCTCCAACTTTGGTGGAGCTGAGTTTGTTCCTTGTACAATTTCCACACATCTAAGTAAAGGCATTTTTAAGCCACTCAATTTCAATCAAATAATTTTTATGTTGCCTGAAAGTGTCTCCCTTTATTTTATTTTATTTTTTTTACCCCTGATCATCAGTTTTTTGGCTTGCTACATCTGCATACTCCATTGCTTCAGAGGAGATAACTGCTTGTGTGCTGTGGCCCGCTCATAGTCAGGAAATAGTTATCAAAAGTTTGATGATGTACTTTGATGAATACATGATGTACATTGTACTAGAACAGAGATAGACAGTAATAGATAAAAAAGTAATAGACAAATAAAAGAAAAAGTAATTTTAGGTGGCTATAAGTACTTCAAATCACATCAGTTTTCCTCTAAAAATGTCATTGTTTCAGCTTTTATATTTAGAGTATTTTGAGTTCACTTTAGCATATGTTGTGAAGTTTATTTTTATTAAATTGTACTTATTCACTTGTTTTGAATATGAATATCAAGTTGTTCTCTTACCACTTGTTAAAAGATTTTCATGCATTGAAATGCCTCTGGAAAAATGGCAAAAGTTTGTTGCCTTTATATGTATGACCATCAGTTTTCAGACTCTCCTCTCTGTTCTATGGCTGATGTGTCGGTTTTGATGCCAATGCTATCCTGGCCTCACTGTCATTATTACTGTAACTTCTTAGGTCCAAAAACCAAGCGCTACTAGACTTATAACTTTTCCCTTTTGAAAGAAAAATTATTCTAGATTCTTCCATATGAATTTTAAAATCAGCTTGTTGATTATTACAAAGGAAGGAAGTGAGGAAGGAGGGAGAAAGGGAAAGAAGAAAAAGAAAGAAGGAATAGAGGAAGGTAGGAAGAAGAAAACCTACTGAAATTTCACTGAATCTGTAGGTTTCTGTGGGGAGAATTTATATCTTAAAAATATTGAATCTTGGTTAACAAGGTATTTCTTCATTTATTGAAGTCTTTAATTTCTCTCAGCAATATTTTGTAATTTCCAGTTTACAGATATTACACATCTTAGATTGGTCATGAAGCAGTCTACATTTTAATTATATTTTAAATGGTATTTTAAATTTTATTACCTGTTTTAGATTGAATTTAGAAATATAATTTAATTTTGCATATTGACCATGTACCTTTGAATTTTGCTAAACTTGCTAGTTATAGCAGCTTTTTAATAGATTCTATCATAATTTCTGCATAGACAATCTTGTCATCTGTAATTAAGGACAGTTTCTCTTCTTCCTTTTGAATATAGATGATGTTCTTTATTTCTTTTTGTTGTCTTGTTGCAAGAAATCTAAAATAAATCTGCTAACAGCCAAATCATTTCAGTAGTTTTTCTGATCTTTTGATCAAAGTTATCAATGAGTGCTTTTAGCCTTAAAAGCTAAAAAAAAGATAAAAAATAATTACTATATTATAATTGAAAGTACTTAATATAAAGTTTATAATATAATGATAGTATTCTTGTTCTAAAATCTGGATGGCTCCAAAATCTAGAATGGGATAAAACGTAGCACATGTAGATCTTCAATGAATAATTGTGGGATAATGAAAGAATAAAGCTATGCTTTGTTCTGTATATTATACAAAGAACCCCGTAGATGTGGTCATTCTTTGCCTGGCACTCTTTCCTTCTTTCTTTCTCTAATAATAGACCACAATCTCAATATTTTCATTATTCTGCAAAAGTAACTAGTCAAAGGATGAAAATATTTATTCACTCAAGACAATAAGTATCTCTTGGGGTTTTTCTGGCTTTACAACTTTAACACTGAATGTTCAGAACTTTTTGTAGTTATGCTGCACATTTGTGAGAGAAAGCCTGTGTGCCTCAGGAGAGTGTGGTGCTGACCAAAAGAAACCCATGAGAGATGGTGGGCAGGGCAAGGTGGAAGCCAGTGAGAGATAAGATAAGACAGAATGAAGACAGGAATGAAAGGAGGAGTAGGCCACAGCAATCAGGCCCGTGGGTCTGGTAAATCTTGAGGCTGACGCTATCCTTGCCCTTCTACTTATGTTTCTGGAGTTAGTTTGATTTCGTTTCAATATGCAATCAGAAGAGTCATGTCTCAAATGGAAGGAAATTTAAAAATCCATTTTTCTTGACTACTATAGTTGATGAAATACAGATTTTAAAATTGTAAGCATAAGTAAAATTTTAAATAGCATGAACACTTCATGTTGATGGAGGCCATAAGGAGAGACAAAAACCAAAACAAACTAACAAACAAAATGCTTGAGAGAAAAAACATCACCACGAAATCAGAAAAAACTGAAGGGACAGAGAAAACATATCAACAGTATATGAAACATATGAAAATAATATGAAAATATAATAAGAAGATTGATTATATCATATCTAAATACAAATGTAAATGCTATTTATATGACACTAAAATATGAAGAAAATCTAAAAATAAAAACATGCACAGAAATTGATCAAGCAAAATGGGGTAGCTCCAGTATCTTCAGGTAATAGACTCTAAATAAAAAGCACAATAAGAAACAACAAAAATAAATGCCAGACACAGGGTAGACAAAAGATTCTCCCTATGTTATCAGCATCCCTGTAGACTAGTAGAGAAAACTGATACATAAACAGATATTTCTAATGCAAGGTACATTTGAAAGGCAAGAATACACAATGGCTAGGGTGTCCTAGAAGCATAGGAGAAGGTTTTTCTGTTCTGACTGAGGATTCAGGAAGAAGAGGTGATATTTCAGCAGAAAATTTAAAAAATTCTTAGAAGTTAAGAAGTAGAGGAGCAACACAAGTAAGAAACCGCATAATCTGAGGCAGAAAAGAGCTACATATGGTGAGAAGGAAACTTTCAAGAACCCAGTTTTGGGCATGAAAAACAAATTAGGAAAATTGTGCTTCTAAGAACATTCTTCTACCAAGTACAACTAAAAGCTCTGAGCATTATGCATAAGGCAAACATTAACAGGGACCCAGTGAGTCTCCATGAATATAATTTTGTCTCATATATTCCTGATTTTAAGATTAAGAAATTTGTAACCAAATAATGCCAATAGGTGAAGACAATAAATTCTCCAAGAAACCTGCTCTTTCTAGCCAAAGAACCAAGAATAGGAGTAGAAAGAGGATTAGCAGACAGAAACTTTTAGAAAATAAAGTTTTTACTCCACAAAACGCTGTAGGAAAAACTGTAGCTTGGCAAAAACTAAGTTGGGATCCTAGATTTCCACCACATGGCTGTAACAAGTACCTCAACCACCCTACAGGGGAGGTAGCAGAGAAGACTAGGTTGGGAGCCAGGGTTTTGGTCCCTGCAGGGTTTATAAACATCCCCAGAAGTGTTCGTGGAGATCCTGTACTTCCACTCTTCCCTGCAGTAACAAGGCCTTCCCCCTCCTCCCTATTGAAGGGATAACTTCAAAAACTGTAAGGATTTTCAGTATAAGTTAATCATAGGGTCACATGAGGCACTCCTGACTTGTATATGGATTAGATCTGCAATATTCCCCCAAAGTCCCATGGTTCAGACATGGGCTTTTCGAAGGTGATGGATCATGGGGGTGCTATAGCTATGCATAGATTAACCCATTGCTGAGTTCATGGCTGAATGTGCTATTATGGGGCCTGCTCCAAGGACCTAGATCACTGAGAGCATGACCTGGAAGGATATATTCTTATCACTGGCTCCTCCTTTCTCTCTCTCTTTCCAGCCACCATATTCTTCTGCCAGGCCATTTCTACCTTGGACTAAACCCTCATCTGAGTTCCAAAAGAAGAGGAGAAAGAGAGGAGAAGTAAAAAAAAATTACTTTGAAAATACTGGCTGAAACTAACCAAATTTAGAGAAAGATGTAAAACTACAAATTCAAGAATCTGAGCACATCCCAAAAAGAAAAAGAAACATTCAAAGAAATCTACACTATGACACATCACAGTCAGAATTTTATAATTTAAATATAAAGAAAAAATATTGAAAGCAGCAAAAACTAAATGACAACTTACTTAAAAGGGCAAAGTAACTGAAACAACAACAGATTTCTCATAAACAACCATGGAGGCCAGAGAAAATGACACAATATTTTTCAAATGCTGAATGATAAAAACTGTGAAATGACAATTATATATTTAGCACAAATATCCTTTAGAAATGAAAAGGAAATCAGATACCCTCAGATAAAGGAAAATTAAGGGCATAAAAGAAGGAATTGGGGAACATCAAGAACAAAATGGTGGAAGAGAGGGAAGGAGGAAGGAAAGAGGGAAAAATCTTTTTTCTCTCTTCTAAATTATGCTTGATGTTTGAAGCAAAAGTTGGAATATATATGTGATTCTAAATATATGCAGGTGACTATTTAAGGAATTATACTATAGGGCCGGGGATTTAACTCAGTGGTGCCACCCCCTGCCTCTCAAGCGGAAAGTCCTGAGTTTGATCCCCAGTACCAAAAAAAAAAAAGAGAGAGAGAGAGAATTATACTATTAAAAAGGAGAGAGTAAATTTACATACAGGGTGTAAGATTTCTGTACTCCATTAAAAATGATAATATTAATAAACATATATTATGGGTATATAATAACTGCTATTGAAAGAACTATTCAAAGAGACAACATTCAAAAACACAATAGATGACTCAAAATGATACTGTAAAAATTGTTTCAAGTAAACCACAAGAAAGAAGGAAAAATACAATAAAGAAACAAAAAACAGAATAAATAGAAAACAAAATCAAAGAACCCATGGCTTCACACACGCTAAACATTTATTGTACCACAGAGCTACACTCCTAACTCTGGCTGGAATATTTCTAAATGAACCCAAACTTGATAGTGTGTAAAAGAATTTCACTTCAAATATAAAGGTAAAGGTAGGTCAAAAGTAAAATGATGAGAATAGATATGTCATGAAAACATTAATCAGTGAAAACAAGAGGAGCTGTATTAATATCATGTGTGGTAGACTTCAGACCAAAGAAAATTACCAGGGACAGAAAGGAACATTATATAATGGCAAAAGGATCATTACACAAAGAAGAAATAACAATTCTAAATGTGTATTCATTAAATAATAGAGCTACACATGATGAAAGGATAACTAAAGAAATTTTCAATTACAGTTGAATTATTCTACACTTCTCTCAGCAACTGGCAAACTAACTACATGAAAATCAGCAAGGATATAGAGAACTTAGTATCACTAACTCACAGGACACAATGAACATTTATAGAACACTCTTTTCAATGATAGCAAATTATGCGTTTTTTCAAGTGCCTACAGAGCATATACCAAAATAGACCATGTATTGGACCATAAATTAAGTCTCAATGCATTTAAAATAATTAAATCAGACAGGATGTGTTTGCTGACCACAAATTATAAAAAGAGAAAAGAAAATCTGTGAACACATGAAAACTAAATAACATAATTTTAAATAATCCAGAGGTCAAAGAAAGTCTAAAGGGATATGAAAAGTATATTGAGTAGAATGAAAATTAAAATATAATATGTCAAAATTTTTGAAATGCAACTTATGCTGAGAGAGATGATTATGGCTTTAAATTCATACACTAGACAAGCATAAAAGTCTCAAATTAGTAATCTAAGCTTCTCCCTCATTGTCCTACGGAAAGAAAAGAAAAATAAACCCAAAGCAAGCAGAAGGATCAATAAACACAAGAAAATACATCAACTGCATTGAAAACAAGAGATAATAAAAAATTCAATAACAGCAAGAGCTAGAATTTGTAAGATCAATAAAATTACCAAATCTTTAACAATGCTGACAAAGGAAAAAACAGAGAGACATAAATTATAATGTCAAAAATTTAGAATATCACTAAAGAGTCTGCACACAAAAAAGAAAAATTATGGATAACTCTACACACATGATTTCAATAATTTCAACAAAACAGACTAATTCCTCAAAAAATACAATACACCACAACTCAGCCAAGTAATTTTTATAGCATAATTATTGAGAAGATTGAATTCATAATTTTAAGATAGTCACAAAAGAAATCTCCCAGCCTAGATGGTTTTACTGAGAAAATTTCACAAACTTTTAAAGAATTGACAATAACTGCCACACAATCTCTAACAGAAAATAGGAGAGGAAATATCACTTGTATTTTATTTTTATGAAGCTAGTGCTACCCTGTACCAGACTGGCAGTACTTAAAAAAAAAAGCTATAGACAAATATCCCTAAGAAATATGGATGTAAAATTCCTTAACAAAATATTAGTAAATAAAATTAAGTAATATATAAAATACAGACTATCTCTAACTTAACTTGTTTGACTTAGGAACTTTCTTTACTTTATAATGATGAAAAAATTATACAGATTCATTAGAAATCATACTTCAAATTTTGAACTTTTCACAGGCTAGTGATAAGTGGTACCATACTTGAGATATTGAGCAGCAGCTTCAAGCCACTGATCCCAGTGACCCAGACAATCACAGGAATCAACAACTGATACTCAATCATGTGCTGTGTTATGAGAGATTTTTGGATACCCATATTCAATACATTAAATAGCATATTCAGCATTATATTGTATAATAGATTTTATGATAAACAGGCTTGCCCACCTATAGGGTAATATAAACCTTCTGAGCATGTTGAATATAGGTTAGGCTAAGCTACCATGCTTAGTAGGTTGAGTGTATTAAGTGTATACTTAATGATATTTTCTATTTACCCTGGGTTTATCAGAATATAACCCCATCATAAATAAATTTTAATTATAATTCCAACAATTATAAACAATTATCGCATGAGATTTATTCAAGGGATGTAAGGCTAGTTCAATATTGAAAAATCAGTCAATTAACAGGCCAAGGAAGAAAATTACATAATTATATGAAGGAATGCAGAAAAAGTAGTTGACATAACTCAACGGCCATTTACTTCACAAGTTTTCAGAAAAATAGATGTAGAGATCCCCTTCTTCAACATGATAAAGAACATTTTTAGGAATAACTGATTGAATCTTTCCTTTTAAGATGCAGAACAAATAAGGAAAATCAGTTCTCATGACCATTATTCAACATAGTCCTAGAAGTTCCACCTAGGACAATAAAGCAAGAAAATAAAATGAGTACATATCAAAAAGGAAAAAACAAATGGTCCCTGTTTAGAGATAACATGATTGTTTGCATAGAACATCAAAGAAATCTACCAAGAAAAGCCCCCAGGACTAATAAAAAGGCTCATGAAGAAAAATATAAAAAATTAATTGTATTTTTAAACACTGCCAATGAGGACCAAAATTTGAAATGTAACAATATTACTTACAGTTCCTAAGAAATGAGATATCCACATGAATATCTATCAAAATGTATAGCGTTTGTTTGCTAAAAACTACAAAATATAAAGGAAATAAAAGATAATATAAATAAATGGATAGACATGTTCATGGTCTGGAAGATTCAATATTGTATTTTTGTTTTTTTGGTTTTTTTGGTACTGGGGATCGAACTTGGGTCCTTGCACTTGCGCAGCAGATGGCGAAATCATTGAGCTAAATCCCCGGCCCAAGATTCAATATTGTAAAGATGTCAATTGTCATCAAGTTGATATCCAAATTTAATACAACTCCTATTAAATTTCCTATTTTTTCCCAATTTTCCTATTAAATTTAGATAATAGTTAATATTACTCTAAAATTTATGTGGGAAGGCAAGGGAACTAGAATATTTACATTGTTTTGAAAAATCAATGAAGTAGAAGAAATCAATCTACTAGGTATCAAGACTTACCACATAGCTAGAGTTAACTAGACTGTGATACTGATGGAAGAATAGACAGATCAATGGAACAGAATATAGAGCTCAGAAATCAGCCCCACTAACTTGATACCAAAATAAAAGCAATTTAGTGGAGAGAAGATAACCTTTTCAACAAATGGTATTAAAGCACTAGCCATCCATAAGACAAAGCAATAAAATTCAAACTGTCTCACACCTTATAAAAAATCTAACAAAATCAATGAACCCCCTTCATGTAACACGATCATAGAAACATAATGGATGTTCCCTGTGGAATTCCTCGCGACACCCAGTGGGTCCATGTCTGCTCAGGTTGCCCAAGGTGGAGGTTCTCAAAAAATATCTGTAGAGAAAATAAATTAATCTGTCTCACAATGCTAAGGGAGGCTTGTGAAATAAGCCTCCTCAAGTCTGATTGTAAAGAAAGAACACTGCAGTTGTCAAGTGGGTTTGGGTATCTGGCTCCTCCACTTAATGATTTAGTTAACTAGAATAAATTATTTGTAAATTATTTAAACTTTTTGAACCACCAGAGCTTGCTGTAGGTAGTGAATAAAATCATAAAGTTTACATAGTATGCATTCCATAAAATGTTTCACCCCTTCTTGAGTTGAGTTGACTTCTCTTTGACCTCTACATACAACAGAATGACTATCTATGCAAAACTCTAAATTCCTGCATTCATTTGAAATTCATATAACTGCTTCATTTCAGAACATCTGTGGTTATTTGCAAAAGAGAATTATTAGTCCCAAAACAGAAATAAAAGAAATGATTTTCCCTCAATTACATGATACCTTATAGGCTTTGGAAAGATGAGAATTTTAAATGACCCACTTTTCTTTAAATTATATACATTTTATCTTCAGCACAGTAGTTCTTAGTTTTTTATATTTATCTTGGGGAAAATGATGACCTAGGTCAAGGGAGGGAAAATACTATCCAACAAAGCCTAGCTCTACCTACTTCTTAGGGAAAAAAAAGTTTAATAAGAGCAAAGCACGTCCTTGAAGTATTCCTATGGCTTTTATAGAGTCAATTACTTCTCAGGATTTCATTTCTTCTGGATGATTCTATTCTAAAGAAACTAATAGTGGTCTTTGAAATTAACTGGAAAAGGGTTTTTACAAATTTTTCCAATCTGTTCCAAAGAGGAAAATTTGCTTCCTGAACTTGGTAAGAGCATCATTTCTATTTGTTCAATCCCAATATACCCAGAGCTGAAGAAAGTGGCAGCCATTTGGTAGGCAATTCACAACTATCTATCAGATTAAAAAATGAGTGACTGAAGAATGAACATGGGTCATATAAATGAATTGCCAACTGAGTAAAGACTGCTGCAGCATAGCCAGAGAAACACCATTCCAGTCTTCTATTCTGTATGCCACCTACTTAGCCATGTGTGACACATCTGAAAAAAGGTTCTCTGTTTAACTTTTCCAAATATGAAAAGTAAACTCCAAACAGGCCATTTCATTTGTATCCCATAATACAGCTATTCTCCAAGAGAACCAAAGTCTACCTTCCTTTCACTTCCATCTATAGGCCCTACTTCTTATCTTTCTTCTAAAAATAGCTTTTGGGAGTTTGAAGAGTTGTCATAACTCTGATATTCTGAAGTTAATCTGAACTCTTATTAGTTTACTGGAGTAGTTTCTGGATAAAAATACTTGATTCACATTTAGTGACACAGCTGGCAAGAGTAAGTTGTCAGGGCAGGGTGAGAAAATCCTAGTCTAACTTTTTAAGTTTTCTAAATTGTACATTATATATGCTTAATTCTTTAAGCACTGCTAGCTGGTCCTTCAGAAAGACTACAGTCTTGAGAGGCAGGCGGCGGCACCATTGAGCTAAACCCTGGGCCCTCTTCTGCTATTTTCTATCTTCTAGATACGTGTGTGTGTGTGTGTGTGTGTGTGTGTGTGCGCGTGTGTGTTTTGTAGTTTGGATCTTGGAATATGCCCAAAGGCCCATGTGTTAAGGATTTAGTCCACGTTGCCTTTCAAAAGCAGGACTTACTGAGAGTTTATAAGGAAACCTGGCCCTTCCCTCTTCTTCTTTTTTTTTTTTTTTTTTGAGGGGAGGGGAGGTCAGGGGCATTAAATAAGCTGTTTTGCTGCACTGCACTCTCTTGCCTTGTACTGCCTCACCACAGGCGCAGAAGAAGTAGAACCTGTGACTCATGGACTGGAATCTCCAGAATGGTGAACTAAAATAAACCTTTTATCTTTATACATGATTATCTCAGGTAGTCATTATCATGATAGAAAGCTGACTAATGATCTCTGATTCTGAAAGTTCATTTTGGTAGCTGTTGACATTTCTATTCAATCTCCTAGTCTTTTTTATCCTTCCCATTAATTTATCTATGTGTTCCAGGAGAGTTCCCTGACCTGATCTTCCAGCTCACTTGTTTATTCTTCAGCAGTAATCGCTCCTTGGCCTTTTGGCTAAGATCAAGTGTCGCATCTGTTCTTCAGCTGTATTAGTTCTATGATTTAACACATTCATGCAAAAATTTAGTTTTGGATTATTTTTCAGATGTAATACCACCAGTCTTCCATTCATAACTACCTGATCTACTTCATGTTTCTTTTATTCTTACTTCTCCCCACAATGACATAGAACGTGTTTATTTTAAAGTCTTTGTCCATCAATCCTATAACCTTTTTGTTAAATTGCATATTCTATTTCTGGCTTTCTGTCTAGGACTTGTTCTCCCTCTTGCTTCATGATTTCTCTGTGATACCATTTTATTTCTTACTCCTATGGACTGAATCACACTTTAGTCAACTGGTTCCCCCTGGGAGTTGGGGTACAATATAGACACTCCAGGGAAACTCAGGGTGAAGATCCACTAGTACACCAGTGATCTAATAATCTTCAACTATTCTTCTTTTGCACATATCATAAAGTCTTGGCATCTATTTACAGGAACTGAGGATTGATATATAAATATCATAGTACTTTATATGGCTTACTTTTTGGGTAAAAGATTTGAATAATGAATGAAAACTAGAAAGAAGGAAATAAAATGAACTCATTTGTTATTTTTACTACTTTACTGATGACTTCAGCTTTGAGATTGGTTCTGAATGAATGCGTTCTGTGACTGTTAACATAAGACACTGGATTATGGCAAAGATGATTAATTTAATTTCATTATAAAAGACCTGTCTTTCATTTTAAATTTGTTTACATATCTTCCTAATAGTTCCCAGTGTCATTCCTAATTTTCTGGAAAAAACAGAAGAACATTTTCCCCTAGACAACAATAAGAAGTACTCCAAAGCTTTGTCTAATTGACCAAAATAACTACTAGCATAAACAAAATGTATAGGCTACACTAATCTATGAAAATTGGTTTCCTACCATCTTACAGCTTTCATAGAAGGAGGAAATGGGAGGGCAGTTATTCAATTATGAATATTGGACATCAGACTAGAGCATCCAGAGGATTCAATTTCCTATCAGTAAAATGATGATAGTATTTGATCCATTTATGCCCCCATATCAATGGCAAGATGGACATTTAAAAAGTAGTAAATGTCATTGTAAATTTACACCCAAATAGTTAAGAGCAGAGACATTCTTGTCTGAACTAAAGATCACCACTGACAGTTCACAGCTATACAGCCTTGGGTGAGTGACTTTTGTCCTCATGTTTTTCTCATCTATAAAATAAAATTGACACTAACACATAACCCTATAGGGATACTATGGAAATTCAAGTAGAAAGTTTATATAAAATAAATGGTACATTGTTACTATCCTCAAAATATTGATGATTATTATCTAAGATGAATAAAAATATCCAATGGGATGTATAGTATTTTTAATATACTGACTACTGAGGGTTTGAGCAGCTTAAAGAAACATTTTCTTCCCTTTAGGAAATTGAGTAAGCATTTTAACTTAGAGTCAGGAGATAGAATGTAATTTAAAGCCAATTTAGTACTTGGAGCAGAGAAGTGATGTGGTCAAAGTGAACACACACAAAGAGGTATAAAATAGTTTTAAAAGCAAAATCTTAACTATCATAGTCTTAGAAATAACACTGACAACATGAGCCAGGAAACACTTCTGGAATTTTTATTTTTTAAATGTGATTTGAGATAGCATTTAACCTAGAATTTGTTCTTACAGCCTCAAAACTATGGCACTGCAGAGGGAATATAGTCCATATTTTTAACAATAAAATATAATTCCTGATAGTAGAAGTTTTGCATAAATTTATTTAGATCATAATACTGTCAATATAGAACAATAATCAAAAGAAACTGGGGCTGAACCAAGAGAGGAATTCATGGGTAAGCCTTGTATCCATGTTATAGGCTAAGATTTTCATCCATATGTTAAATTAAAGATTAGTTTATGAAATTAATATTTGTGATATTATGAACCAAGCACTACATAATATGTATATCACATAACATATATGTGTGTGTGTGTCCTTGTCTCTAGACCCTCTCCAGAGCTCCTAAAACCCTTATAATTTCCTAAGTAATAAAAGCAAATATGTCTTTTGTTGTAATATTTGATTTTTTTCCTTAATACCTGAAATATCTCCAGAGCCATAGAAGTGAAAGGAGTGTATTTTGTGTTCTGCTGTTGTTAACAAACCCTTTACAATCACATCTGAGCTGTTTCTGAATTGAATCCTTTATAATAAGCTGAGAGTCATAAGTAAATATTTCCCTAAGTTTTGTAGATGACCTAACGAGTAATCAAACCCCAGGAAGAGGTCATAGGAGTCTCTGGTTCACCTGAAGTCAGAAAGGAGATAGAGGAACAAGATTAGCATCTGAAGCAGAGGCAGTCTTGAAGAATTTAACTCATAGGAACTGATGCAAACTCCAGGTCCTGATGGTGTCAGGACTGAATTGAATTTTAGAACTCCCACTCAGTGTCTGCACAGAATTAGAGAATACTTAAGAGTGTGAGGGGAAAACTCACATAGTTGATATCAGAAGTGTTCTGTGTACAAGAGAAGGAAAAAACAAGGCTTTTATTTCCTTTTTAATAATTTAATTAACTGAAAAAGTGCCAAAAGGAAAAATGAATGTGAGCCAGTTATATGGTCTGCATTGGGAGAATAATGACTCCTCAAAATAGCCACATCCTATTTTCCCAAATTATGAAAATACTATGTTGTGTAGCAAAAATTTTATTACATAATTCTGTTTTTTCAATCGCAGATAGAATTAGTGTTGCTAACCAGCCAATCACTGAAAGGGCAAGATTACCCTATATTATTTGATTGAGTCTCATCTAATTGCATGAGTCCTTAAAAGCAATAAAATTTTCCATAGTGGATCAGAGATATGATTTGAGAAGTATTTGACCTGCTACCATATTGATGTTCTTGTAAAAGGATAGGAGGAAATGGGATGGCCTCTAAAATCTGGGACCACCATCCCAAAACTACAAGGAGCACAATTCTTCCAACAACTTCATTCTGTAGGTTATCTCTTCACTCTGTTCATTGTTTCCTTTGTTTTTTTAACTTAATATGATCTTATTTGTTGATTCTTAATGTCATTTCTTGTGCAACTTGGGTTTTATTCAAAGTTCTTGCCTGTGTCTATGTCTTTAAGGGTTTTACCTATTTTATCTCCCAGCAGAATCATTGTTTCTATTTTAACATTTAGATCTTTGATCCATTTGGAATTTAGTTTAGTACATGGTAAGAAAAATTCAATCTTCTGCATGTGGATAGTTAGTTTTCCCAGCACCATTTTTAAAAAGAAGCTGTCTTCCAGCATATGTTTTTGGGCCCTTTGTCAAAGATTAGATGGCTGAATTTGCCTGGGATTGTTTCTGCACCCTCTGTTTTGTTCTATTGATCTGCACATCTGTTTTTGTGCCAGCACTTGTTTCATTTTTGTTTCTGTTTTAATCACTGCAGCTTTGAAATATAACTTGAAGTCCAGGATTGTGATGCTTCCTCCTTTGCTCTTTTTGCCCAGGATAGCATTTGCTATTCTGAGTCTCTTCTGCTTCCATATGAATTTTAAGATTGCTTTATCTATTTCTGTGAGGAATGCTGTTGGTATTTCTATTGGGACTGCATTAAATCTGTATATTAGTTTTGGAATTAAGGCTATTTTGACAATATTTGTTCTGCCTATCCAAGAACAGTGGATATCTCTCCATTATCTGATGTCTTCTTCAATCTCTTTCTTCAGATTACTGTAGATTTTGTTGTAGAGGTTTTTCACTTCTTTGGTTAGGTTAATTTCCAAGTATTTAATTTTTCTTGATGCTATTGTGAATAGTATGGTTTACCTAATTTCCTCCGGGGTAATTTTATTATTGGGATACAGGAATGCTATTGATTTTTTTGTGTGTTGATTTTGTATCCTGCTATGTTACGGAACTTGGTTATTAATTCTAGGAGTCTTCTGGTGGAATTTTTAGGTCTTCTATGTAGAGGATCGTGTCATCTGCAAATAATGATAATTTATCTTCTTTTCCTACACATAGCCCTTTTATTTCTTTCTTTTGACTTTATTTCAAGTACTATATTTAACAAGGGTGGTGACAGTGGATATCCTTATCTTGTTCCTGATATTAGAGGGAAAGTATTCAACTTTTCCCAATTTATTATGATGTTAGCAGTAGCTTCCTCATAAATGACTTTTATCAGATTGAGATAGATATCTTCTATACCTATTTTTTCAGAGTTTTCATCATGACTGGATGTTGCATTTTGTTAAAGACTTTTACTGATTTTACTGATTTTTAAAATGATCATGTAAGTTTTATCCTTATCCTTTATCCGTTTAATGTGATGTATTACATTTATTGATTTGCGTATGTTGAACCACCTTTGTATTCCTTGCATGAAGCCTACTTGGTCATGATATATGACTTTTTGATGATTTATTGCATTCTATTTGTCGGTATCTTATTGAGGGCTTTTGCATCTATGTTCACTAAAGAGATTGGCTTGTATTTACCTCTTTTTTAGTTAGGTTCTTGCTGGATTTCAAAATCAGGGTAATGTTAGCTTCCAGGAATGATTTTGGGAGTACTCCCTCCCTTTCAATATCATTAAAGAGTTTGAGGATTATTGGTATTAGATCTTCCCAAAATTTCTTATAGATTTTCATGGTGACCCACTGGGTCCTGGGCTTTTCTTAGTTGGCAGATTTTTAGTATTGCTTCAATTTAATTGCTTGTTATGGGGTTCTTCAGGGTTTTTACATCCTCTTGGTTCACTTTTTGATTCATTTGTATTTATGTATTTGAGTACAGGTTTTCAAAGTTTGGTAGTTCCTATGTATCATGTATATTGAGTACAGGTTTTCAAAGTAGTTACTAATAATCTTCTGGATTTTGGTGGTGTTCACTGTGATCAACTCTTTCATTTCTAATGCATTAATTTGGGTCTTTTCTTGCTTGCTTGCTAAAGATGGCTCAGGGTTTGTCTATTTTGTTTATTCTTTTGAAGAAGCTGAACTTCAATTCATTGATTCTTTGTATTTTTTGTCTGAATTTCATTAAATTCTGCTCTGATATTTATAATTTTCTTCCTTGAACTGGCTTTGGATTTGGATTGGTTTTTTTTTTCTGGGATTATGAGGTGTATCATTCAATTTCTTATTTGGGCTCATTCTGTTTTTCTGATGTGGGCATTCACAGCTATGAATTTCCTTCTTTGGATTGCTTTCACAGTGCCCAACATGTTCTGATCTGGCATTATTGTTTGATTCTTGGAAGTGTCTAATTTCTTGCTGGATTTCTTATATGAACCATTGATTATTCAACAGTGTATTGTTTAATTTCCAAGTTTTTGCATAATTTCTGTGGTTTCTTTTGACTTGACTTATATTGTGCTATGATTGATAATATTCAAGATATAATTTTGATTCTTTCACATTTACTTAATCTTCCTTCATGGGCTACTGTGTGGTCTAATTTGGAGAATGTTTCATGTGCTGCTGAGAAGAATGTGTGTTCTATTGTTGCTGGGTGGAACACTGTCAATGACTATTAAGTTCATTTGTTTATAGATTTGTTTCAACTTAGATATTCCTTTGTTAATCGTTTGACTAGCTGATCTGTCCATTTGTGACAGTGGGGTATTTAGGTCCTCCACTACAATTGTGTTGGTATTTGTCTGATCTTTTAGGTCCATTAGTGTTTGTTTTATAAAATTAGGTACTCTGGTGTTTGGTGCACATACGTTTGTATTTATTTTCCTTTCCTGTTGAATTGCTCCATTAACCAATATGTTACGACCGTCTTCGGGCCTCAAATCAATTTTGACTTGAAGTCCAATTTATTTGAAAACAGATAGCTGCCCCTGCTTGTTTGGGGGTTGCTATTGCATGGAATAGTTTTCCACCATTTGATTCTTAGTCTATGAATTTATTTCTAGACTAAATATGTTTCTTGCATACAGGATATTGGCATGTTTTGTTTTTTGATTCAATCTGTGTATTTTGATTGGAGAGTTGAAGCCATTCACACTGAGAGTAATTACTGAAAAGCATTGACTTTTCCTGTTATTGCAGTATTTTCCTGTTGTTAATCCCCCCCCCCACCCCGTTTAACTGTTCTACATACTTGGTGTATTCATTGCATTGGACTTTTTGGTATTATTGGCTTCGTTTTCTCTTTCTAGGATAACCTTGAGAAGATTTTCTAGTTTTGGTTTGGTGGCCATGAACTTCTTAAAGTTCTGTTTGTCATGGAAATATCTTATTTATCCATCAGTTTTGAAAGATTATTTTGCAGGATATAACACTCTGGGTTGGAAGTTGTTTTCTTTTAGAGTTTGAAACACTGCACTGCAAGCTCTCCTGGCCTTTAAGTTTTGTGTTGAGAAGTCTGCTGTTATTCCAATGGGTTCACCTTTATGAGTGATTTGTTGCTTTTCTGTAACAGCTTTTAAAATTCTGTCCTTATGCTGGACTTCTGGGATTTTGATTATCATATGTTGTGGAGTTCTTTTTTTATTGTGCCTATTTGAGGTTCTATATGCCTCACTTATCTGTTTGTTAAATTCTTTTCCCGTACTTGGAAAGTTTTCTGTTATTGTTTCTGTAAACAAGTTTTTTATGCCATTTATGCTGTCTTCTGATTTCTCACTAATTTCAATTAATTTTAGGCTATTCCTCTTTAAATCACTGAGCAGATTTTAGAACCATTTTTTCACATTCTCTTATTTTTTTTTTCTCTTTTTTATTGTATCTCTGTGTATATACTCACGGGCATCAATCCTATCTTCCATTTCTGACACTCTGTCCTCACATTGGTCATTTCTGTTGCTCATACTTTCAATAGAATTTTTAATCTCTTGGATTAATGTTAGGTGTCTTTTGATGAATTTCCATTCTTTGCTAAATTGGTCATTTGTGTTCTGTATCATTTTGTTTAGCTCAGCTAGCTTTTTATTAGTTTCTTTTGTAAACTCACTGATTATTTTGTTGATTAAATCTGTTATCTATATAGTTATATCTTATATTAGGTCCCTGAGCACTTTGCCCCTTATTAAACTTTTTATCTTGTCTTTTATCATTTCAAATAATTCAGCTGTGTGGCTTTTGATTTCCTCTTCATTGATGCACCATGGATCAGTAGTGAGGGAGACTATATAGTGAAAATTATGCCAAAATTCTTTCTTAAGCCGCCCATATAACACAGTATTATTTTATATATTAAATTCACCAAAGTAATATGTACATTTGAATAAATAAAATTGTACTTTATATAAGAAATGTGTAAAAATTTTATTTCACATGTTTTATTTCACCTACCAAATATAGCTGCATTAGTGTCAGTTCAATGCAAACCCATTCTATATTCATATGTATGCACATTTACTCAGATAGGATGTGTAGTAGTTAGGTGGGTAAGGGGTAAATTATAAGTCCACTTGAAGATGTCAATACAGTCTTAATTCTCTTGACTCCCTTTCTCTCACAATCTATATGAAATTTTTCATTCTGCCTTCAAATAAATGCATTTTAATACCTCTACTGCTGGCTCAAGTCATTATAATCCCTCACCTGCATATACATCAGTCTACTTATTGATCTCCCCTTGTCAACCTTCACTTCCTTTCATCTACTCTTAACATCACCACTCAGTGATAACCACTCCAAGTCCTTGTTGTACCTACCGTAAACCCACAAAGCACATCTTAATTCAGACCTTTCATTTGCTCTTTTCTGTACCTGAGACACTTAGCCCAAATATCTTTAGGATTGCTTCTCTAATTTCTTCAGGGCTTTCCTCACATTTGACATTCTTAGAGATGCCTCCCCTGCTCAATCTCTCTAAAATCTCAAACTCACAACCTTATCATATACCACTGATAAAATAACAATATATTTTTATACACTCACGAGTATATATTACTTTAGTGAATTTAATATATAAAATAATATATACTGTGTTGTATGAGCAATTTAAGAAATTATTCTGGCATTTTATATACTATATAGATTCTCCCAAAGCTAGTTTATTGTCCATCAATGAGAAGGAAATCAAAAGCCACACAGCTGAATTATTTAAAATAATAATTCATCATATTAGTTGGCTGTTTGCCCTTCTAACATATAAGAGTCTTTAGAGCAGAGAATATTTTAAATCTTTTTTTATGTGCTGCAATACCTTAGCATCGAAATAATCCCTGTCTCATAGTTAGTGATCAGTAAGCATTTGTTAAATGATTGCACAAATGAATACAAACAGTTACTTAGTGGGTTTCATTTACTTAAGTCTATATAAAAGTGAGGAAAGTACTAATTAATAATAAAGCTTTTGTATATGTCATTCACAAGATATAGTTATTTAGTAAAATAACAAAAAACATACAGTTTTTTAAATGAAATTATATAAATGTAAAGAATACGCAGGAATTCTTATGCCTACTTCCAAATAAATCACCAATAAACTTCAACACATTTGGTTATTGTGGGACAGGTTCATACCCTATATAATTCCTTTCTTCTAGCTATGGGTAGGATTTATGATTTGCTTCTAACTCAGGCAATATGGCAAAGATGATGAGACGTCACTCCCTTGGATAGGTTATGTTGTATAGCAATGGTGAAGTATTATGTTATATAGCAAAGGGAATTATAGATGTAATTAGAGACGAGTTTGAGTTACCCAAAGGGAGAGTATCATGGGTGGCCCTGACAAGTTAGTAAAAGCCTTAAAAGAGAGGCTGGGTGCTCCCTCAGGTGAGAGACTTTCCTCACTGGTTTGATGAAGTAAGAAGTCATATTGAGAAAGTACAACAGGGCTGGAAATGGTGGGAATCCTCTAGGAACTGAGAGAGGTCTCCAACCTACAGCCAGCAAAAACTGGGTCCTCCTTCAAGAAAATGAATTCTGCTAACAACATAAATGAGACGGGCAGTGGATTCTTCCCATATGAGCTTCACATTAGAACACAGCTGACTGACAACTTGGAGGCAGTCTTGGGAGATCCTGAGAAGAACACCCAGCTAAGAATTGACCATGGAAACCTCAAAATAATAAATGTGTGCTGTCTTAAGTTATTCTGTTTGTAGTAATTTCTAACATAGACATAGAAAGCTAAAGTAATGATTTGGGGGATAATTGTAGTCCAGGCTTCATCTTGTCCAACTGTCATTTGCTGAGGTGTCTACATTTTCCTTTAGTTATTATTAAGGGCAGAAACTCTATGATTTTGATCATGATCTTACTGAAAATAATCTTTGAGGTCTGAGTTTTTAAATTTCTGTGGAAGAATTTGCCTCCTTCCAATATGCACTAGTTAATGCTGGTCACCTTCACTTCTTAGCAATAATGGCTGTAAGAATCATTGTTCTACTTAAACCTATAATTTTCTTTGCTTTGTTTTGTTTTCAATTTTATTAGTACAATGTTTGCAATTCATACCACCTTCCTCTTTCTCCATCCCCCAAGGGTTCCCCTATCCTCTTTTTCATATTTGATACTATTTGTCTTAGCTCATCCTATAGCATATAGTGTTTACATTCATTGAGGTAATTAGGTTCCTGTACATGGCATATCTTTGTTCTTCTTATATCCCCTTACCCTCTTCCTCACCCCTCAACCTAGTTCTCTTGGACTGCTTCTATATTGCTAGAGATCCATTCCCTATAACTTGATCTGTCTTTTTCCTGGTGCTACTTGTATTAGTATACCTTCATGATTAGAGGAATGATGCTTTAAATGTCCTTCTCCAGGGATACTTGCTTCTTACTAGGAGAGCAAGTTGAGACTAAATCCACCACAGCACAGAACTCTGAGGACTGGGTCCTGTAGGACTTATGATCTCTCTTTTCAGGTCTAAAAGACCAAAAGGACAGCATTATTTAAGAAGTCAATTTCCAAGGTTATTCCAGTCTTGTCAAACTAAAACTCATTTCTCCTCCTACATTTTTCTTCTCTCTGCTCTGAAACATGTGTTAAAGGAAAGCCACAGAGAGGAACAAAAAAGAGAGAGAGACGGAGAGAGAAAAATATATAGAATTGAATGGAAGGAAGGGAGGGAGAAGGGAGGGGCAAAAGTTGAATAAAGCTCCTACTTTAAGTCATTAATATTACCTTGCTTAATGTTTTTATGTAGTTAATTTCATTTAATCTTTGCTAACTGAGAATTATTTCCTCCATTTTACGGAGGAAAAATACAGGCTGGAAGAGGCTGAATGAATTATCCAGAATTATAATGAGAATAAATGATACCATAGATCTTTCTGTAAATTTTTTAAGTAAGCTAGGTTCTTAATTGTTTGCATTGTCTGTGTTGTTCTGTTATCGGCTTTAGTATATTTTAGGAAATTATCATATATGATGAAGTCATGCATTTTTCAAAAATCCTTATTAAATTCCAACAAAGAAAAAGTGCTAAAACTACAAATATTCACAAACACAATTAAATAATTTTTAGAGGAAAAGTATGGGCAGTACTGAAATATAATGAAATATAATAACCCTAACTACAATAATTTAAATGCATAGTACTTCTAATGTTTTCTTCCCATTTCTAGGTTAAAAATCATTATGAGAATTTTCAAGTTCTGTGTTCTGCTTCTATTATGAGATGTTTATTCCAAAATGCAAGCCATTTAAAGGTATCTTTTGTAGCCAAGACTTCAAAAACAATGCAAAAGAGAAGGGAGCTATCATATTACCCTCTAAAAGTTTGTTCCAATGAAGCATTCACAAGAATAAATTGTTGAGAATTTTTCAGTGAAACACATAAATGAAACACAAGAGAGAAAGGAAATTCAGTGTGTTGTTGGGGAATAAAGATATTTTTACTGAAAAAGGTGACTCTGGAGTTGGAATTCTATTTATACTTCAGCAATTATCATGAGCATCAGTACATGAAGAGAAAATTATTCTGGAACAGAAAGTAGCCAACACTTGTACCCTTTCTAAATGACCTAGAAGAAAGAAGCAAAGGCATAGAACCCTTACTTCCTGCTTTCAAAGGAATTTTCTGCTATTCATGGCCAGAAAAATCTTGTTCCTTAACTACTGAGAGGACATCTGCTTCAGCAGCCAGTCCCTAGCACTGCATCCAAGTCTGTCTGAGTCCTGACACAGTTCCTGGCTCTGTTTGTTATGAAATGTATTTCTTTCCTATATGTACAATGTGAATAATAATAGTACCTACTCTTGGCATGGTTTGACCATTGAAGACAATACTTGTAGTAAACTTACAACAATGTCTGGCTTATTTGTTGTTGCTTGGTGCCATTATTAATAAGTACAAGCAATACCGCATAGCCAAGCAGTGACGTGCTTGAAAGCTAAAGTTAAACAAATCCTATTCCTAACACTTCCTAGATATACAATCTTGAGAAAGGTGTAATCTTAAACTCTTGAAGCCTTCATTTCCTCATCTTTAAAATGAGGATAATATTAAGTACCTCAAAAAGTATTGATGAGTATTAAGTATAGTTAATATTTATAAAATGATGAGGACAGTTCCTGAACTATGAGCATTTTGATATTTAAAAAATAAATTATTCTAAGAATGAACTTAAACTCTTATCTCTCATCATATTCAAAATCCAAGTCAAATGGTTTTTTAAAAGCTTAAATATAAGATCTCAAACTGAAATTGCTCAAAGAAAACAAAGGAGAACAGTTCCATGACATTAACCTTGGCAATAAGTGTCTGAATTAACCCAAAAGCATAGGCAACAAAAACAAAAAAAGGTGGGGGAGGATTATATCAAACTAAAAAGCTTCTGTGGAGCAAAGGAATCAACAGAATAAAAACCCACCTACAGAATGTGAAAAAATGTTTGGAAACTACGCATGTGGTGAGGGGTTAATTTTTAAAATATATGAGGAGCTTAAACAACTCAGTAGCAGAAAAACAAACTTGATCTTAAAATAGACAAAAGATCTGAATAGATACTTTTCAAAGGAAGACATACAAATGAACAACAAGTATATGAGAAATACTCAACATCACCAATCATCAGGGAAATGCAAATTAAAACCACACTGAAATATAACTTCACTCTTATTAGAATGGTTACTATCAAAAAGATAAAATACAGTAAGTATTGGTGAAGATGTGTGGAGAACTCTTTCACACTGTTGGTGGAAATGTAACTTACTATCACCATTATGGACAACCATATGGAAATTCTTCAAAAAATTGGAAACAGGACTACCATATGATCTAGTAATTTTACTACTTACTACTGGGTATATTTAAAGGAAATGAGATTGGTAAAGAGGTCTCATCACTTTCAGCACTATTCACAATAACCAAGATATGGAATCAATCTAAGTGCCATCTGAGGATGAATGAATACATAAATGTGGTACATATACCCAGTGGAATACTATTAAGATATAAAAACAAGGAAATTTAATGACCCTTGTGACAACATGGGTGAACTTGGAGGACATTATGTTAAGAAAAATAACCCAAGCACAGAAAGACAAATACAGCATAATCTCACTCATATGTGAAATCCAAAAGAAGTTGGTCTCACAGAAGTAAAAGGGAGATAGGTCATTACCAGACACTGTGATGCTTTGGGGTGAAGATTTATAGAAATGCTGATCAACAAATACATGCTTGTAATTACAAGGAATAAATTCAACAAATGTGTTATACAGCATAGTGGCTGTAATTAATAATACATGGATAAAAAGTCACAAGACCCCAATGATGAATGTAACTGTATTGTATACCTAAAATGTACCAAAAACTTAATGGAAAAAAATAATAATACTTGGATATATAGTATTCTTGAAAATTACTAAGACAGTCAATGCCAAGAGTTCTTAACACAAAACTGATAACTATGTGAGGTAATACATTTGTTAATTAGTTAGATTTAACCTTTCACGGTGTTTCAAAACAATCATATTGTGCACAGTAAATACATCCAATTTAGTCTTTCTTTCATTGAAAAAAAGCTGAAACTTTCTTGAAACAAAAACTGAATACCCTAAACTAGACACATCTTATACCATCCAATTGCTATGACAGCAGGTCTGCCCCAGTGAAATAGTCTCACTGCCAGCACACTTAAGATTGTGCCTTGTGCATAAATATCTTTGGGAAAAATAAATAAGAACTAGATCAAATACAAGTTGCCAAATCCCAGATTTTTTTATTCTATCCTAAGTTTACTTCAGTTCCAAAGTACAGATATAATTGCAGAGGTGCTCTGTCTCATACCCTTCCTTTTCAGTTTCCATCTCCATATAATAATTTTCACCTAACTCCCTTTGACACGAAAGTGAATATATGTATAAGAAACCTAAAGTATGGATAATTGAAAGAGCAAAATAAAAGATAGACAATAGGAAATAGGGAGGTAGGACTGTCACAGATGAGAAAGTCATCTAGGAATGGAAAGAGAAGGGAAGAAAAAGAGGGGAAGGGAAGCAAAAAGGACTAAGACACAATATCAGCTCCCCATGATGAGTGTATTCAATATGCATCATAAATCTGTACTAATAAAAAATCTATTTAAGAAAGAAAGAGAACTTTTAAATTTCCTGAGCTCCTTTCTGAAACAAGGCCACGGAGATTAATTCATATGCAAATCTTTTCTTAGTTTTAACATCCTTTTTCCTATTTCAATAACAGAAGCTTTGGAAAAATCCAGAGGAAAAAAGTAAAAATGAAAGTGAATGGAATCTTTTAAGACTTACTATACACACTTGTTTTTACCGAAAACATCTCATTATTCACCAGACTAAGGAAGGCACTCTCCTTGGTGATAGCACATTGGGAAAAATTTTCAGTGATAGGCAAATCCATTGTTTTAAAATCATGTGTAGAATGTAGTAGTTTATTCTTTAGTAATAAACAAACTCAGATTTCAGTGGCTTAGTAAAGCTGTTTTCCTTCTCACTCAAATTGCAATCCAACAAAGATTGGCTGGCTCTCCTGTGCAGCTCACATCCTTCCAGACAATGACTCAGGGATGCAGGTGCCTCCCATCACGTGAGTTCATCCTAATAGGATCACCTACATGAACTGTCACGACAGAGCTATGCTTTAAGACCAGAAATCCTTTCTGCTGATATTTCCCTGGCCAGAACTAGCCACATGGTCCTAACCCAGCAATGCAAAGAAACCTGAGAACTGTTATTTCTTTATGTGTCCAGAAACACAAGTGAAACTGCCAAGCACCTAGGCAACCTCTGCCCTGTTTTGCTCACTCTATTCTCAGGTCCTTGTGGAAAGGTACTGCCTTATCAGCCTGACCAACATATGCCCAACAATAGTTATAGGTATCAACAAATGTTTGAATAAATTAATAAAAAAATCACCCCTGCTTATATCCTTGCCCTTTTGATGAGTATATGCTCTTGGCAATTCTTGCTAAAACCTCTGAGAATATATTTGTTGATTTGTGTTTTGACTTAATAGAAAACTTAACCATTTTGTCATTGTAGCCCTCTCAACTGCTCGGCCCAGGACCGTGGCCATTCCCACCCTAGTCGGTGGTTAGTCTGTGAAGCAGTGCTGCAGCAGCTGTCTAGGTCAAGTTAGAAACAAAGCACAAGCTGTTGTTATAGGGCAGAGTGATGTATCAGCAGTGTGAGAACATGGGCTGGGAGTAAAGAGTGAAACACGTCAGATATCAGAAGGGAGGCAATATTCCAATTGATACATAGTAGCAGTCATGAATCTATGCAATCATCTGACCTCAAAGCAGACACAAAAGATGCAAAACATTTACTAAACTTAGAATATAACCTACTGAAAATAGTTTTCCTTAATAATGGCTGTTGATGTCTTAGGGAGACAATCAACATACTTGAGAGTATGTTGATACTGTGAGCCAAAACATAACCACACCTGGCATGTTTTGGCAAAGTCAACTTATTAAACAGTGTTTTTTCTTTCTTTTGCCTATTGTCAAAAAAAGACCTGAAGTATTCATTATCTATCTATTTCATATTACACAGCACTACTTCATATTACATATTTAACCCTAAGACTAGAGTATGTCATAAAATAAATCCTATGGTATAGTCTGTCTTGAAGCATTGTGTTAGACCTTATCAGAAAAAGGAAAGAAAAGACTAAATTTTGTGCAGCTAGGAATGAAAAGGGTGAAATCACAATGGATATTGTGGAAATCCAGAAAATCATCAATGCCTACTTCAAGAACCTGTACTCTAATAAAATTGAAAATACAGAAAAAATGGACAGATTCCTAGATACATATGAATTACCAAAGTTTAATCAAGAAGATATAAAAATTCTGTAATGACCCAATATCAGTCAACGAAATTGAGAATGTAATTAAAATCTTGCCAACAAAGAAAAGCCCAGGTTCTGATGGTTTCACTACTGAATTCTAGGAACAATTTAGAGAAGATCTAATGCCACTACTCTTCAAACTCTTTAATGGAATTGAAAGGGAAGCAATACTCCCAAAATCATTCCTGGAAGCAAGTATTGTCTTGATAATGAGCCAACCATAAAAGAGAATTATAGGCCAATCTCCCCAATGAATACAGATGCGAAACTCCTCAATAAGATATTAGCAAACAGAATGCAGCAAATCATCAAGAAGGTCTTACATCATGACCAAGTAGGATTCATCCCAAGGATGCAGGGATGGCTTAATATACACAAATCAATAAATGTAATACACTTATATCAATAGGGCCATTGACAAAAATCACATGACCATCTTAATAGTCACAGAAAAAGCATTTGACAAAGTCCAACACCCATTCATGATAAAAAAAAAAACCTACAGAAAATTGGAGTAGATGGTCTGTAGCTCAATCTGATAAAAGCCATCTATGACAAACCAATAGACAATATCTTACTAAACGGTCAAAAACTGAAAGTTTTCACTCTAAAATCAGGAACAAGACAAAGATGCCCACAGTCACCACTCCTATTCAATATAGCTCTAGAAACATTAGCCAGAGCAATTAGAAAAGTGAAATAAATAAAAGGAATAAAGATAGGAAAGGAAGAAATTAAATTACCATTATTTGCAGATGACATAATATTCTATAGAGAAGATCCCAAAACCCCCACCAAAAGACTTCTAGATTTAATAACCAAATTCAGTAGCATAGTCCTATACAAAGCCAACACTCAAAAATCAATAGCTTTCCTGGACATAAATAATAAACTCACTGACAGAGAAATTAGGGCAAAAACAACTTTCATAATAGCATAAACAATGAAATACTTAGGATCAAAACACCAAAGGAAGTGGAAGATCTTTACATTGAAAATTAAAGTATTCTGAAAAAGGAGATCAAAGAGACTGTTAGAAAATGAAAAGATATCCCTTGCTTTTGTGTAGGAAGAATCAACAGTGAAAATGGCCATACTCCCAAAATTGTTAAACAGATTTAATGCAATCCCAATTGAAATACCATTAACATACCTTACAGAACTAAAGAAAACATTCCTAAGATTCATTTGGAACCAGAAGAAACCTAGAATAACAAAAACAGTTCTGGGCTACAAAGGCAAGCCAGGGCGCATCACAATCCCTGACTTGAAATTATACTACAGAGCTACTGTGATAAAAACACCATGGTACTGGGAAAAAATACAGACTTGAGGATCAATGGAACAGATTAAAAAATGAAGAAACAGCACCAAACATATTAGCCACCTTATCTTTGACAAAGGCGCCAAACACATTCACTGGAAGAAAGATAGCCTCTTTAATAAATGATGCTGGAAAAACTGGCTTTCTACATGCCAAAGTCTAAAATTAGACCATGCACTAAACTAAAATAAAAATGGATCAAAGATCTAAATATTAAAACAGAAACACTAAATCTGCTGGAAGAGAGAAAAGTTGGAACTCTTGAGGAAAAAGGTGAGGGCAAAGACTTTATGAATAAAACCTAGATTGCATACCACAAAGAATCAACAACTGGGATCTCATCTTATTAAAAAGCTTTTGCACAGCTAAAGAAGTCACCAACAATTGAAACACGACACACAGAGTGGGAAAAAAATTTGGCCAGTGGTTTCTTAGACAAAGGATTAATATATAGAACATACAAAGAACTGAAAAAAATCAGACCCCCAAAATTTAAAGACCCAGTCCAAAAATAGGCATCTGAAATGAAGACACTTCTCAGATTAAGAAGTACAAATGGCAAATAAATATATAAAAAATATGTTCAACATCACCGGTCATTTGAGGTGCAAATTAAAAAAAAAACAATTCTGAAATTTCATTTTATTCCAGAAAGAATGGCTGCTATCAAAAAATCAACCAACTACAACTGCTAGCAGGGCTTTGGGGTAAAAGGAACACTTCTCCACTGCTGGTGGGAGTGTAGACTGGTACAACCACTGTGGAAATCAATGTGGAGATTTCTCAAAAAAGTAGGATTAGAGTTCCAATTTGACCCAGCTAGTCCCCTTCTGGGTATCTTCCCAAAAGGATTAAAAGCATCATACCACAGTGATATATGCACACTAATGTTTATAGCAGCACAGTTTGTAACAGGTAAATCTTGGAAACAGCCCAAATTCCCATCAACCAATGAATGGGTAAAAAAGATGTAGGTTTTAAAAAAATATATAATGGAGTATTAATCAGCCATAAAGAAGGATAAACTTGAGACATTTCCTTAGAAATGGATGCACCTTGAGACCATACTCTTAAGTGAAATAAACAGACACAAATGTGTAAATGTCACATTGTCTCTCTGGTGTGAGGAACTGAAAGTGTAAATAAGGACCAAAATGCATCATAGATATTGTGAAATAGGAAGAAATTGTTCAAAATAATACCAAGTGTCAGATACTTTGTTAATAATTAAAATTTTTTATGCAAAAAAATATAGGCGATGAGTTGAGAGATAGGAGGTGAGTTTAGAGATAGATCAGCAATTGAAAATATATTCTTTTATGATCATGATACATAGTGTATTTACCATTATTATTCTCTAATTATTTTGTTTTGACATTTTATTTTTTCATAGAAGTGTTTTTATATTTTCTTTATTAATACCTAGTTGTATTACATTAAAAAAAAATAGGTTTTTTAAAAGTATTGTGTCAGGGACCGGGGATTTAGCTCAGTGGTTTTGCTGCCTGCTGCACAAGCGCAAGGACCCGAGTTCAATCCCCGGTACCAAAAAAAAAAGAAAAAGTATTGTGTCAGCTGGTCATGGAGAGGAGGTATTGGTTATTATAAAAAACTAAGACACAAGGAAAAATACACATAATTAACTGTATATATAAGTCAGAGTGAGTCACTTATTTTTTGTGAACTTCATGTCCTAGTCGACAAAATGAAAATATTAAACCAGATTTCTCAGTTCCCATTCAGTTGTCCAAGGATATAGGACATTGTGTTCTGTGTTGCATAAAATGATTTAAAATTGTAGAGTCCCGTTTAGGTACAATAAGACCAAGAGAGCTTACTAATGAGCACATGAGATTAATTTCTACTAAGGATAATGGAATCTATGCTCATTTATTTGGTAGTTTGTCTTTTTAACTTATTCTTGAAAGGTTAGTGCCTCCCGTAAAACAAACGAAAGCACTAGTCAATAAAGCTCAGAATCTTTGCATTTACAAAGTGTTAAGTCCCCCAGGGTGACATCACTTGATTTCTGTGTACCTTGTGACTGTTCTGAGCTCCAACCAGGAGACTCAGTGGCTTGTGTTTCCAGTCTCTTCCCTTTTGAGATGACCCAACACATGTAGAAAGATTTTCCTCCATGCTGGAAGTGTTTCCAAATGTGAATGGTTCTTATGTATTTCAAATAGAGTAATGAAAATTGATTTTGACCTTTGGAGTCAAGCAGATCCAGGTTTGAATCCCCAAAATGCAGATGACCAGCTATACAACCTCTCAGAACTTCAGGTTTTAAAATATGTATATAGATAATACAAATTTGATGCAATTTTTCTGAGATAATTTATGTGGGGCATATATCCAACATGCAAAGCACTTAAAGAGCGGCAGCTGGGTTTATCTGTCATTTGTTTTAAAAGAAAGAACCCTTTGGGTTGTGACAAACAGCAAAATCTTTTGTTTAGTGAAAAGATAGAAAGCAACCTGAACCTCAAATTTTTGAGTCAAAGGAGAAGTGGGATAACATGCTCCAGCCAAGATGAATAATGAAAGAAAGGCAAACAGGTGGTAGGTAGAATGATGTCTTGTCAGGAAGGAGACTACCGTGGTTTTAGTAAAGTTTCATATAGGGACAGCAGAAGAGAAAGCAGTGTTGGGCCCTATGACTGGAATTTTCCATCCTATCTCATTTATAGCTCATAACAGTCCTATAAGGAAAAGTATCATTAGCTCCACTTTGCAGATAATGAAACAATTATGGAGATTAAATAAGTTTTAAAAGTCTGAATCCATACAGCTGGTCCATGGCATAGACTTCAAAAGTCCATTTTCTTTCTTTTTTTTTTAAATTCTTTTATTGGTACATTTTAGGTATACAACACATTTACATTTCTCATTGGGAACTTGTAGCTTTACATGATGTATCTTGGTTGTTATTTTTTCCCCATTCCTAGCCCTTCCTTCACCCCTTCCACCCTTCACTATTTACAAAGACTTTGTTTCCAGTTTTTCCATTTCTCATAATTTTTCCTTTCCCTTCTTTCCTTTCCCCTGCCCCTCCCACTACCCCTAACCCTTTGGACCTTTTCTTCCTATTTCTCATTATCAATTATTCATTCTAAACATTGGTACATTTTAGGTACACAATATAATGACATTCATCATTGGAAATTTGCACCTTTACATAGTCTCTCTTGGTTCTTATTTTTCATCCTTCCCCTGCCCTCCCTTCAACCCCTCCATCCCTCCCTATTTACAAAGACTTTGTTTCCATTTTTCCATTTTCTCATATTAATTCCATTCCCTTCTTTCCTTCCCACTTCCCCTTCCCCTTTGCCCCTTTTCTTCCTATTTCACATTATCTAATATACCTTTTAGTCCTTATTTACACTTTCAGTTTCTCACACTAGAGAAACTATTCGGTATTTATACATGTCTGTCCTATTTATTTCACTTAAGAGTATCGCCTCAATGTCCAGCCATTTAGCTATAAATGTCTCTAATTGCTCATTTTTTATGGCTGAGTAGTACTCCATTTTATTTTTAAAAACACATTTTCTTTATCCAGTCTCCAGTTGATGAGCAATTGGGCTGTTTGCAAGTTTTAGCTATTACAAATAGTGCTGCTGTGAACATGGGTGCACATATATCACTGTGGTATGATTCTTTTAATTCTTTGGGGAAGATCCCCAGCAAGGGAATATCTGGGTCAAATGGGACTTCCAGTCCTAGTTCTTTGAGGTATCTACCATCCTGCCTCCCTCAGTGGCACTGCACTGTTGGACAATATTCTTTGTACTTTATTCAGGTCAGTATTTTAGACTGATGCAAGACAATGGTTTATTCTAAGATCTAGTTCTCCAAATTTCATTAGACTAAATAGTTACAATTTTCCCACGATGATGGGGCTGCTAAAGGGCAGGATTTGTTTGTTTATTTGTTTGTATTTTGTCTCAAAATTCAATTATCTTTTTTTCCAATTAAGTTTATGGATACATTTTAGGTATACAATAGAGTTACATTCATCATTGGGATCTTGTACCTTTACATGATGTATCTTGGTTCTTATTTTTTCCCCATTTCCCTGCCTTCCCTTCACCCCCCCCACCCTTCCCTATTTACAAAGACTTTGTTTCCATTTTTTTCCTTTTCTCAAATAAGGATTAAAATGTATAATTGATATTGTGAAATAGGAAGAAAAGGTCTAAAGGAGTAGGGGAAGCAGGAGGGGTAGGGGAAAGGAAAGAAGGGTTAAGAAAAAATATGAGAAAAGGAAAAATCAATTGTCTTTTTGCTAAGCAGAGGTAAATATTTAAAATATTGAAGACTTTGTCACATAATCAATGACTTGATCACAATATTGTTGTAAACAGTGAATTCTTCCAGTCACGATACATAATCTATTTTGTAACAGTGAGCATACTTACATTTTTAAGAATGTAATGAGGGCTGGGGGTGTACTTGAGAAGTAGAGACTAGCTAGCATACAGGAGGCCTTGAGTTCAATCCCCAGTACTGCAAAAAGAAGAAAAAAGAATGCAATAATCACTTAATAATGTGTTTGTGTTACAAAAAAATGTTTAAATTACATGCAAACTTACAAAAACAAGTTTACAAAGACAAGTAAATTTATAGAGCGATCTGGCCATAAATCCAGCACAAAAGCTATTTTGAAATGTTTCCCAACATTGGAAATGTAAATTTAGTTCTTTTTTTCAGAATAAAAAAGTTAATTTTCTCAAATGCAGAAGTTAAAGTGATACTTCCCTGAACTTTTGCCCCTCTCTGTTCAGATTTCAGTATGACTGACCCTGAGCAATGTAACCTGACTGTCAATGAGAATCATTTCTATCACATTATTTTTAATCAAGGAAACTTATTTCCAAAGACATTGCTTTGTATTAACAGCTTTACCAAAGACTGGAGCCAAAAGCACTTGCGAAGCTGCAGAACGTCCACTGTAATAAAACTGGCCATTCACACTGTGTTCAAGGTTGAGTGCAGCTTCTCAGGGTCTATATTTTGCTACTTTCCCTTCAGGATATGGGAAACAAATTGGCCTAAGACAAGTTAGATGTTTTCAATATTAAAATCAGGGACAAACAGGTTTTGAGTATATAGGTTTCCTCAAGAGGCTCTTTTGCTCAAGTGGTTAAGAACTGCTGAAAGCTCCATAGAAACTGAACCTGTTGTTAGGAGTTAAAAGATAACATAAATAAGTGGAAGGTGAAATGCAGCCCTACAAATCATCAGCATCTTGCTGTGGATCTAAGCAAAAAGGAAGTGACTATGGTATAGAACAATCATCATTAATGCATGACCATTCCCCAGGCTTCCCTTCCAAGTAAACTTAAAGGGTATCTGTCCCTCTCCGCCCAATTCTTTCCCTACCTTCTCAGAAAGATCATTTTTGCCAAGAGGCTTCTCTTGGACTTCATACTGCAATGATCAGATAGGAATGGGGTTGTGTTGGGTAGTAGTTAGAATATATAAGCTAAGGTTGGGCAAAAATTCCTTAGGGTATTTTAGGGAACTCAAAAAAGAAGGCAGTTGGTATTTGTGAGGAGAAGTAGGAGAAAGATAAAACGCAATGTTCAGAGTTACTCCTAGCTGATTTATGGGTGTTGAGGAATCCATTTATGAATCAGAGTGTCTTTAAAATGTTTGCCTTGGTTTCTGAATCATGCTCCTTTGGCCATATTGCCACTCTGAGAATGAATCAGGAGAATGTGGCCCTTTTTAGCTGCCCAGAAATTCAACTAAGGAAGTTTTAAAAATTAACACCTAGTAAAGTTTAATGTATTGGTCAGGGTCTCTGAGCTGGACATTTTTAGTGCACAATATCAGAAAAGGTCATATAAAGAAGTTAGCAAGGACTAATTCGTTCATGTTCAATGCCATAGATTCATGGGAAGATTGTACTTCATTCCTTTGGGGTGATCAGGGTTACATAATTGGGTAAGAGTTCCACAGTATGAGACCATCATGGTGAGACTTAGGAGGAGAGAAATGGAACTCCCCAGGAGGAAAAAATGACACATCACACTGAGAGCTTTAACAAGCATGCTTCATATTAAAGCAGAAAAGTTTCTGGTCAGAGTTCCAGCTTGTAGGATTGAGTGGAGTTTGGAGCCTTATACAGTCAAGGCCCCATCTTATCAATAGATAACAGCTATTAGGTGAAATTTTATCAGTTATGAAAAACACATAGGATAAAGTTGTGCTGTTTGGGTTATATTTCTAAAATACTGGGTATGTTAAGTTTGGAGCTAGTGGTATTCAAGACTAACAGACTTCAATCTGCAGTAAAGAAATAACCTAGAAACCAAAACACAAAGACTATTTATGTAAAAACTAATGACCCGACTTAAAAATATGAGCAATTTGGAGCAAAAGCATATCTGGGCGAGGTCCAGAGTCCTGCGGAAGACACCGAATCACCCCGCTGCAGACAAGCAGGTCTGCCCACGCCCTACAGAGGTCCTGAGTAGCACGGAACACGCCGAATCACCCCGCTGCAGACAGGCAGCCACCTGGTTCCACACTACAAAGACACAGAGGACACCAGAACACCAGACCACTGTACTGAGTCCTGCTGCTCCCAGCCCAGAGGTGGGGGCTTCTGAGCCACTGTCCCACTGCTCCTGGTCCAGAGGAAGGGGTTTCCTGGCCACCATCCCTCCTGCTGCTCCCAGCCCAGAAGAAAGGGCTTTTGGGTCACCATCCCTACCGCTGCTCTGGGCCCCGGTCCCACCTCTCCTAGCTCAGAGGAGGTAATCCGTGCAGGCACTAACAGCCCCCCACCACAGTCAAAATGAGAAAACATGTAAATAAGTCTCAAAACCAGACTTCCAGATCACCTACAGCAACCCCAAAGGGAAATG
>NW_004624755.1:13496324-13512296 GCF_000247695.1 Heterocephalus glaber
GAAAGGAAAGAAGGGAAAGGAAAAATGCTGAGAAATGGAAAAAATGGAAATAAAGTCTTTGTAAATAAGGAAGGGTGGAGGGGGTGAAGGGAGGGCTAGGAATGGGGAAAAAATAAACAAACAAAAAAGAGCGTATCTGGGGAATTCCGACATTTTTTAAGGAATTTACATGAATGTGTGGATAATGTACTAAAAAAGATTTGTTAAAGTCATCATCACTTGAAATCACAAAATTGTTGAACTGTCTCACATGCATATTATGATTTAATATTGATTAGTTAAAGTTATCTATAGGGAAGAAGTGGCAATATAACCTGTTTAGAGTTTGGATCTTCTATGAGTTTTAATTTGACTCTATCTATTGTTCTCTGTCAAATGCCTTGATCTAAGAAGTATTTATTTACACTAATTTACTTCTTTAAATTAAGGCAATTGAAATTGAGAATTTAAGATTGATCCTAAAAAGAGAAACAACATGACACAGTGAAATAGTAGGTTTCAATGAACCAGTCCCAATTCCATCACTTAGAGGCTGTGGGACCTGGTAGTGCATTTCTACTCTCTGGGTCTCTCCTCTCTGTATAAAACTGAAGGTATTGGAAGGAAGCTGTGCTTTTCAGCCTTAGTTCTGATGCTGCATACCTGAGATCTATACCATATTTTCCCCAGAAACAGTGGTTCATTATGAGGCCCATCCTTGGTAGGGAGTAGAGTAGAAAGAAAGTTCAAAAAACTCTTCAAGTCAATTTTAAATTTCCTCTCCCTACCCTCAATGAAAAATTTCTTCACCTGAGAGAATCTGGAATCTCTTTTGATTCTGGAACTTCTATGACAAAAGTTAATTATTTATTTTTAAATCTTTATAATTTCTACTGAAGATATACCCAAATATCTTTTTAAGTGTAAGAAAACAGAGGCTTAGAGCGACTTAGTTTCTGGCCTGAAGTCACACTGCTCCTACACAGAATAGCACAGAGAACTAACTACAAAATCCTGGTCTTCCTGGTGCGGAATGCTGGGCTTCAGTGCTCTCCAGGCACCTTTCTTAGGACATTGTTGTCCTCCTAGATTTCAAGCACAGATCAGTGCTGCAATGAACAATAGCTGAGTGATAATGAAATAGTAATTCCTAATACTAAATAAATGTCTACTGTATTTTGGTCATTGTTATATGTATTTCACATCTCCCCTATGTGATCCTAGGAGAGTTGTTCAATCTTTCTGTGCCTGAGTCTCCTCAGATGTTGCATGCCAATTATTACAGTATTGTGTCAAAGGAGTAAAAGAGTTAATTCCCACTCTCCCCCACTAGCATAGCACCTACATCCCACACACCGGAGCCAAATATTCTTCAGGTCGCTTCTGGAGATGATACTGTTGTCTCCCCTATCAAACAACTCTTATCTATAACAATAAAATTTTCCCAGTAAAACAAATTGTGCAGCAATATGGATCACCCAATACAAGGCTATATGCTGTAACCATGGAGATAGTTTTATATGTTATCTTTAAGAGATGCAGTTTTTAAAATGCCTTCCCATGAGATATGTATCCTTGACTATCCTTAACAGTAGTTCTCCTTTTGTTCATCCAATAAACTGCTGCTTTTATTGAACACTACCCTCCTTTCTTTTTCTCCTAGTTTAGCTCTCATTGTTTCCATCTTGGATTTCTTCAGCTTCATTCCACTGCCTGTAGCCACTAACCCCATTCCAAAATTAATTTCATCCTTCAACATAACTGCTGGTGATACTTACATGTGGCAGTCAGAATTCAACCAGATTAGATCCATCCTTATATTATTCCAGTAGCTTCTCACAGTTCTGGGGATTTTCTCACACTTCTTCATTTGCTACACACAAATCTTCATCAACTGTTTCTTATTCTCTTCTCCAGCATCACTTCAAACCACTCTCCTAATCTCCAGGGCCTTGACCACACTGCAGTCTGTGACCTTTTCTGTCCCTGGACTTTTCTTGCTGCTTTGCATATCTGTGCTTTGAACATACAGCTCTGTCTTCAAGTGATGTTCTTTTGTAAATCTCCCTCAGTACTTCACTGTGACCCTTAAACTGAACATCTTCTCACTCAAGATACAGCGTAAGCACTGCTGACACCAGAAAGACTCTGTTGACAACTTCCCCAACTCTTTGGAATTTGGTTTGCCATATCGCCATGTGCTAACCTCAATCACTACTCCTGTTAGGTTGACCTGTGACATCTTTGAAAACAGAAACTGTTGTTTTCATCTCTGTATTTCCAAGGCATGCTTGACACATAGTAGACACTAAATTCTCCTATGTTGAATGAGTCGATGGATGGATGGACGGCTAAAGGGATGGATGGGTGGATATCAAATTCTCATGTGACTCACATTTCCATAGAAATACATAAACTAATTCACATGACCTTCCTCCAAAACATAGGAAGCATAGTGTTGTATTTTAGTGCTAACAAATGAAGAAAATTGGTAAACTTTTGCTTTTAACAAGACAGCTATAAGCCTGCATTTATCACGCGTCAATGATTACAATGAGAGAAAGGATGTTAATCCCATTCACACAAAAATACTATAGGAGAGTGTAAGCAACCCACGGTCTGTCTCTATATTTGTTATATCAGAAAAGATCCTGGTACAAATTATTTTTTCTATGAAATTTAAGTGTCATTTAAAAATTATTTTACTTGAAGCAATACATTTATGGATTTATGTTTTAATAATTTTTATATTGTTTTTATTTTTATTACCTTCCCCCATCCCTATATTTTAAGTTCCACACAATGCAGGGATAGATATCATGCCAACAGTAGCATATGTGCTGCTAAATTCAACATATGGGAAGAGGTGAAAGAGGAGCTTTAAAAATGATCAATTTACCATTTTTAGAATTTTTTGAAATATGAGTCCTGGCACCTCAATTTTGACACTTATAAAAAACATGCTTACAAAGCTATATCTGTAAGTGCTAAGGGAAAAAATCAAGAATAAAACATGGTGCTGTGAATGATCTGATCAGGAGTTTAACCATTTCCAATTGTGCTATCTTGTCTGTGCTGGACCAAACTGGGGCAAGGGAGGGTCACAGGACAGACAACAGTAGAGGCTGGAAGGTTGGGTCTGACCACGGAAAAGCCACCCACAGAAGACTTCCTTCATTTGTGTTCTTACAACCACCTGCCCAAATCTACCTGGGCTTTTGAACAAGCTCCAAGCTTAGTCCTGGTCAACACTACCATCTCCTATAAACTACTGACCTGGCTTCAACAGCCCTTCATTTTCTTCCCTGCCATGCTCTTTGAAATTTGAGGCCTTGTTTGCTAATACACAAAATATGTCAAGGATATTGCTACACCCTGTGTTAATTTAATTAAGGATTTTAATGAAGCAGAAAATTAATCAAAAGGTTGTCAGAAGAATATGTCAAAATCACTCTTTACCAATTTCAACATACTGTTTCACGATCTTTCAGCTGTTTCTGGCAGCGCCCTTTATGAAAATACTAGAACAGACTGGATGGAGTAGAAACAGAAATCTTCAAAAAAGGACAAAGAGAAATCCATTTTCTTTGTCCATAAAATGGTATTGTAATCTTTATTTATTTTCAGGCCAATAGTGAAGAATAAGCCATGGTATCTTAAAGAGCTCAGAGACATGGAAGGATTCTGAAAAAAATGCAAATCGTGTTTGCTATCATCTTTTTCTCCAGAGAGTCTTTCAGGATCCCTACTCGTAAATTCCCAATTTCTGTGTCCTTGTAATACTCTAAAACTACTTTAAATATGGCCTTTGCTTTCTCTTTTTGGTAAACAGGAAATTGTCTTAATAATTTGTAACATCTCCACTTCAATGGTGAGTAATTTGATTGAAAAAAATAAAATATAATTTCTATACACAGAATTTATACTTTATTTAATATAGTCCTGAAAATTTTGGCAAATGTATACAGCCATGTAACCATCACCACGAGAAAGATCTATTGTGCCGAAAACTTTCCCAAGTCTCTTTGCAGCTGATCCTTATCACACTCTGCTATTCCTATAAACATTTATCTGTTTTCTGCCCGTTTCTGCTTTTTAAAACAATGTTAAGCAAATAGAATCACAATATGTAGCTTGTTGATCCTGACTTCATTCACTGAGCAGAACACGCTTGAGGTTCATTCATGACGTTACATGTAGTTCCTTAATTTCATTGCTGGAGAGTTGTCCATTTGATAGACATGCCTTTGTTCATCTGAGAGACATTTGGGTTATTTTCAATTTGAGGCTATTATATATAAAGAGGTTCTTGCATGAATATAAATTTTTATTCCACTGGGGCAAATACCTAAGGATGGGATCATTGGACCTCATGGTGAATTTAAGTTATACTTCATCAAAGTTTACTTCATAAAACATTGACTGAACTGGTTTTCAGCATTTCAGAGTGGTTGTACCTTTTCTGCAATCCTACCAACAATAGATTCCTACCAGTACTTGGAATTATTCTTTTCTTTTTAAAATTTTATCCACGCCAATATGTCAATTAGTGGTATCATATCCTGATTTTAAGTTGCATTTCCCTAGTAATTGATGTTGAGGAGTTTTTCATACCTTATTTTTGTGGTTGTTATCAGGTTGCTGTAACAAAATGCTGGAGTGGTCTATGAATAACAGAAATTTATTTTTCACACTTTAGGAAGGTGGGAAGGCCAAGAAGCCAGAAGATTCTCTCCTGAGGGCCCATTTTCTGAAGCACAGATGATATTTACTGTAATTTTAAAGTTACACAGGAGTTGCAAAGAAGTTCCAAAGGCGTTTCTGAGGACTCTTAGGACACTAAACAGATTCATGAGGGCTCCATGCTCAGGACATAATCACCTCCCAAAGGTTTCCCTTCCAAATACCATCACATTGGGCATTAGGATTAAACAAATTTGGGAGACAGCCACACATTCAATCCACAGGACCGTATTTCTTTCTCTTATTTACTATACCAAGACCTCCAGTATTGTGTGGAATAGGAGCAGCCAAAGCAGATAATCCTTGTTTTTCTTGGGTTTCATAGAGTGAGATGCACTCTAACTTTCCATATTAAGTGAACTGAATCAGGTTAAGGAAATTCTATTCCTACATCATGAATAGAAGTTGATTATGTTAAGTAATTTTTTTGCGTGTCTTGATATCACATGAGTTTTTTCCCCCACCAGTTGATATGGAGTATATGCAATGATTCTAGAATATGGAATCAATGTGACATTCCTGGGTTTAAACTTCACCTGGTCTTGAAGTTATGCTTTCTCTATATCATCGGATACAATTTGTAAAGTATTTTGCATGCCTGATCAGTTTAGCTAGAGTTTATCAATTTTATTCATCTCAAAGACCCACCTTATGGCTTCATCAATTTTTCTGTAATTTTTATCTTAATTTTACTGACTTTTATTTCTAGTTTAGTGGAGTTTTTTCTTCTATTTACTTTCGGCTTAATTTGCTCTTTATTTTGTAATGTCTTAGTGGGAGGCTTAGGTTACTCATTTGAAATCTTTTCTAATGTTAGTATATATTTAGTGCTATAAATGTTCCTATAAACATTTGCTTTCAAATTGTGAAATTTTGTGACTTATTTCCATCCAGTTGAAAATATTTTTAATTGTGCTTATAGGTTATGTAGAAATGTGTTATTTAGTTTTAAAACACATGAGGATCCTCCAAATAATATTATGGTTGTTATTTGTAAGTTCTCTGTTATCAGAAAACATAATTTAAGAAATGAGTATTTTTAAATTCATTAAGACTTAGTTTACAGTCCATAATTTGTTCTATCTAGGTAAATGTTTTATATATACATGAAAGGAATGTATATCCTGAATTTGGATGAAATATTTTATAAATATCACTATAATCATGTCACTGATACTATCGAAAAAAGTCCCTATATGATCACTAATTTGTAGACATATGTCTATTACTAAGACAGGGTATAATGTCCTCCATTACACTTGTAGTTCTATCATTTTTTGCTTCATATATTTTGAATTTGAAGCTCTGTTAATAGATGCAATATTTCTAATATGTCTAAGTTCTCTTAATAAATTGATATTTTTATGTTTATGAAACCATATCCCTGGTCATTTTTTTTTGAAGTCTAATTAGTCTAATATTTACACAAGCACTTCAGCTTTCTTTTGATTATTTTATTATGGCATAAACATTTCCACCTTTATTATTTTAACCTAATTTTGTCTTCATAGTATATACCTTGTAGGTAATACATTGTTAGTCATGCTTTTTACGCAATCTGAAATATTTGTCTTTCAATTGGAGTGTTCAATTCGTTTAAATTTAATATGATTATTGATATAGTTATATTTATAGCTATAGTGCTGATCATTATTTTCTATTTATCCCATCTATTTTTGTACTCCTCTGTTTTTCTGTATCATGTTGATTGTGTAATTTTTTCAAATTCTTTTTAGCATATGGGCCACACAGTTTCAGTAGTTACTTTGGTGTTTTTTATAAACATTTAACTCATCACCATGTAGCTCTAAATATTATATAACTTCACATATTTTCAATCTTACAATACTATACTTCTATATCCCTGCAGCTTTTCTGAATTTGTAAATATTAAATTTTAATGTCTTCATACATTTTTCTTAACATGTTCAGGGGTTGTTCTACATTCTTGAAAAGGACAAAATTGTAATTAATTTACTAGTTGTAACTAATATACTAATTTACTAATCTTGTCATCCATACAATGTGGAGATGCATTTTGACTCATGGATTTTTTTCTTCACACTATGGTTTATATTTCATATTTCTTCACATCTCATGTAATTTTTTTATTGGATGTCATACTTTGTAAATTTTGCATTGTTAAGTAATGGGTATTCTTTTCTTCTTTAAATTCTTGAAGCTTGCTCTGGGGCACAAATAAGTTACAGTGAAACTCTTTGATCCTTTAAAGTCTTGCTTCAAATTTTATTTCACAACACTAAAGCAGCATTTAATCTAGGGCAAATTTGTTCCCACTACAGTTCCAAAACCTTTTTTAGAACTGCGCACAGCACTGAACTTTTTCTACTCTGGCTGCAACATAAACTATTCCTGACCTCATGTGACTTCTGGGATTATTCCTCTTATTCCATTAAACTAATTTTATTTTGAGTAGATTTTTTTTCCATGTATGTGTGTGCTAGTATTCATCTCAGCACTCAGTGGGGGACCTCTTGCAGATTTCTGCACCTCTCTCTTTATGAAGCTGTCTCCTATGCCTAAATTTTCTCTGTGAGCAGCTATCATTTCTTCTCTAAACTCTGCACTTTTCTTCAGCTAGTGCTTCTCATTGGTATTCTCTCCATTTACTCTAGACTTGAAACTCTCTCTAGTAAGCTTAAGTCCATACTGTTTCTTCTCTAAGTACCACTGCCAGGCACTGCCTATTTTATAATCTCTGAAAAATTGTTGACTTGTACTTTTTATAGAGTTTTACTTTGTTAAGTTTGGCATGACAAATCTGGTATCTAATTTCATCTTTCCTGAGAGCAAAATTCAATAAACAGATTTTGGATAAAGGACGAATGAGTCCAAAAATTTAAAAAGAAAAAAAATGTTAGAATAAAGCATAGTGTTGGTTATTTGGGTTTACAAAATAAGATAATATATAAGCAATATACATATAAAAGCACCTAGTATAGCCTGTTAGTCAGCTTTCTATTACTATAAGGAAATACCTGAGGTCATTAACTTATAAAGAGGAAAGATTTATTTTGGCTCATAGTTTTAGAAGTTCCAGTGAATGATTAGGTGGACTTGCTGATTTTAGGTTTCTAGCAGGAGTACTGGAATGAAATGGTGGGTAGCCCATGACAGCAAACTGCTCACTTCATGACCAGGAAGTACAAAAGAGAAAAAAGAAGAGGCTTGGGTCCCACAATCCCCTTCAAGATTTTCTCCTCAATGACCTAAGAAGCCCCCACAAGGCCTGTCTTCCTAAAGTACTTCCTAATACCACCATACTGGGGGACCAGTTGTTAACATATGGACTTTTGGGAGTCATTCAGTATTCAAATTTTAACAAACACTATCCACCATAAAATTGTCATTCATTGAGTGTTAGTTTAATTCTACTTATCTCTAAGTGGCCAGGAAAATATCCTAGATTTACTGACCTAAACATGCATTTGTTATACTTCAAACACAGTAGAAAATCTCATATACAGCTGTATGATTAAATACACACTAAGAAGACTCAAAAGGACTCAGTTTTATTCTTAGCTTTATTTTGTACTTTGATCTAGACAACTTTTTTTTTTTTGTACCAGAGATCAAACTCGGGTCCTTGTGCTTGCGCAGCAGGTGACAAAACCACTGAGCTAAATCCCCAGCCCTAGACACCTTTTAATATAGACAAAAGACCTGATAAAAGTCTAAAAGGAGATCAAAGAAAATTTTATACTTATAATAATGTAAAACATTTGGTTGATTTACCAGAGTAACGGTATAATGTAGGAAGGCCAAATCTGGGCAACCTAATTTGTTTAATATTACCTGTGAAAGTTTTCACACTATAACACCAGAACTAGTAGGTAAGATAAAGACTATATGTTTTCCAATACTGAAATACTACATTTTCCAATACTGAAATGCTACCTGAAAAATCTACCTATTACTGTAGACTAGGAAATATCTCCATCAAAATTCCCCAAACACATCTCCTACTAGCATTCTTACCAAAATTAATTCATTGTTCTCTATTCATACTCTAGATTGTGTATTTCCCAAGCAGAGAAAACCCTTCATAATTCCTTAACTAGCCCATTTTGCTCCTGCCTTATATCCCACTTCAGGTATCATATTCTCCTATCAGCTTTCTCTGGTATACCAAGTTTGGCTGAGGGCTTCTATCAGTACTTTCTTCTGTCACAACACTTACCACATTACATAAAAGTGTCTACTTACTCTCCAGTCTCTTTCCTAAAATGTTGAGAGCCATCTGGGTAGGGGTAGTGACATAATCATATTCTCAGCCCCTGGTACACTGCTAGAAACATAATAAGCACCCAACAGAGATCTTTGTGGTGTGTACTTTTAAAATCTGGCTGAAAATAAGCTTTAAGAAATGTATTCAGCCTACATCAGAGTTTATCACTATGTTACTACAATAAGGCATCCATTTTCTTTATGAGATCTACTGATAAACTAGTTCATCTTTCCCATCCCATTTGGTTTTCAAATGTCAAGGAGCTGTCCAGTTTCCTGAGTGCTGAAATGTTACCTCATCCCATCATCAAAAGCTTCTGGAACAGGATTTGAAGCATAACAATGGAGCAAATTACATTTATACAGGGGTTCAGGCATTAATAGTGAAGTTCTTAAAGCAAAAAAAAGTAACGGTTCTACTCCTAATGTGAGGCAACACACCTGATCTGTTCCCTGGACTACTGTGCTCAGGTGCATTCAGAAATCCAGCCACTTCTGGGACTTTCTTCATCTACCTCTTAGTCACGCCATTCACTGGTCTATTGACATTGGTACTGAAGGGAACATAGATCAATGGAATGCAAGCTTCTAAAGCTCTACTTACTTCCATATATATTCCATTCATGGCTCTATCTTTTATAGATCCTACAATTCCAATGGGATCACTTTTCTCTTTTAGTAAGCTTGATGGAACTGTCAGAGAACAAATTCAGTTGCTTTCTGTAAAGGTAGAGGGACTAGATTTTAGAGAAATAGCTATCTGTAAAGCCACAACTAGAATGTGACTGTTTTCATTTCTACCTCATTCAACAGAGGTAAAAGGCATTTTGTGGATATAATTTTTTTAGTACCTGTAAAATATGTATTCCAAAGGAACAGTCTTCCCTGAGTAACTCAAAGAAGTTCATCAACCCACCCAAAGTTTACAATGTTAGAAGTGAAAAAGCAGGAATTGACTGGCTCTTCTCCTGCCCTCTGTGAACACCCATTGTGGACTACTCTAAACTACAATATATATAAAACTTTCATTATGAATTTTTGTAGTCCATGGATAGTGATTATTTGTAGTCCAGAGTTTCTTCTGAGAAACATAAACTATTCTGCAGAAATTGTATTCTGATATAAATTATTACTGCTGTAAGACAGATTTTTTAAATTTATTTTTTGCAAGCACTAAACAGTCTAATATATAATAGATATGTTATTTCATTTGATTCTCATACATATGCAATTAGGTGGCTGAAGTGATTATTTTTACTCCCACTTCACAGAAGAGGAAACTAAAGCTTTAAGGAACTTAAGTAATTTGACCAAGATCACATAGCTAATAATTAACGGAGCCAGGAAGCAAAACCAGGTCATCCTAACTCCTGTCTCCCACACAGAGATGCTTGCTTAAATGTCAATAAATTCTTTCTGCAAAAGACTACAGAAATATGCCTCTCACAAAACTTGCAGTGACAGAATCCATGAAAATAAGTTTTTAAATTAGGATTATGCTTTCCTGCTCACAAAGCATTTCCTTATATTTTTTTCTTTTCTCAAAACTTGAGGTTCCAGTGGGTTGCTGAGATTTTCCCTCTAGGACTTGACTTATCCTTGCAAAAACAAAGAGACATTGCTATTGCAACTTAGTTCTTACATCAAATCAAATGAATATGAAGTGTGGGCCCCAACAAAGGGTTCAAGTGGCCCAGATAAATCTTCCTTTAAAAAAAATAAGATTAGTGTCATCAGAAGAATTGGAGTAAATAGCAAATTAAGGTTTTCATTCTCCATGTTCCTTATTTTTTCTTTAAGATAATGTAGAATGTAATTTAAGTTGCTCACTATCACACATCTTAATTGATAGACCTCTTCCTTGTGTTTTGTTCCCCAGAATTAATGTTTGTATTTAATATCATACTGTCATTATCTTGTTTCCTCTACACTGAAAGGAGTTGTCTGTTATTTGCAGGTGTGGAGGGCCAGCTGGAAACACAATTCCCTTCTCTCCTTTCCTCCTCCCACTGATCACTAGTTATTACGCATAATTACATGGAAGCATGTATTAGACTTTATTATAATGCATGACAGTGTGCTTTAAGTAAATTAGAAATTTGCATATAAATTCAGGGGGAAAAACTAAAATGCCATTCAGGACCTTTTGTTTACATCCTGAGGATTTCCAGTTTTTAGGAAATAGCTTCTTTTCTCAGGTTGGTAATCGGAGTCTAAAATTTGAAAGCATAATGAAGCAAGGTGAAGGGGAAGAGACTGAGTCTGTGCTGGTGTTCCTCCTCTCTTTTCTGGTCCCTGTCTTAGTAACCAGCTGGGCAAACTGCACCTTAGTAACCATGCAGGTCATGCATCCACTACCTAGAGCACTTAGCATTTACCTTCCAAGGTTTCAGCCCCTTGTACCAAGTAGGTAGCAGGTGGTGGTTTTTAGTACTTCTATACCTTAAAGAAATCAGAACCTTCCAGAGCAGACACAGTCATGTTCTCTAGCATGTGAATAAATAACAGGTCACAGTGAACTCCATCCTGACCCTCCTCAGCACTTCTGTACAATGCTCCCATCTTCTTTGATCTGGGGAGAGCTGACCCATGCTAAAGAAATGCTTGGGAACTTTTAGACCCTGGAAAAAGGCACTAGAGTGGGTCAGCTGCAATCAGAGAAAGGGGAAAAAGAAATCTTATTTCCTCTTACATTGTCCGTATGGATACTGAATCATTCCTGGTGGATTCCTGGTGGATTCCTTGTGAATTCCTGTCCCTCACTTCACTAAAACAATTTGTGTAACTATATTTTTGCCTCTGGAGACCCCTGGAGGCTATCAGAGGGTGTCATTTTCCACAACAAAATTCTTCACATTTCGTTCTGCAAAGGCTTTGTTTCAGCTCCATCCTATTGTGCATTCATCTCTGCATTTATAAATTCAATGACCAAGAAATCTTTCTGTAAAATTTTTTTTACAGTCTATGTAAACCTGGAGTGATGCTCATGAAATAGAAGATTAAATATTATCTTTGACTTTTAATAAACCTTTGCAAACCAAAAAAGAATTCTATATAGTCTTTTTTGAAAGTACAATTTAAACTTTAGTTTTTTCACCTTTAAAAGGATGGATTTTGAAAAATAGCATTGCCTTAATAGCAATAATAATGTGTCCTTGAATTTTAAAATATCATCTAATAATCAAACACTAATGAAAATATGCGGCTAAAGGGAAACTTCAATTGATATTCCCTTTACAACCAAATATATCTTTGTTGGATAGAATAGAAAATGCTGCTATTAGGTTGAATCATTAATAATTGCCTACAATTAAACATTTTTCACCTAAGTAGCAATTACATGTGGTCCAACCTAAGATATTTAACTGATCAATAATCATTTTGATTCAACCATATATAAAGCAATATTTATACACTTGGGTTATTTATACCTTCACCTTATTCCATAAAGGACTTGAAAGAGGTGATGTCATTTTATTATCATGTTTCCTCTTAAACTAAAAATTATAACAGTTGAGAAGAAATGAAACCAATTTTGTTTGTTTTGTTGTTCTTTCATTTCTTTGTTTTTCTTTTTTTAATAGTTCTCATGCAAGAGTCTTTAGAATCATTCTAGCTGTTAACATCCTCTGAGTGGTTTAGAAAGTGCACAGCGGCTCCTAGTTCTGAAGGGAGGCACTTGTTATTACCCCTGAAGTCCCAGGTGTATTCTACCCTGCGCTTCACAATAGTTGTCCCAGGGCAAACAAAAGAAATCAACTGAAACAGTGAGAAATAGGAAAGAGAGAAAATGCAATTGTCCAAACAATTATTTCCCAGGAACACCAGCATTAATATGGCCAGGTGCCCAAAATTGCCATGAATTTGTCACACCACATATTAAAGGACAAAACTTCAATTGTTCCAGGTCAAGGGTTCCTACAGAAGGTGATGAGTAAAACACAAAAAACACTAAAATAATAAAAATAGAATAAAGTCCCATTATTTGGGATAAAAGTTGACCTTTTTTTTTTGTACCAGAGATCGAACTCAGGACTTTGCACTTGCGAGACACTTGTCAGAACCACTGAGCTAAATCCCTGGCCTGAAAAGTTGACTTCTAATATGAAAAAAGAAAATTATGCCCCACCCTCAGTCTCTCAATGTTTCAACTTTTACAGAGGTTCCTCTGTTTTCATTAAAAGCAAGGAATATGAAAAAGAGAAATATTAATCAATTCACTCCACTAATGCGGTTGTATGTATGCATCTTCTACTCCTATAGAAATAAGTTTTTAAGTTATATATTTATAGAATGCATGACTAACTTTATTGCAAAACCTCAGGAATTAAATAAGGGAATAAGAATTGAAAAAATTCATAGAGGATTTATAATGTAAATTTCTTATTTAAAGCTGAAGATAATGAACCCAAACATATTAACTTGAAATTAGAATCCAGTTATCCAGTAATCATTCCACCACACCACACCACTCCTCAAAATTAGTAACTGACTTTAAATTAAATCAAGTTCTCCACCTTCTCAAAAAATTATTTCAAATCAACCAAAAGTAAGCACTATGGCAGAAGTTACAAACTGTCTCCCAGGATTCATTCTCCCTATTCTCCTTTGCAACAGAAACTTAAGTATTTAGTTGGACAGATTATCATAAAAACCAATTTCACAGTCACCCTTCCAGTTATACTATCTGACTCATTTCTGTCCAATGAAATATAAAGGGGTGGGGTTAGTGAAATGTCTAGGAAATATCCTTTAAAAGAAGTTGTCTACATTTTTTCTTCCCCTGCTCCTTCCTTTTACCAGGAAGGAGCTAATATGTTGGCAGAATGTGTTGGTAATGTTGATAATGTTGGCATGTTGCTAATATGTTGGCAGAAACCCTAGTATCCATTTTGGACCAAGAGATAACCTGCTGGGCATGGTGCAGCAATAGGATAGAAGCAGCCCGGCTGCCTGCTAGCCATGGAGCACCCACCCTGGCTCTACCTACAGCCAATAGGCAGAAAAAAAGACATTTCCCTTTTTCATATGCTTAACCCTCCATTTTTGGTGTTTTTCTGTAGTAACCAGGCAAGTCATTAGACTAATGGAAGTTATCTAATATAAGTATATTCAAAGTTTATCATCTAGAAGACCTTAGAAGGTACCACCACTCCCAGCACAGAGGAAGGGGTCTCCAGGCCACCCTTCCACTGCTCTCAGTGCAGAAGAAGGGGCTTCTGGGCCACTGTACCACCACTCCCAATGCAGAGGAAGGGGTTCTGGGCCACAGTACCACCACTCTCAGTGCAGAGGAAGGGGCCTCCGGGCCACCATTCCACTGCTTCCAGCACAGAGGAAGGAGCTTCCGGGCCACCATACCACTGCTCCCAGCACAGAGGTAGGGGCCTCCTAGCTGCCAATCCACCACTCCCACCCCAGAGGAATGGGCTTCCAGGCCACTATTCAACCACTCCCAGTGCACAGGAAGAGGCTTCTGGACCACTATACCACGGCTCCCAGTGCACAGGAGGTGAGCCGCATGAGTGCCTACAGCATCCCCCTGCCCGTTGAAATGAAAAGATACATAAATAAGTCTCAAAACCAGACTGTCAGATCACCTACAGCAACCCCAAAGGGAAATGAGATGGAACACTCTAATACTCAACCACCTGAATTCCCTGAAAGGGCAACAGAAGAGGATCTGGAAAAAATGAAATCAGAAATAATTTCTCAGATAACAGCAGAAATTGTGCTCCTACTGCAAAACATGACTGATAAATGTAGACAGGAGTGAGAAACATGATGGAATCCCAACATAGGAAACAAATGGAATCCATAAAACAGATGCAGACAGATTTCCAGGAGATTAAAAACTCCACTGAAAGTCTACACAGCAGAATGAGCCAAGGTGAGTACAGAATTTGAGATATAGAAGAAAGGATTGCAATTAGTGACCAGGAAAAGAAAAATTGCTTCAAAATTATAAGGGACCATGAGAAATCAATCCAGCAGCTGTTAGACAATGAAATGAAGAATAACATAAGATTAATTGGAGTCAATTAAGAAACAGGAGAGAGTGCAGATGATAAAAAAAAACTCTTCACAGAAGTGATAGCAGAAAACTTTCCAAGCAGGGGGAAAACACTTGACTTACAGATAAGTGAGGCATATAGGACTCCAATTAGCCTTGATCAAAAAAAATCTAAACATAGGCATATAATTGTTAAGATTCCAGAAACTCAATAAAAGAACAAAGTTCTACAAGCAGTTAGAGAAAAGAAACAAATCACATACAAAGGAAAGCCCATCAGAAACACCAGACTTTGCAGTGCAAATCCTGAAGACAAGAAGAGCTTGGAGTGACATATTTCAAGCCCTAAAGTAAAACAGCCTCCAACCCAGATTGATGTACCCTGCAAAAGTATCTTTCAAAATTGATGGAGAAATAAGACACCTTCATGGAAAAGAGCACCTTAGGAATTTCATGAATACCGAACCAGAACTTCAAAATATTTTAGACAATATCTAGGAAAAGACAATGAGGATCACAACCACAGGAAGCACAGCATAATGAGTGCAACAGGTGCAACAAGAATTTAAATGTAAAGGGGGAGAATCCAACAAAAAGAAAAAGTCATGAAAATGATAAGTCAATACCTACCAGTTATAACCATCAATGTTAATGGTCTAAACTCACAAATCAAAAGAAATAGACTGGCAGAATGGGTCACGAATCAGGCCTAACAATATGCTGCATACAAGAAACAAAATTAATTCAAAAAGAAACTCATAGACTGAAACTGAAAGGGTGGAAAACAATACTCCATGAGATGGGCACTGAAAAAAAGGCAGGAGTATTCTCTTGGCAGATGAAGTGGGTTTCAAACCAACATTGCTTAAGAGAGACAAAGAAGGACACTACATCCTTGTAAAGGGAACAATCCAACAGGAAGAGATGACAATCATAAATATCTATGCACCAAACACTAGTGCATCCAACTATATAAAACAAATACTAAC
>NW_004624755.1:13519033-13630813 GCF_000247695.1 Heterocephalus glaber
TCTGCACAGCAAGAGAAACCACCAGCAGTGTGAAGAGACAACCCACAATGTGGGAAAAAAATCTTTACCTGCTGTTCCTCAAACAAATGTCTACTATCTCAAATCTATAAAGAACTTAAAAAGATCAGACTTCACAAATTTAAAGACCCAATCCAAAACTGACATCTGAAATGAACAGACATTTCTCAGGCAAAGAAGTAGAAATAGCAAATAAACATATGAAAAAATGTTCAACATCAGTGGCCATTCGAGAGATGCAAATGAAAACAACACTGAGATTCCACCTCAGTCCAGAAAGAATGGCTGCTATCATGAAATCAACCAATAAAAAATGCTGCTGGGGCTGTGAGGAAAGAGGAACTCTGCTCCACTGCTCGTGGGAGTGTAGACTGAGTTCAACCACTGTGGAAATCAGTATGGAGATACCTCAAAGAACTAGGACTGGAAGTCCCATTTGACCCTGCTCTTTCCTTGCTGGGTATCTTCCCCAAAGAATTAAAAGAATCATACCACAGTGATATATGTGCACCCATGTTCATAGCAGCACAAGTTGTAATAGCTAAACCTTGGAAACAGCCCAAATGCCCATCAACTGGAGACTGGATAAAGAAAATGTGGGGGTTTTTAAAATAAAATGGGAGTACTACTCAGCCATAAAAAATGAGAACTTGGAAATATTTATAGCTAAATGGATGCACATGGAGGTGATACTCTTAAGTGAAATAGATAGGACACACATGTTTAAATACCGAATAGTTTCTCTGGTGTGAGAAACTTAAAGTGTAAATAAGGACTAAAAGGTATAATAGATAATGTGAAAACAGAAGAAAAGGGACAAAGAAGAAGGAGAATTTGGAGGGGTACAGGAAAGGAAAGAAGGGAATGGAATTAATATGAGAAAAAGAAAAACTGGAAACAAATTCTTTGTAAATAGGGAGGGATGGAGGGGTTGAAGGGAGGGCAGGGGAAGGGAGAAAAATGAGAACCAAGAGAGATTATGTAAAGGTGCAAATTTCCAGTGATGAATGTCATTATATTGTATACTTAAAATTACCAATAAAAAATAGAAGCCTTTAGAATATTTTAATTAATGTGACTTAATAATGGAAAAAAGTTTGATTTAAGCTATGATTTCTTTATCCTAAAGGGATTGAAACATTAATTGAAATTTATAAATTCCATTCTCATTCCTGCCCCCTGGGTATAATGAATGTCTAAATCCTGACAAGGTACAATATCCAAGGCAAGCCCTTTGATGAGAAGCAGACAGACAACGTTCATCATTTTCTCTTCTAAATCTTAATTTAAAAACATCACAATCTCAGATATGTAATTTGACTATTTATCACATGCATGGAGGCAGAAGTAAAATAGATGCTTCAAATAATCTGTAGGCTTAGGTCATGTCTGTTTGTGTGTTTGTGTGTGTGTTCACACATGGGTCCACTTGCACATGCCCAAGTTCAGTACACCATCAAATCACCATTCTCAATACCTTTTCCATACAGGCACTTAAAAAAAAACCTATCTGAACACTTACCAAGCAATATTATTTCAAGGAAAATCAGATGTCATACAGTACTCGTTCTTACCTAGCTTTTCTGTTTATCCCTAATTTTCATGATTGCCCAAAGGACTCTTCTTTCTTTTATGACAAAAAGTTCTTACTCTGAATTCCTAGCTCAGAAACACATATCTCATATGAGACTAGGAAAACATAAGATAACAATAATAAAAGTAATAATAATTTCATTTTTTCAACATGCTTTCACACAAAAAGTTCCAAGTGCCTTATAAATTATATATACAGAAATCAATTAACCTCCTACTAAAAGGCTGTTACTTAAAAGGAAATTCTCTAAAGTGTTGTACAGCAGGAAAGAAAGTCTACCATGTCCACATACAGTTGCCGGGAGAGTTTTAGAGAAGTGTAATTCCCTACTCAGCAGCACTAAAAGCTTTGAACAATCCCTTTTAAAAATCATCAAGGGAGCTTTTAATCACCAAAAGTAGTCAATTCTCTGTTTTGGGTCTCATCCAATCAAAGTGAAAACTTTAGCCACAGAACAGTATGCCAAATTGTCAGAGTTTCTGAAGTCAGCGTGACTTCATTAGCAATAGTCTTTTTGCCAGTGACTACAGAGTAAGAAAAATGGAAAAGATCAGAAGGGAGGCAAAACTGTTACTTTTGAATCTGATAAGAACTAGAATGCATTAGATGCAGACATTTTTCCCCTATACCTACATTTTTCAGTCCAGACCCAAAATCTGAGAACCATACTTCAAGACCAGCCACCTACCACAAAGGGTAATGGCAGGGAATTTTCTTTATACCCCTTGTCAACCTGTCAACTCTTCCCAACCTTTGGAGACTGTGATTTGGGTAATTGCTTTCTCCTCTGTGAAGCCTTCTGATTGTCACTACATAAGGTTGATCACTACCTTCTGAGTTGCATCAGCTCATTTTCATGCTGCTAACATAGTATGCAGCAGTCTTGCAAGAGATATTTTCAAATTTTTCTCCTCCACTAAAGGATTCCATCTTCATGTGTAGTGATGATACTTTATCACATTTGAACCCCTAGCAAAAAGCCTGCACATAGTAGGTGCCAAATGTTTTATTAATGACTGAATAGTCTAGCCCACTATCAACTCTAGCCTAAACTATCACAATACATCCTAGGATCATCCTATGATAATTCTTCCCCCCACTCACTTATTCTCGATGCAGCAGCAAAAAGATGATCCCACCAAAACTTCCTACTACAGCTCCCTCGTCCTCCTCACCTGAACCATCATGGTTGCTTAAAATCCCTCCATGGTTCTCTTTCTGAGAACAGGGCCCAAACTCCTTACCACTCCATGTTCTACAACCAGGATTTTTCTCCAAAACAATTTCCCAAATTAATTTCCCAACTCTCTTTCTCTTCTTACTATACTCCAGTCATACTAGCCCCTTCCATTCCTCCTCAAACACACCACATTCTTTCCCTCCCAGAAACTTTCATCTGTATTAATCTCTCCAGTTGAAATGCTCTTCCCAACACAATATTCTCATCTTTCAAATCTCAAGTTCATGTCATGCAGCCTCCAGTGTTAGGAGAAAATTTGGCAACTTCTACTGGTTTTTATGTTAGGCTCCTGGGTTTTTAAATTATATTTTAAAGTTATTTTATTTTTTGTTTACTTTTTTATTGATAGGGTCAAAATACATCATAGGCTCCATTAGGGAAGGGATAATGTCAGTTATCCTTCATTATACCCTCAGCATGTAGTACAGTGCTTGGCACCTTTAAATACTCAGCTACACATAGCATGTACAGCTAACATCACTTGGTTTCTTCCATTAAAGATTCTGCCTCACAAAGATGGTTCCACCAGACTGGAATAAACTTCTGAGGCAGATCAAGTTGACAGAAAAAAAAGTCAACTAAAATGAATATCTGTGAAACTTAGAAAAGATTAGAGAAGTGACACTTCCTATAGTGGATGCTATTTGCCCATGTAAATAAGTGATAATAATTCACTGTGCACATCTCGCAGTGGCAGTCCCAGGATGTCTGCCTGGATACTTCACCATAGCATCACCTTCTCCAGAGATTCTTCTGGTTCTCTCCACTGGGCCCAGATGTCCTTCCAGTGTGCTCTGGAGATATCTAATGTATCTCTCCAAGAACATGAAGTGGCAGATGTTGATGGAAAGAATTGCTGGAAATAGATGATACAAATTTTTATACTACATGCTAAAACATTCCACATTTATCTAATGGAGTAACAGGAAAATAACTGAAAGCATGATCAGGTTTGTAGTTTAGGAAAAAAAGTCTGACTAATCTGCAAGAATAGTGGATTCAAGAAAAGGAAGATTAGAAAGTAAGATAGTTGTCAGGATACCACAGTGACCAAAGATGAAGAGGATCTGAACTAGGTTAATGGGAAAAGAAATAAAAATATAAGTATGGATTTAGGAAGTGTACAGAAAATGGATTCTACAACACTAGGCCATCTTTATATTAAAGTGAGACAAAAACAACGATTGTTTAGGAGAAACAATTGGGCTTGCAGAAAAGATAATTAATTTTAGTTGGAAAAAGAAGAGTTTGATGTTATGGGGAACATCCATGTAAAAGTGTTTAGTGGGCAACTGTGGACCACATGAGAGCACAGGTAACCTTGAGATGTAGACTCAAAGCCATTGGTGGTCTTATGTCTCACCCACAGATGACTTTGTTGATGGCCCTACATACAATGATAAATGGCAGGCCGAGGCATATTGCTTCAGAAATTACTCATAGAATTCCCACAGAATATATGAAAAGACCAACTTTAAATAAGATTTCATCCTAACAGAAAAAAAACCCATATACTATATGTTCAGTAAATAATTACTGACTTAATTTCATATGAATTACCAAAACAGAACCACAGTTCATTCACAGTCTTGCTATGTAGTCCAGGCTGGCCTTGAACTCACTATGTAGCACAGGCTGGCCTCCAACTCACAGCCACCCTCCTACCTCAACCTCCTAAGTGCTGGAATTACAGGTGTGAAACACCATGCCCGCTTGTTCACAATTTTTAACACTTAGTCATCATCTCAAACTGCTTAAGAGAAGGTTCTCTGACTTTAGAAATAAAAATATGAAATGCTGAAGTTATTGAAATACATCACACACAAATTGGCCAACATGTTATATGTTTGACACCTAGTTCTGTAATGAATGTATATTTTGTTCCTTTTGCTTAAGAGGATCCCATCACAAGTTTCACAAAGCAGGCTATTGCATTATCTGCATCCACGTAAGTCTGATGGTAAAGTTTAGCTGTTCACAGTATGTGATAATACTATCTGAGTTCAGCTAATGTATGTAAGAAAATGCTATTGAAGTGGAAACTAAGTGTACACTAGTGTAAAGTTATAAGAACTTACAGTAAACCAGGCACTGTTTGTTCCCTCACTAGTTCGTTAAAACAACTATAGATGTAAACATTATCTCAATTTTTTATCACCCACCAAAACTATCAGAGAAGTTAGTGACTTGTCCCAATCACAGGAGTAATAACTGCTGTACTTGAAAGTCAAACTTCATACCTTTCTCTCTCTAAAATTTCATAGGGTCTTTCATTTTGGGGAATCTGGAATAGTCAGTGACTTTTTCCTCCAAACACAAAGTTGTATCTAACAAAGTAAATAGTGATTCCATGCATTCATATATAATTCTTGGATACTGATCATACTGTGTTCATCACTCCAAAATTCCACTGCAGTGACATTCTGCTGCTGCCTACTCAGCCAGTCCATCAACTTCATTTTGACTTCTAGTTCTACTGACTTCTTATTTTGGCCAATCGTGATGATTAAGCTTAACTGTCAACATGGTTAACTTGAAAACTTCCTAAGGCATTAGTAAAGTACTCTTCTAGGTATGTATGGTTGGGTCATGGTGGCATGACTTTGGGTACTATATATGGTCCCTGGCACCTCTTCTTTTCAATGGCTCTGCTTCCCAGTCACCATGAACTAGGAATCTTTGTTCTGCCATGCCCTTCCACCATGATGTTTGTGTTTTGGAGCCAGCCAATCTTGGACTGAATTCCCTGAAACCATGAGCCAAACAAACTTCTTGTCTTAGTTACCTTCATGTCACTGGTACACAAGGCCCAACACTCACAATTTAAAGAAGAAGAGGTTTATTTTGCTTCATGTTTCAGTCTAAAATCTGCTGATTCCAAGGCAGGATCCATGGCAGAAGGACATGGTGAAGAAGAGCTACTTATAGCATGGAGGACAGGAAGCAGAGTTAAGCCTCCTTAACTGGAAGGTAAATAGTTTTCTGGGTTATGCCCACAGTGACCCACCTCCTCACCAGGCCCCAATTCTTAACAGTAAATCAGCAATAATGCCTCTATAATCTAATCACCTTCCAAAGGTCAGCCTATGATTTCATGAGGCTTTAGGGGGGATATCAAGATATAAACCATTACACTTCTTCTCCTTTAAATTATGGGTGTCAAATATTGTGTCTCCATGACAGAAAAGCTGACTAATACATGCATTCCGTTCTAACCACTGTGGTTCATCATTTGAACACTGCCCTCACTAGCACTGCATACCATTTGCCTCTTAAACTTCCACTTGGCCAGGAGTCCCATTCATGGGTTAAATCCACAGTAACCAGTGCTTATTCCCTGCAGAAAAAGCGTTCATGGGGCCAGCTTCATGTGCTTATGACCTATGCAGTTACACAGGTGCCATTTCAGAGAGCTCCTATGTATGGTTTCATGCTTTACTGACATTGTCTTGAAATTCTTAATAATTAATGAATAAGATATATTTTTATTTCACACTGAGCTCTACAAATTATACTGCCAGTCCTAGCTCATAAAAATTTCTGAGCTCACATAAATTTCTTGACTTCTGTTTTAGATTTCTCTTGACTTATTTTTATAATGATGTATTTAATTACATTTGAGATGAAATACAAAAGAAAAAGAGCAATGAGATAGCATGGGAAACTAAACTAGTTAGGCAGATTAGAGAAGCTTTCTTAAGAATGTCAGATTTTTTTCTGGGATCTGAGGAATGAGTACATACTAATTAGGCCAAAGCTAAGAGAAGGGCATCCCAGGCAGATACTCAAAGTATGAGGCATGAGTGGGTTAGCAGGACTAACCAAGGGTACTTAACACAACGGAGACCAGGAGAAGGTGAGGCAGCCAATAGTGAGACTGTGTACCATGCTAAAAATTGTTATTTTAATCCCATAATGGAACAAGTGGCTCCTATAGCATTTAAACCAGACAGTGACAAGATCCAATTTATATTGAACAAGGCCACACCAAGGCCTCCATTTTTTATACTCTGAATTTCCCTTCACTTCACCTTGGCATTTGCCATATTCACAGTTCTTTTTCTCAAAGCTCTCTAGGTCCAAGCCTTTTCACAATTAAATGATTACTTCATCTACTCTTTTGGGTAAGGTTGAAGCTTCCCAACTTCATACTCTTCATCACCCCTCCTGCTGTTAAAACACAATCCTCCCAACTTTTAAAAGGTTTTGTGTTTACTAAAAACCCCCTCCCCTCTTGTCTTAGACAAGGTGTATCTTATATTTCTTCCCAGCTAATCCTTCCAACTATGCTCATAATACCACTTTCTTCTACCCTACTGGCTTTCCCTCCTCTCCACTGACAGGATAATCAGATCCATCTCTTTTTCAGGCACCTGTGATCTCACTCTGCCCAACAGCTCTTGCTCTTCATCTTAAGGGTGCAGCTCTATGCTTGCAACCAAGTCAGGATAATGAATGATTATCTCTTTCTCTCTTTCCTTACCAACCAGATTCTTAAAATACTAGTCTAAAGCTTCCATCTCCACTTTAACTCCATGATTTGGATTTGTATCTTTCCTTTTTATATGGCACTCAAGACTCTTCTCTTCAAATATATATCTTTCTGATTGCTTTTTTGAAGGAAGTAAAGGCATTTTAAAATGTCATCTTAGTTTGAATGCATTGTTTCAGCTTGTCAAGATCTTTTGATATTCTTAATCTGATAGCCTACATATTTCCTTTTCTTCCAGCTGTGTGTGATCTTAAATTTTACAATGTGTGATAATGACCTTGTGAATGAAAGGGCATAGGCAGAAGTACAATTTAACACCAGTTCAGAATACAGCCAAATGTGATCACAGACAGTGTATTGCAATTCTGTGCCTATTTTCAAATTCATTCTTCTAGACAGTTACATTTTCCACTGTAGCAGTTACATTCAAATTTCCACTTAATAAATAAATGGCTGAACTGTTGCTATCATTTCTAGTGCTAGGAGCATTAGCAAAAAATCTAATTTAATAAAATTATTTGCTAAAACATAAGAAGAAATCCATAGGTTACATATTAGAACAAGAACACAGAAATAGTGAATGGAAGAAGGAAAGTACTTTCATGGTTGAAAATTGAACTAGAAACAAAAGCATAAGAGTCTTATGTCCTATTAGACAGTCCTCATTTTAGGCAACAATGGTTTTCCCAGCCTGCCCCAGGGCATTATTACAGGTTCTCATGCTGCCTGCTCTCATCAAAGCAGCAAATGTGAACAAAGTTGCCCCATTTGTGTGCAAAGGTTACCGTCACAGTCACATGAGATGGGCACTGAATGGGATGGTATTGAGGTTCAATACTTATTGAAGCTTGAGGTTTTTGAAAAATTTACTGGCCTAAAACAAAGCAGAGAGGGAATCTAATAACATTGCCTGGTAATTAGAGTTATCTTTAATAGAGCATTATATCTTGTTTCTATAACTACAAGCAATTAGGTGATTATTAGTGTCCAGTAAAAATATGCCATTAAGCGTTAAGGAAAAAATACAGATGAACAATAATCGCACTGTATTTTAACATAGAACTATAACCTGAAGCATAATAATTTTCCTGTGCTATATCTCCAGAGTATAAATAAGAGTGTAAAAATGATTTGAAAAAGAGAAACAAACGAAAAAAGGAAAAATTCTGTCTGAACAAATATAGAACCCCATGCTAGCTAAGAACATGGACAGTTGGAGAGAAAGAAATGATAGAATGTTATAGTGACCTGTACATATAATGGTTTCCCTCTACCAAGTCCTGCAGACCCTACTTCTTGGATTGATCCCTACTGCAGAAACTCCCAGCTCAACCATCAACATACCTTGCTTCCACTGGTGCAGGACTCTAGTAGTACTCTCCTAAGTAGTCTCATTGCTTTTGACCTGTGTGCTCCTGCACACTCTCTGTCCTATCCCTCTCTAAAAGAAAATTCTAATCATGTCACTACACACCTTAGAAACCCTCTATTGTTTCCTTCTATTTATCAAGTCCAGATTCTGTAGCGTAGCAATCTAAGCCCTCACTGGTAAGTGCTCACTAACCTCCTCTTCATTCTCACTTCTAGCTAACTACCAGCTTCATGCAGTCAGTCTCTACCTTCTCGTATGGCATCATGGTGCCATCCTCACATTAAACATTGTAGAAAGTCTACCAAGTTCTCTCTGTGCTGATCTCGATGGCTTCTCTTCAGGCAGCAGAGAAAAGTACTTAGGAGCATTGCTTAAGGCTGTGCAACCTACGTACCTAAATTCAATCTCCTGTTAGCTCTGTGACCTTGGAGAAGTTACTTAACATCTTTGTCTCAGTCTTCCCATCTGCAAAATGGCACTACAGTTAAAGTGCCTATCACATGGCACTTCTGAAAGGCATAAATGAGCTGTAGCACAATGTTTAGACCATAGTGAGAAGTATGGTAGTCTCCTTGTATCCACAGGTTTAAGTTCTAAGACTTCAGTGGATGTCTGAAAACATGGGTAGCATTAAAACCTATATAAATTATGCTTTTCCCATACATACAAACCTATGATGAAGTTTAATTGGCCAGTTAGGCACAGTATAAAGTTAACAATGACAACTAATAATAAAATTGAACAATAGCAATGCACTATAATAAAAGCACTGCCAGCGTCACTACTCTTGTGCTTTGGTCCACTATTAAGAAAATAAGGATTTCTTGAATGCAAGCACTGTAATACCAAGGCAATTGATCTGATAACCAAGACAGCCACTAAGTGACTAATGAGAGGGTAGCTAATATAGTGTGGATACACTGGATAAAGAGATGATTCATGTTCCGGTGGGATGGAGCAGGACAGCACAAGATTTCATAATGCTAATCTGAAAGATGCACAATTTTAAAACATTGTTTGCTTCTGGAATTTTCCATTTAATATTTTTAGACTATTGTTGATTAAAACTACAGAATGTAAAACCATTTATAAGGAAAACCAAGGTATTCAAGTATTCATTTTTATTATTTTTACTGATTTTTGTTATCTTTCTCCATTTGGCTAATTTTTGGTGTTCCTTTAATACTTCAATCTAATGACATTTTTCTCTCCACCTCACTTCTCCCACTTTCTCACCATTAGGCATTAGACACTTTATTTTTCTCTTCTCCCATTGAGCAAAGGACGTTGGTGACCTAATCAAATTGCATTAACTCATTTAGTGAGCATCTACTATGACCTATGTAACCACCAAAAAATCTAATATGGCTTCCATTATACATACAAGAACTCTGAGAATCAAAGAAACAAATGAATAGTCCTCCTTATACAAGCAGAAGGTAGAAAAACTGGAGCTTAAATTCAGCCAGTGAAATTTATGCATTACAAGATATTTCAATTAAGAATGGTGGCCTTTCATATGCTTGGTAACCACACGTGACATGTATCCACTGCACTGAACAGGGAAGAATGAAGGAATATAAACTATAAACAAAACTAATAGAGAATTTCACCCACTTTATACAGGTTGACTTAAACTTAAACAATGTAAGTAGAGAGCATATGTTTTCAATCCAACCTAGTGTATTAGTTAGCTTTGCATCATTGTCTCAGCAATGAGAAGGTGACTATGATGGATTTTCATACCAAAGAAATGGGGTCACTCCTGTGATGCTTCCTGACCATGTAGTTCAGTAGCCTTTGGAACTGGTTTGTGGGAGTAGTTTGGAAAGGTTTGGAGATGTTAGCTGGAGGAAACCTAGAATACTGCAAGCTGAACTTGATGCAGATTCTTGTCAGAGCTCAGAAGATTTAATGAAAGAGCAGACAGAAAAGACTAGGCTGAGGAGGTTGCAATAGGGATCAAGGACTCCATTGGTAGTTGGACTCATTGCTATTTGTGTTATACTCTGCCAGAAAATTTGCTTACATTTTGCTCATGTTGTGTGACTTTATGGGAAATTGAGATTAAGGGCAGTGGATTAATTAATCTGGCAGAGGAAATTTCAAGGCATCTCAAAATTCAGGCTGTAGTATGGGTATTGTTGGGGGCTTTTGGTTAAATTTACATTGAAAATCAAGAGCAAAAGTCACAGGTGAGTAATTTTTAAAATTTTGAGTTTCACCAGAAAAGAAGTTTCTATGAAATTGGGGCCTGTAATGTTGGAGCAGAGGAGAGCTTGGCTGCTGAAAAGATTAAAATGAAGCCAAGTATTTTATAACAGGACACTAGAAAAGACAACTTTAGGGCATCACGGGAACCAGCAAGATTCTCCCCTTGAAAGGCTCAAAATTGCAAAGGTGAAAGGTTTTACTTTGAGAAGAGAGACCAAGGGCATTATGCTCACAAAAGAGAATGGCAACCTAGGGCATTGATTCTCTAGGATTCAGTTCACAGTGCTCAGCTATCCAAGCACTCAGAAGCAAGCCAGCCATGATTCAAGGGGGCCAAGGGCTGGGGATTTAGTTCAGTGGTCCTGCTGCCTGCCTCATAAGCACAAGGTTCTGAGTTCGATCTCCAGTGCAAAAAAAAAGTAGATAATCATTGAGGGGGCCTGGCTACTGCTTGAGCTGGTGACAGATCTTGACATCCTCCACATTGTCCTCATTTTACAGGCATGCAGAATGCAAGAGTAGTGTGGTTAGGGAGGCCTCCACCCAAATTTCACAAGAAGGCCTGGGATGCCAGACAATGTGCTCCTGAGAGGGCAATGCATGAAAATGTGAGAGTGAACCAAAAGTGCAGTGGAGACCCTAGAAAACTGGAGAAGCTAGGAACATGGACCATCTAAGGAAAGCTAAAAGGAGTCAGCAAAGCCATTCCAATACAGAAATCATGAGGGCTACAAAGACTAGCAACTCTTAGGGGCAGTGCCATCCAAGCTGTTTAGAGTTCACATCTTGCCACAGCTTGACCCAAGTGTAGGGCATGGATCTATGGAAATTAATGTTTGCCCTGCTGGGGTGTTTTTCTTTCTTTGGTCCAATTGCTTTCTATCCTTCTGACCAATATTTATCCTGTGCCACTGTATGTTGGCAGTGTTCAATGTTCTTTGATTTTTACGGGGGCTCGCAGCTAAGAGTTTGCTTTACATCTCAGAGAACAATTTGGGCTTAGACTTTTAAGTAATGCTGGACTTCTTAAGATTTTGGGAACTCTTAGACATGGACTAAATGTATTTTAAATAAAGAGCATGCATGAGTCTTTGCCAGGTCAGAGGCTTTATATCTGGATGTTGTCCAAAAGCTTCATGTCCTCAAAGGTGGAGCTTTTGAAAGGTGATGGGATTCTGGGGCCATATACCTGACTTGCTCTTAGGAGGTAGGGTCTGGTAGGAAGAGGCAGGTCACTGGAGGCAGGTCCTAGAAGAGTTTCTCTCTCTCCTTGGCTTCTCCCTTCACATTCTGTTTCCCAGACACCATGACTTGAGCAGCTATTCCTCTCCCATACCCTTCTGCCATGTGCTCCTGCTTCAGAGACACAGGAGTATAGACTGAAACCCCTACAAACAGTGAGCCAAAATAAACCTCTCCTTTTTAAAGTTGTGAGTGTCTTATCATGTTTCAGCTCTCAGCAATGAGGAAAGTAACTAAAACAATCACTGCAATGAAATACCTAACACAGGCTACTTATGAAATAAGCAGAGATTTATTTTTGCCCATGGTTCTGGAGGTTCAAATTCAAGATTTGTGATTCCATTGCTTTGGGCCTCTGGTGAGGGTATCATATTATGGCAGAAGCACATGTCAGAGTGAATACTTCCATTGTAAGCCAAGGATAAAAGAAAGTGAGAGAGTAGGTTCCCACCGTCCCCTTCAACAGCAGGCCTCTAGTGATCTAAAATCTTCCACTGTGCACCAGGTCCACAGCTGCTCCCAATACCACCACCCAGGGGAACAGGACTTTAATACATGACCCATATTCAAACCATGGCACCAAGTCACTTTACTACATTTAAACTATGGCTCTAGATCCTGTGCTAGGTCACTTGAACCTGCTCACAATCCTTTGGAATTCATGGTTTTGTTAGCTTTTCCCTGCCATAGACAAAGTCCACATGGGACTACTGTATGAGTTTTTTCTACTGCAAAGTAACTTTAATGAGCTTATCTCCAATATTGCAGAAATTCCACTGCTTGCCAGACACTTGTTGCTGGGGGGATTAAACCTGCACCTGCATTCTTAATATTTTATTTGAATTTCTTTTGTGGTTTTTTTCAAGTTCTGTCTTATGTTTGGACCATCTGGCTATAGAATATATCTGCACACAAGTTCTTTAGTTAGAAAATTCCATGTGTTTGACTTGACACGTGACTAAGCACCCAATGGTTGGGTCTTGAGTCGCTGTTTGACACTCAATATATACTAAGGGATGAAGAGTCTCAAGAAATTTACCATCTATTTGAGGTACCAACTCAAATACAAGGGATGTGATTGAGGACAGGATTGATCACCAAAGTTTTCAAGGCTCAGCTAGAAATGAAACTAAAAATAAACCCTTAAGCAGAGAAAGAGGATAAAGAACATTTTAGGAAAACAACTATGCCAATAAAAAGACTTTGGGGCAAGAAAATTTAAATAAATACTTACATGGCACTTAAAATGTACAAGACACTGTCCTCAGAACTTCACAAAAGTTAACTGACTTGTGCTTCATGTAGACTTTACTAGAGTGGACCCAGTTTTGCTGATAAGGAAAGGTAGTTAAGAGACTTGGAAAGGTTACTTTGCTAGACAACAGCCACACTGAGATTTGAACACAGGGCCTCTGCTATTCTTAGTCATTATTCTGTGCTGTTATGTTGTAGCAACTATATGTTATAATTATACCTTAACCTTAAATTATGTTGGTTTTTCATGGACTGGTGAAGCGTTTTGGACTATCCTATAGTTAAAAAAAAGACATAGGGTAGTTTGATTAAAATGTCACATTAAACAATGAACTACTTTAAGAGACATTCTGTGGAGATTTATTTTACCTTAAAATGATCTCTTAGGTATTCTACCATCAGAGGAAGCAGCTTGGGAGATATGAATTCAACACTTAGACATCAGCTCACTTCATAAGAATGTCTAAGCCAGATCTACCTATAAGAACCTACCACAGGGCATCTGTAGCTCCAGCACAGGAGCCCTAGTAGAGGGGAAAATATTTCTTAATGAAACTTTAGGGACAACCTAGTGACAAATGAACAATAAAATAAGCTTTTATTAAAATTTCAAAAATGGTTTGGGGCTATCATATAAGCACAGCCAAAAATGTTTCATTTTGTTTTATTTTATTTTCACCAGGTGCCTAGTTTGTTAAAATCAAGAAGATAAATCAATATTCTCTAAAATTTATAGTTTACCTGATATCCATTCAATTTTACATACAATTGTTTAGCGCTGCTGTTCTAGGGTTTCTGCCAGGCAATAGGGAGAACAAGGTGAATAAAGAACAAATCCTGTCTCAGGGAGCTTAAAGTCTTACAACTATAAAAATAATTGCTATACTCTATGACAAATATGGAAGAATTATAAACAAATGCTATGAAAATAAAAAGAAAGCCACAATTAATTCTGATAGAGGGGAGACTGTGGACATTTGTTTGCTTCCTAGTAATTTTTCAAAGTTTTATTGAGAAAAAATTCTAACTACAATAGAAGAATGAAATAGATATTCAGTTGTGAGATTTTCAAGGATGGAATGATTAATTTTACCTGAGAAAGTAAAGAAAAGCTTCAAAGAGGCAATGATGTTTGAGTGGAAAGCTGAGGAGTGCATAAGATTTTTTTAGATGAGAATGTGGCATAGTCACAAGCAGAGGAAGCGTATAAAAAAATCAACGATGTAAAATATTTTATGAGCTGGGGATTTAGCTCAGTGGTGCCAACACCTGCCTCACAAGCACCAGGTCCTGAGTTCGATCCCGGGTACCCCCCCAAAATAAATAAATAAAATATTATAGCAGAAAGGAGTAACAGCATTGCATCTAAAGAGCTCTCTTTGATGAGAGTAAGATTTTGGGGCTAATCATTGTATATAATTTATATAACTACAAAACAGTTACTGAGAATTTATTATGCTCCACCACCTTGCAAAAATATAGAGATATAGTGATACATAAGACATGATTCCTCTTTCCAGATAATTTGAGTCTGGTAACAGAAAAACATATGCATAAATAAATGTCAGAAGTAGAAGGTAAGGCAAATAATGCTATTCAATTCAAACTCAGAATAAAGGTATGATATTTGAACTTGGATGAATAAGAGTTTTCCAAAAAGCAAAAAATGAAAAATTCTTGCAGATAAGATTTTTTTTTTTGTACCGGGGATCAAACTTGGTACCTTGCGCTTGTGAGGCAGGCACTGGAACCACTCAGCTAAATCGCTGGCCCAAGATTCTTCATCATGTGTGTGGTGGATTAACTATGGGCAACATCAAATGCCCAGCTGAACTGAGTCAGTGTGGTTCTGGGTGTGGAAGATCCTCCTGAGGATTGTTCCAAAATGACATACAAGGAGAACATGAGGAAAAGGTTGCATGCTGTTGACTTTCCTGGAGAAGCTTGCCAGGGCTGGTTTTTCGGATGCAAACTCGGCTATCCTCATCTTTGGTGGAGCTCTGGTCCTCGCTGTTGCTGGGGGATGGCTGTTGTTCTCTTTGGGGGACCTCTGGTCTTCGCCTTGGGGGTCGCTTCCTGGCTCCAGTGCAGATCCCTCAGCCTGATAACACAGATCCTTCACCCTGCTGGCACAGACTTTCTAGCTTCCAACACAGGCCTTTGGGCCTTCCTGGTCCTTGATAAGGACTTGAGTGATAAAATTATACAAAATATAACATTTAATATATACAAAATATTGTATTATATTTTTCTGGAAAAGCAATAATTCCTAGGTTAAAAGAAGGCAATAGATGAACAAAAGAATGGAGAGGTACAGAGGGTTTGTCCTCTCCAGTCTATGCACAAAGGAGAGCTTGATAAGAAATAAGGAAGTGTTCAGACCACTTTGTAGGCAGTGAGTCACTGAGGCTTTTAAGTAGGGAAGTAACGTGATTAAATTTCCTCTCAAACAAAACTAAATTGGAGAATGGATTGGAGAAGGTAAGAGTGGAGAACCTGTTAGGAGATTGCAGCAGTCAGTGATCAGTGGAGTAAAGAAGGAAGTCTGAAATATAATTAACCTGAGAAGCAGTAACTGAAGTTACAGAATAGCTACTATGTCAAGGTAGAACGGGATGTAATGGCCATGCAGATGAGGAAAGGGGGTTGATAAAAGGATGGCCGATAAGAGTAACAATTAATTTCTGGATTGAGCCACTAGATGAATAGCAAGGACAGCAATAACCAAGACAGAGAAAGCACTGTCTTAAAGAAAAAGATGATTGGGGAAGTGGAAGCTGGGGTTGTAAAGTAGAATTACCATAAGGAGGAAGCAATCCATTCAGGCTTTGGATGATACTAATTTATCAGACAAATCTTCCACCTGCCCACATCTACTATTTACTTCGTGTTTCTTCTAAAATAAAAGAGCCATCAATCTTGACATGTACTCCTGTCCCTGGGCTTGGCTATCACTTCTACCTTGAATGCTCATCACAAAGAGTGGTCAAATTAAAACCAATCAATTAATTCCTGTCTGCCAAGTTAACATCTCCGTAGGAAGTTAGTTGACCCTGCCTCTGACACAGGCCTGAATGACAGATGAGAAGTGAAGAAAGATGGGATGTGGCTGGCAGGGCTGTCCCTGACAAACACAATGAGATGGTCCTCTTTCTATAAACAGATTGTCTGGACAGCAGGTGATCCATGGAGCAAATCTAGGGGAAGGTCAGAGACTTAACAGGTGTCTGAGGATGAAGAGAGTGAGCTTGCACCCACAGCTGTCGTAGCAACTGCGGGGAAGAACCAGACTACAGATACAGGCACAAATTAGAGGGGGAAGTGAGGGTCACAGAGCACACCAGAAGGAGTGGTGGCTCAGCTCTCTCAGCCCATGAGACTTGCACATGTGGCAATAGACTAAATGGAGCGAGCTTCAGAGTTTATTCCCTGTGCACTGTGCAAAAGCACTTGATTTTCACCTTAAGGGCCAACTCATATCTAATTTCATGGACATGTTGCTCACGCTTTCTGAGATGAGTTAACTCATTAAAAGGAGGGTCATAATATCCCACTAACAACTTACTCAAATAGACAACCTGGAGCAAACTAACTCATCTTTGAAGTTTGTATTTTTTCGTAAGTAAATGGGTTGTTTCCTGACTTGCTATACGAGACTGCTCTGATGAATAAAGGACGTGATTTAAAGGAAAGTACCAGATTAAATGACAGCTGTTAAGCTTATTTTGGTGTCCAGGATCTTCAGTGAATTTTGGATCATTAATGGGAAGACAGAAGTTCTCATCCTAGCTCTAATGTATTCCAAATGAAATGCATCAAGCAACTTTTTGACAAATGTCCTCTTTACACAATTTAAACCATCCATTGCAATGATGCGCAGAGGGACATAAAGTTCCCTGACCCTGGCATAATGCCTGGGTCCTTTACTTTGATGTCTGGACCACAGATGGCACACCTGCCATTGCGGAGATAGTTGATCCTGCTATGGTAATGCTAGACTCTGCGTAATCATCTGAGGCCTTCAGGCCATACTCTCCAGTGACGTCAGAGAAAGATGGAAAACATGATAATCACATTTTCTCCTTTGTTCGTGTCTATAAAAAATGAAGAAAACAGTAGTGATGACTATAAACACCTCTCATCTTAGTCATTATTTCTAGAGTTTAATAATTCAAGCCCGAAGCAGGAAGTTAAGTTCCTCTGTTCCTGAGTTTTCCTCATCTATCAGGTGGGTGTAGAATAAAGATATGAATGAGTGGCTAGAAAGTCAGTATCCCAAAGTGAAACTGCTTTTGGTTTTGCCTAGCTACTCCCTCAGGATGCACACTGCACACCGCTCAGCTCTCTGAGTGCTAAGCCCCCCATGCAGAGGCAGGTTGCTGCTTCTAATGTGTCTCTCACTTCACAGCGGGCCCCAACCTTTTTGGCACCAGATTTGACACCAGTTTCAGGGATGACAAGTTTTCCATGAAGGAGGGAAAAGGTTTGGAATAATCAAAGGAGGCATAACCTGGGTTCCTTGCATGCACCGCTCACAGTAGGCTTTAGCTGCTGTGAGAATCTAATGCCATCACCGAGCTGACAGGAGGCAGAGCTCAAGTAGCAGTCCAAGCAAGGAGGAGAGGCTATAAAGACAGAAGTCACTTGCCAAAATGAAACCATTAATCTGTATTAAAAAAGAGGGAAAAAAAACCAGCCAAAAGAGGAGACAACCTGAAAAAAAAAAAGTCCTCTGATAGAAAAATCAAGCAATTTGAACAAGCCAAAATCATATGGCTAGTAAATTATACTACTGAGTTCTGTTTATTTACATTTTTGTTGTTGTTTTTTGTTTTGAAGTTATAGTCTTTGCTAAAGACCAGGCTGGTCTAACACTATGTAGAAGAACTACTTAATTTTATATAGTCTAATGTTTCAGAATTCACAACATTCTCCCCCATCCTGACAGCAAATTCATTACAGAGGTAACATACCAAAGAAGTGGCTTAAGCTTTGAGAGGATAGGAATCAATACCACGTCTACATCTTTATGAGAATGGTATGAAGAAAAGCGTCATGCTGTGATTTGCTATTTTCTAAGAATTACGATGACAGTCAATAAATGATATTTATATGAATATACTGGAATCCAGTGGGACTAAACTTCTAAAATGACAAAAATCCTCCTACTCACCACCACTACTCATGTATCTCTGCAAGAAGCCAGGAGCGCGTAGTGTGGCTCTTTCTATCATTAGGAAACAATAAATCCTAGTGAGTAGCTACTAGCACATAGAAGTCACATAGACCACATAGACCACAAAGATCTGGGTTCAAATGTAGCTTCATTACCTAATCATAGTGGGGCCTAAGGCTGATTTCATCCCAGGACATTTGCCCAGGATTTCAGGAACCATATCTGTCTTACTCATTGCTTTATCCCACCACCAGAAAGTGTACCTAGCATGTAGGAGGGAGGCAGTTAGCATTCATTAAATGAATATCTTAAAATCACTTGACCATACAATAAGCACTCAAAAATGGATTGGGAATTTATGCTGATTTATGGATTTAGAATTTTCATATAGTTGATGTCATTCAGTGTTAGAGGGAGAGAGACTCTGGAGACTGTTGCTCTTCCTTAGAAACCATAGCCCAGCTATGGGTAATGACTTGTCTGATTCACCCAGAAAGGATTTGAATATAGAATCACTGATGTGTGTTGGCTACCCTTCGTCATTTTGGTTGTAAGCCTATAGAATCTTAGGCATAATTGCTTTGGTAACAAGACAAAAACTAGTACAAAGTCTTTCACATGGCATCAAGATTATTTTGCTTGCTTGTTTTACAGATAGAAAGAAGACTAAATGCGAAGTTCTAAGGATCCCCACAGATCCTCAAGTTGTCAGGAGCTCACACAATAAAAACAATGCTAGAGTTGGATCCACAGTCAAAGGCAAAAGGACTTTACCAGACAATTATAAACCTCAAATGGCCCCATGGGTACATCCTGGTGAATTCTCAAAGGAAAAGACAATTTCTCTCTGTAGCAGCTGGCTGCTCGCTGCTGTTCTCAGGGTCTGACTTGTAAAATGATAGGAACATCAGGATCCCAAACAGTCCATGTGCAGTGTGCCTATGTCTGATGAAAGTTACAATGAAAAGAAAATTTCATGGAAGAAATCAAAGTGTCCTATGCTTTGATACTGCAAAGGAAAGCAGAAAGAAAAAATGTTCATAGCTGAAAACCGAAGCCACAGGCTTCATACTTAGTTTGATGCACATTTCCTTAGTTGTTGTGGCTCAGTAAGGTGTAAGCTATGGTCTAGTTAATGCATATTGTGGCTTTTTGCTAACTAGAGTTTTGAGAATTCAAGAAAACCTCTTTATATCAGAAAATCCAACCTACTGACATTGTTAAGCTCATCATACCCAGCAGATCTTTCAGTTAAATGTGTGTCCATTTTTCTTTTTGCTTAATACTTGTTAAGCATTAATAAACAGTTTTCATTCACATTTCTGTTTAGAAAAAAAATCTGTATTTTTAAGCCGTCTTTTAAAATACTCTAGACAATAGGACAGCTTTGTTCACATTCCTCTCTGATAGGCTTCCACCCTGAAAAGATCAGCATAAACTAGAATCTAATTGGCTTGGAACTTCAACAGTAGCTCCCGCCCTGCTAATTACTGGGAGGAGCATTGTGGCCTAGCCTCCCAGGATGAGCTTGCCTCCTCCAAATACTTTCTTATAGTCACCAAAGCGGAACCCCAGAGAGAGCTCTCTGTGGATGGTTTGCCCCATGAAGGTATATGTGGTGGAAGCTTGGTTCCCAACATCACAGCATAGAAAGGTGATAGGACCTTTAAAATGTGGAAGAAAACTGGATCATGACCACCTCGTGAAGCATTTATTGCTGGTCTTATACAACAGAGTAAGTTCCCACAAGGGCTAGCAAGCAGTTCCTGTGAGGGTACATTGGCACCCTCTCCACTCCCTGGTTTCCTCTCTTGCCAGGTGATTTCTTCTGCATGCAACTTTGCCTCCTTTCACATGGCTCCCACCATGATGCCACCCACCACAATATGAGACATCCAGAAGATCCTCACCACCAGACAGAGAGCCGCCCAATCTTGGACTTTCAATGTTCAAAATTATAAACTAATTAAACATCTTTTCTTTATGTATTACCTATCACCATGCATTTTGTTATAGCAACACAAAAGAGACTATTCCCAGAAAGTTCATTTGCTAACTTGACTGGAAGGCTAAATCATTTGCATCTCTTCCATCACTCAAATAACCCCCCAATCAGTTTCTCTGCTTCCTTGTTTTAGCTTCATACTTTCAGGCAGCTCCATTGCAAAGTATATTCTATTTCAAAAAAATCTGAGTTCTGTCCACTTAATCTTTAGGAATCTGCATGGCTCTTGGACTTCCAGAAGCCTAGTGCAGGCTAATTCTCAGGATGATTGCAGAAAAGTAAGAGAAGAGAGCAGAACTGATAACTGTGGAAGGCCTCTTGAGACCTAAACATAGAATAGGTCCACTGCTACTACCATAATCTAATGGAAGTAAAGACTGCCCAAAAGAAAACAAACAAAGCCTATACGTTCCTAATCTGAGATAGCAAGGAAGACAGCCAGTCACTTCTTCTCGGCAGAGACTCAAAAGGAGCCAAAGGACAAAGAAGATTTATAATGAAAAAAAGAGAGTAATTCAGGGGTCCAGATTGGGGCCTGTTGGCATGAGAGCAGACTAAAAGTGGTATACCCTATACGACTGGTAAGGAACATATTTAGCTTTCTTTAGTTGGTCCTAAATTGGGAGTAGAAGCAAAAATTAGGAAAGCTGTTAGTTATCAATCAGGTCCTAACTACTTGATGGTGATTGTTTCAAAGTTATTATTTGGCTTCCTAGGCTGCTTGCTGCAGGCTGTGGGTCAGAGTTCTGTTTTTGGACACTGTTCACTTGTACAATCAGTCTCTTATTCTTTTGGCAAAGTAAGTCACAAAAATGTGCCTATTCAAAGGTGGAGAAACACACTCCACATTTTGCTAGGCAGAACTGCCTCATCACCTTGCAATGGATTTGAATACAGGCACATAATTAACTGAGGTCATTGAGGTAATTGACCTACCACAAACTTTCTAGATGTGCTAAGGAACTGCAAGTGAATTATGAGGATAGAGTGGAGTCAAGGTTGACTTCAAATGCTTTATCCCTAAGTAATCGGAAGAATGGAATTGTAAGACATAGGAGACAAAGAGTCAAATCAACAGTTTCATTTCGGACTTGATACCTTGCCAGACTATTAGATATCTAAATAAAGATTATCAACTGGATATACAAGTCAGGGAGAAGTCAGGCTGCAAATGGTCATTTAGAAAGTAGTAACTCAAAGGAGAGGAAATAATTTATAAGTCTTTAATATTAGACAGATACAGCAAAGAAGACTAAGTGGGGATGCAAGAAATAGCAGCTTCCCAGAAACAACAGGAAGAAAATGCTTCAAGAAGTGTATGATCAACATGATCAGTTTGAGTCAAATGTAGCACGAGATGAGAGAATTGACCAATGAATTTGGCAACATGGAGCTCATCCTGTCTATAAAATTACTTACAGACTATCTTGTCCTTCCTTTTTACTCATACCAACTAGGAAGCTAGGACCTCAAGACCCTCTTAAGACCACAGTAGCTTTATGATCAGCTTCCCCTCATCTCTCTTCACCTTCTTCTCCACCACGGCCCATGCTGTAACACATCAAACATTAGCCACCACCACTTCTTTGAAATCCCTAGATCAGCTTCATAGCAGTCTCAGAACAAAATATAAATCTTGGTATGACTGACATACCATGGCTCCTATCTGTCTCTTCAGCCCTCTTACTCTATTCCTCCCATGCTTGTCTTCTTCACTTCCTGCAGTTCAATCCTCCTTCCCACACAAAGTTCTTGCTTTTGTCACTCCATCTCCCTGAAACATTCCATTTCCCCAATCCCAAAGCCCAAGATCTACACATGGTGCGCACATCCATGTGCATGCCTTCCAAAGTCATGTGTATCCTCCTTACTGCTGCTTAGAATGGAAGCACTCTTCCAGGGTCACCTCACATAGGAATAAACTACTCTGCTCTCTCCTCCTCCATCACCCTATGACTCAAAATCTTATATCTTGTCTTGTCTTGCCAGGACTTTTCAAAATTATTGTGAATCACTGATTTCTGCTGATTTATTCTACATCTGCCTCCACTGTAAGTCTATGGGATCCTTGAAGGCTGCCACAACTCCTAATTCAAAACAAGGGATTAATTTTAAAAATTTAAATAAATGACTCTCAGATAAACCATGAAATCACAATGTTGTCCTCTTTTAACAGAAGAAGAAATTGAGACCCAAGGAGCCGATCTTGTACTAGGAATATAACCCACATCTACTTCACCCCCACCCTCTCACTTTTTTTTCCTGTGTGTGCGTGTGTGTGTGTGTGTGTGTGTGTGTGTGTTTCTCATTACTGGAATTTCTTAAGGGCAGAGTTTATATCTTGTTCATTTCTGAGTTAAAGCCTATCTCTGCATTGTTGGTACTAGTCTCAAGAAATATTGATTGAATTGATTTGCAGAGAATTGAATTTCATAGATTTGAACTGAACTGTTCAAACATCAAACCTTGTAAAAATATGTTTAGTTTTAACTTAGGCATTTTGCATTGGTTTACAATAGCAACTTGTGCTTTCTGTTTCTCCTTTTATTGTTACAGTTTCTTTCTTCAGAGAGTCAGTATTTTGCATTCACACATACAGCTAGTTAGTTCTGGCAGAGAACTTCCTGCCCTTTCTCACTCACCTCAAGCACTATTTGTATTTGACAGATGGAGAGAGAATTCAGCCCATTATGTAGCAGCAGAAATTGTGTGAACGCTTTCAGCTTGAGAGTCAGGGCCCTCGTGGGAAGTAGGGCTCTCAAGCTCTGCAGACTACAGACCACTTTGTGAAAGAGATGATGGCCAGAATCACCAACCACCCTCATTCTCTCCTGGGAAAGCCCCAAATGAAAACCACACCTTAGGAAATGGAAACCACACCCTAAGAAAGGGAAAGGCTGGTATTGCTTCTAACAGGCTGCAGACTAGACAGTGCCTGCTTTTATTTAATATTATAAAAAAATAATTTAATAATTCCAGAAACCAAACCATAGATGCTATCACACAATAAATAAGCATTGCTGCTGCAGCCCACAGACCACCTGGTTCTACTGCTGTGGATTACCAGGTGATCCCCAATAAGACTTCAAGACTACCTTAATTGGGTGATAATAAGTGATAAAAATAATAAATAATAGTGTTAACAAATAACTCTGAATACTGCAGGAAACTTTATAAAGCAGTTCACATTTACTCCCTCAGAACCACAAGAGAAGCCCAGAGGACTATGGGACAGCAGTTATTAGGACCAATCCATCAAAAGTGAGGGCTCAGAAGTGATGAATACTAAGTCAGATGCTTCATGGCCAGGAAGTGACAAAGCCAGGGATCACACCCAGGACTCTAACCTCTAAACACCACTAAAAGATAAGTTACCAACACCTACCTGGCCATCTTACTGGTTTAGGAATATGACAGACTATACTAGTTTTTTCCAAATTTTTCTCTCCCTCTCTGTTATGGAATACCAATCTGACCATGTTGTTATGTAACTTTAAGTTTCTTACACTAGAGCTGGACTATAATTCCCTGCTCCCATGAGTTCAGATAGCTATGCGACTTGCTTTGGCCAATGAAATGTTAACGAACTCAAAAATTGTTAATGACCAGTGGCCTTACAGGGGTGAAAGGCTTGGCTTGCTTTCTTTTACCCCTGTCACTCATTATGAGAAAATGCCCAATTATCTAGTGAAAGGGGAGTGAGAAGAAATTTAGAGTATGTCCATATTCAACCTACATGGCAGAGTCAAACCCAGCTGAATCTATTCAGGTCCCACTGAGCTGAGCCACATGTCAGCCAACTTCTGGGCTCGTGAATGGGAAAAATAGATATTAGTTACTATAATGAATTGGGGATTATTTTTATGAAGCATTAGTATAACAATAAATAATAGTACAGGAAGTAGATCTTATTTGGAAAGATGATTCAGCCAAAAGGTGATAGAGCCATAACATTGTGCACAAGAATGAACACAGGCTTTGCAATCCAACAGCACTCACATCCTAGTTCTGGCGTGCCCCAGCTGCATGACCGAGAAAATTATCTGTCTGGGCCTTATTTCCTTGACCCACTAATAGGGATAATGATACCTATTTTGTAGAGTTACTGTATAGATTCAATGAGATATTTTAGGGCAGTAACTAGAACAATATAGTAACCATAATTCTCCATAATTGATAGTTCCCATCTCAGATCTAAATAAAACTTATGCCTTTTATGGAGATGAGAAAAGCATCAAAAGATTTGTCCAAAATAACTATCAGATGTTGATGTAGAAAATGAAAGGAGCAGATTCTGCTAGTTATAAATGTATTAGTACATGGTAATATGACATCTGCATTCATTATATTAAATGTTATTTTAAAATAATCTGCACTAGACACAAAAGTATATACATAATATACATTTTTTGTTTTGTTTTGTTTTGAAACAAGATCTCACTATGTAATCCAGGCTGGCCTTGAACTCCTGCCAATCCTCCTGCCTCAGCCTCCTGAGTGCTGTGATTACATGCATACACCACCACACCTAGCCTGACACATATATTTTTATAGGAACTATGCAGTATTTACAGCAATTTTTATTGCTTATTAGTTCATGGGTCAGTTGGTTCCTCTGCTGATCTGAGCTGGGGTTTGATGGGGCTTCTTCATGTGTGTCAGTCAACAGCAGAATGGATACTAGTTGTCTCAGGGGCTTTCCCTCATAGCTGAGGCTCAGCTTAGACACCTGCAGTGACTCAGCTGTATGTCACATCCCCTAGTACCCTACCCCAGGCTTATCCTCGTGGCAAGGACAGAGAGAAAGCAAGGATGTAGGACTCTGCAAATGCTTATTCAAGCTTCTACTTACATTCCATGGCTAATTCCAGGCTAGAATGTGAGAGAAAACCTGAGTAAACTCTCTGTTTTCACTCCTTGGGCAGGTGATTCTATTTCTCTGGGAACTGAAATGTAGCCTTGTCTAGCTCAATCTAGTTGAAGCCACTGATCCCTACACTTGGTCCTCCACAACAGTCCTATGAGTAACCTTTGGATCTCAGAGGCTCAAACTATAGGTGATGCTAATTCCATCATTTTCTGAGCAGGGGTCCCAGAAGGACCATGAAGTTTGATTACGAATGCACAGGGTACCAATTACTTCATTCCTCCTTACCTCTGGTCACTTTTCCCCACAGGTCAGACCACTCTGGTTCTGTATCCCCCAACGAGTCCTAAACTCTATCCTCAGTGACACAGATTTGTGCCTTCCTCTCTAATCTATATGCTTGTCACTATTGTGTCTTATATCTAGATGTCCCCCAAAAGCCTCAAGCACTCATATGTGGGGCTTCTGGGACACAATTGGATCACGGAGGAGTGAGAGTCTTCAGTGGATTAGTCCACTGATGAATATATAGCTAAATGTGATGTTAGGAGGTGAAGCTTTGTCAGAGGAGGTGGGACACTGGGGACATGGCCAGGAAGAACGTATTTCACCCCTTTTTCCTTGATCTCTCTGCTTCCTGTAGCCTTGCTATGAGCAGCTCTCCTTGCCATGCCCCTCTGCCATGCTGCCCAGCCTTGAAGCCACATGACTATGGACAGAAGCATCTACAAACTATGAGCCAAGATAAGCTGTGGGTGTCAGGTATTATGTCCCAGTGACAAAGAAAGTGACTAAGACAATAAACTCTTACTCTTTTGCAAAACATAGTGTTTCATTGATTGGCATATTGCTTAGCCTGGTTGGGTAACAGAAAAGCATATGGAGTTATAAAGCAAAGGACATGGACATAATAAAGCTTTTACCTGGAGTGATTAATGGAACTAAAATCCACAGATTGGAAGTCAAGAACCTTGATGGTAAAACCCTAGATAGAAGATATATGGAGATTCACTGCTGAGGTCTCTGGAGATTTGTTGATTTCTTCCTTCCTAAAATTTTAATGTTCTGTCCTTGCTTTAATTATATGAGATTCCTAAGAATCTATCCAATAAATCTACTTTTCCTAAATTCACCAGTTTCTATTACCTGCCACCAAAAATCTTCAGGATCATTATTATTATCAACATCTATGATGAACTTTATTACACCACAATTTTGTCAATTCTATATCCAAGCATTTCTCACATCCATACCTTTTTTTGTCACTGTTAGACTGTCTCAATTTGGACTTCCATTATTTTTAGCCTGAACCACTGTGATAGGATTTATGAGCCAGAATATTAAGCTACTGGACCTGAACCCACTGTAAATTGGCTTCTGGTGCTTAGCATTCCTTGGTCACACTATTTGGTTTAGTTATTGCATTAGACAATTTCCATCAGATCCCATCCCCTTTTATAGGAGAACAAGTTGGTCATTTTCTAAGAAATTTAACAAGAGTTAAGAAAATGGGGTTTATTCTCTTCATGCATTTCAAACATGTAAGATTGATTTTTGTAAAGAAATATATTTTCATTATTTTGATTATCATTCTATTTGGATCTGCTCAGTCTCTATCTGTATAGCATATAAAAATAAATTAACAAACAAATGAGAAAAATTTTCCCTTTAAAAATGTATCTTTTGTGATATCTTTAGTAGAGAAAATAATATTACAGTTTTCCTACCTAGCTCCATGATAATGGACAGTTTCCTACAATGTAAAAATCTGTTTATGCATGAAAATGTAAGAGTGGCAGTAAAATTTAAAAGAGATGACAAGAGAAGAAACAACCCACCCAACTGGAGAGGGGCTGGGCGGCTTGTGTGTGTCCGGAATGCTGTGACCCAATCTTTTTGTTTAACTAATTTGTAATACTTGAAATCTCATCATGTATATGTTTTCTAAAGATTTGTTTTGGTAGTTGATGTATTCACATGCCTGATACAGCCATATAATATATATGAAATAGACTTTCTCCTCAATGTATGTGTAACTATAAAGAGAGCACTGATGATGCCTGCTGTACCCAGTGAGAGAGAACCAACCAGAGACCGATATTAAATTCACACAGGAGTTTATTACCGGCCAGGACCTGAGCCGAGCATCGGACTGGAGCCCTGACTGGGGGAAGACAAACATGTTTTATATACCTTTGAGGCCAACAGTTTCTAGGCCCCACTATGGGACAGAACTAGTAAAGCAAGCGAAAGGTACAGAAGCAGAACGTCCTGCTGTTAGAACATTTGTAAAACAATAGTTGATTAATTGTTGTTTCTAAGAGACTCTCTAAGGGGAGGAGGTTTCTAAGCTTCCTCCTTCTGAGTTCATCTAAAGGGCAGGCAGGTGGGTCAGGCAGCAATATGGAGTCTGTCTTGCTAACTAGGGTCCTTCAATGCCCTTTACAAAGCAATCTCTACCTACAAAATCTATCTTTATTTGGCTCTTTCCTAGGTCTCTTATTTGGGGGGAGGTTGGAGTTTATTCACAGATAATATAACCTAAAAGTAAAGGTTTGCAAATGAGGCTTACAGACCAAATCCCACCTATTGCTGTCTTTGTAAATTAAATTTTATTGGAAGACGGCAGCATTCATTTGTTTGCATATGTTTGATGGCTTGCTTTGCTCTACCTCAGCGCATAGTATAATTGCAACAGACACTATGTGGCCCACAAAGCCAAAAATATTTACCCTAGCCTTCCCAAAACTGTTCATTGATCTTGAACTAAAGGAAAGAGAATTGGATTGGGATCAGTAAATATGGGTAAGAATCTAAGTCCTGCTGGTCTTACAAGTACAATGTTGAACAAATTAATTATCTCTTCAGCCTGGCTTTTCTCCTTATTAAAGAACAAAAATCCCAGCCTCATGAAGATGTTATGAGAATTAAACAAATATGTGAAGCTTGGCACAAACTGACCTCACATATATTAACTGTTCCAGCCTATCCTCACCCACTTCTCTTCTCCTGAGCTACACAATTTTAACCTAAAAAAATCATTGACAATGAAGGACAAAAACCTAGTCTTTTTATAATTCCCAAATGGGTGTAATTTCCCATTTTTGTCGTTTCTGCTTTCCTGATGTACTTCTAAAGAAATGGAGCAAATAGCACATCTATTAGTTATCTACACCTTCTAATGTGAGACCTAATCAGCACATTAAAAATGCAGGTGTGGTTCTAAGTTATTTAAAATCAATTTAGTTTAAGGTCTACAAAATGCTTTCCCTGCAGTTAACAATGGGATTTGGTTGCACCTAAGGTTCAGCATTCATAAATTTCTATTAACATTTGACTATCCAATTATAAACTATGCCTCCCTTAGATATTCTCTAAAGAGGTACCAAATTCCCCAATCATAGAATTCTATTGATTCTTGAACTCTTTTTCTAATCATTTTCAAAGGCCTTTTTGAATGTCTGTGATTATGAAACAGATGTTCAAGATGAACACAATTTTCAGGTTCCATTCCCAACAGTTTGAAACCCTCTCCTTCAAGCCCAAAGTAGATTATTTGACCCTTTTACCCAGTTCATGTTTTTTTCTTCTGCCATGATCTCTGATTCCATTTTCCAGCAAAGTGGAAAAGCTAAGGTCTACATCTAAAATGGACAAATGTATCTCAGGAATCCAGGTCAGAACATACCTACAGGTAGATGCATCCAAGGTGAGGATAGATTATGTTCAAAGCACTGTCTAGATCTAGATGGGTGAAAACAAAAGGTAGTTAAGTAGATTACTCAATAGATTCAATAACCTGAAACAAAGAAGTGAGAGTGTTCAGCATAGAATTTTCACTGGAGAAATAATGACAGTCATAGTGACTGCTTTATTTGCACTGGAGAGTGTGCTAAGGGCCTCAATAGGGGCTGTGCACATTCACTGCATAGCACTGACCATACTGTCAAAGGCAGCCCTCGCCTACATGGCCATTCATGGCAGGCCTATCTGAATGCATTAGAATCACTTTATTGCATGGAATATATTTTACATACTTTGTATTCATCCTTGCAACAAGCCTCTGAGGCACATTTTGTTCCAAATCTCACTTATCAGAGAGGCTAAATACCTAAGCCATGTCTACAAAGCTGTTAAGAAGAACCAGGGTTCAAATCCTGGTGTGCCTTGCTCTATGTTTTCTCATTTCACTGTTCTCCCTCTTAATCTTCTATTACCAGGGAATATTTTTTTGCAGTGGAGAAAGTTGAGAAGTGTTTATAGTTTGCAGTATTTCACCAAGACTGAAACAATTCCCTGAGGAAGGCAACAGGAGTTCATAGAAAAAGAGGGAGCTCCCTCAGGCCATGAGGGGAATCATGCAATAAATGGTTGGATGAACCTCTGAAATTGAAAATGGTAATGGTCAACTCTGAACACACACTGAAAACAGTGTGCACACTCTAACAACCTCTGAGGACAGTTTTCTTTGGAAGAGAGGTGCTGGGACAAGGACAAGCCAGTCAATTGTTAACTCAGTTTCTGATTAAAATTTATTTCCTATCATGGCTATGTCAGAAATATCTGCTTCCAACTTCAATGATAAACCTACACTCAGTTGGCCTCTTCATCTTATCGTGAAGGTTTTTTTGGGTTTGAACATAGCCATAAAAATTAGCAAATGGCCCAAATATCAAACCACCCAGTGATTTATTGACTATAAAAAATAGGTCCCTTGTGGGGTGATTTATAAAAGAGACTATAAAAGTATTGGTGGAACCCCTAAAGGAAATGAATAGTCAAAGACCTACACATTAGCCAACTTTGGGCATATTACTGTCTCATTTTTAGAGGCAATTTATTCAAAAGACATAAGTTTAAATCCTGCACTGTCATTCACTAGCTATATGACTATGTACTGTTATAGTACTTAAATCTCAATTTCTTTCTCCTAAATTAGGATGATAGTGTCTATTTTTGTTGACATGAAAATTTGTGAGAAAGTATTCCTAGAAGACCCAGAGTATTGTGCATCACACAAAGTGAGTATTCTATAAAAGCTATTTCTCTTTTCCATGTTCAGGAACCTGTGTTCTATTAGCCTTGGAAACTTGATCTTAGAGTCTCCATTTCCATAAAGCTCTTACTACCTGATTATATCAAGTTAGGGCAGTTCCCATTCATCATACCCAACCCAAAGTCCCTTTATTCAGTAGGTACTCAATTATCATTTGTTTAGCTAGCTACTTAGGTAATAAGTTGACAAAAATATATGGAGTATTTAGAAGAAACAATATATATTTCCCTGAAATTTAAACTTTAATATTTAAGACAAAATTATAAGGTAGCATTTCAGAAGCCAGCTAGAAATGACAAGACAAAAAGGATGTGACTGGGATTTCCCGAATGTGAGAGTATTCGGGAAGATGTTACCTAATTCATGTTCCCAAGAATTCTTTCATTGGGCATTGAGGCTTGTGCTAGGAAAGGCTAATGTGACAAAGATGCTTATCAATTCCTCTTCTATATTTCCTGGACACACAACTTCTTACAACCTCCTGACATTATTTTTGACTCTCATCAATAGTCATCATTAATTGGATTAAGGAAAGATACTGATACCCAAGGATCAAAGAGAGTCTGGGAAAATAGCAGCAGACCCTGAGCTATAAGCCAAACAGAGCCAAGAGTTGAGAATGCCATTTTGGTTTTTTTGTTTGTTTGGGGGGGGTTGTTTTTGGTACCAGGAGTCAAACTCAGGACCTTGTACTTGGCAGGTAAGCACAGTACCACTGAGCTATATTCCTGGCCCCAAGACTACCATGGAGTGGTCAGTTTTAGGGCTACCTAAATTTTACAAAGAAATAAACAGAGAAGGAAGTTTTCAGAGAAAATAAAAGAAAATGGATCAAATGTGCATAAAAGCAAAGGTAGGAGGCCATTTATTTCTAAACAAAAGACAGCAAAGAAGAAGCACATAGTCTGTGAAAGCATTCCAGCTCTCAGTTTGCATAGTTCATGAAGTTTTTCCACACACTCCAAATTGTGAATTCTTTTAAAGTCCCTAGTCTCCTTATAATACCTTTTGTTTTTATGTGAGCCACACTGAGTAATTTTCTATTTAACATAAATAAATAATCTCTAAGACTGATCTTAGACTTGTGGACTACATTGTTAAATATTTCCCATGTTGTCATGCTTCAGGAGACTGTACTGTTGGGTTCCCTTATGATTGAATAGGGCCACATGAGTACTGTCACTTCCAGGCCAAGCATTCAATCACTGGTGAGAGATACTAGACATCTTCCTTTTTCTTCTGATGCAACAGGTCATTTTCACAGTGGTGGTTACTCTCTTAGCCTACATCTCTGGGGTACTATGATGAGCAGCATGCTTATTAGCCCACTAAAGACATTTAGCATGAGTTAGAAAATAACCTCCGCTGTGTGAAACACTAAGATTTGAGCATTTGTTACGGCAGTAAGGTGTAGCTAAACTGATATTGAGATTATTTTAGGTTATTCCTCAGGGCTGCATAAGGGAGATGTAGCAGCAAGTAAGAGGGAAGTGGTAATGTCAAGGGGAACCAATGGCAGTTCAAGACCAACACTAAGTACTGTATGATACACATGAAGGAGCAAGTATGGGGCTGAACACATTTGGGTAATGTCAGAGATCAAGCACTGGGAAGCAAAGGGATAGATGGAAAAATGGAGTGGAAAAGGTCATAGTTGACTATGCTTCTCATTGACATTATCAAGGTTCAGGGTGCTGGGTACATTGCACAGGTGAGGATCTAGTTAGCCTCAGCCCTGCATTAGGTTGTCCATGAGATAAATGAAGAAAGAGATCAAAGATAACAGCTCCAAGCAAGTGTGAACAAAGGCATTTTGTAGCACTACGCAAGAATAAGAGTCTAAAAATAAGAGAGGAGCAGTCTTCCAGTGTATTAAGATCCACAAAATTCTTCATATATATCAAATACATTATCTATATCAGTTCCATGGTCTTATAAAAACTTTGGTTACACAGATTATGTTTCCAGGTTTCAGATCCATTTTCTGCCATTCACTGGCCCCATACCCTTGAGAAACTTGTTTAAACTCTCTCACCATCAGTATCCTCAGCTGGAAAATGAAAAAATAATAGCAACTCACTCAGATCTATAAGTAGAATGAGATAATAAGGATAAATTGTGCATATCAGCCTGAGACAGTATATATACAATAAGGAACTCTTGTTATAATCACTGTTTTCAAATATCCAAAGTATTGCCAAATAGTTTACATGTTTTGTGCAATCCCAGGGGGCAAAACATAAAATCAATGAGTAAGAGTTATAGAATTATGAACTTTAGTTTAATAGAAAGAGAAATTTTATAACTATGAGAAAGATGAAATTGATACCTCAAGTACCATGAATTCTCTGTCAAGGAAGTGTTCAGGTAGAGACAATCAGCTACATGGAGACTGGGAAGGCTGCTGTGGAACCCATAAACTGGAAACTGGGTTTTTTGTTTATTCCAGTTCTGAGTATCTCTGTCTCTGTAAAGTTTTATAAATTCATTTATTCATTAATTTATTCAACAAACAGAAACTTACCACCCACTCTGGGTCAAACACTACAGCCTAGAGGACAGAGATATAAGGGCTCTTGTACTAAAATGGTCCTCATTCACAAAGAAATGAGAAACTGAAGAGGAAAACAAATATTCTACAAAAAATCATGCAGTAATTAATTCACTCACTAGAAATATGAACACGTCTAGAAAAATGATGGATACACACAGTAACAGATTGTCTAAACTTTTTTAAATTTTTCTTAATTTTAATTGATATGTAAAAATTGTTCCTATTTATGAGAGGCTGGCTAATCTTGACTGCGAAGTCAGGACAGCTTCTCAAACAAACCAAGATATAACAGAGTCTAGAAAGATGTGTAGAAAATCTTCCAGGTAAAGGGTGGATGGCTGGAGGAAGAACATTTCAGGGAGGGGAGACAGTGTGGTAAGCAGGGTAGACCGAAGAGTCAAAGCATGAAGTAGCTTAGTATTTGCTGAGCAGAGTAAATGTAAGAATGTTTCAGAATGAAAGGGTCAGATCACACATGCTTTGGAGACCAGATTAATATTAATTTAATGGCATTAACCTCTTCCAAGAACTGAATCATAAAATTTCAGATTCATGCTTTGGAAGAGTGGAATTCTACAGAGCAAAAACAACAGTTTTATGCAGGTGATCAGTGTTCTGCATGTGCATCTACTTTGGGCAATAATCAGATCCATGCCAAAGTACAGGAGGTAAAATGAATTTCAGAGCCCTTCACTTACCCAACCTAAATATTCCTTCCTGAGAGTCTGATATTAACAAACAAAAAATATCATATCTTGCAAAGTTTCAGTAAAAATACAGTATCAAGCAAAGGGTTACGGAGTTACAACACCAGTTAAATACAAGAATCTAAGGTATAATATGAATACACTCACTCATGTTGTCCCTAAACTTAAAGAAAGTGGAGCACTTTATGAAAGATTTCAGCAGTTTCAATGAAAAAGACTTCAGTAACTTCATACAAGTCAATGTGCCCTGCCTTATGATGTAATATTGTGAAGATGCTGCTCTTTCCCTGAGGCTTCAAGTTTTACAGAGAAAATGTAAAGTGAAACACTGGGGGAAAAAACACTCAGACAGTCAGTGTCAGCCACCTCCAAAGGAGATTCTGATTCCCATTCCCAAGACTCAGAAGAGAGCTAACCCACAAGGCAGAGTTGATAGTGTAAGAGAAACCATTGTCCAATAGTAAGTCTCAAAATGATTGCCTGGCTAACACGTCTCTATGATGAATTGCATCAACAGCCCCAAGTCCCCACCTCACCTTATTTCTATGTCTTTTGCCATATATTATAGCAGAATCTTTCCATATAAGTGATGGCATTTCCTGCTCTTTCACTTTGGATGCAACTACATGATTCCCTTTAACCAAAAAAATGAGGCAAAGGTGAGGTATGTCAGTTCTGAATTTAGGCATTAAGAAATCCTGGGTGCTTCCCCTTGGTCTCTTGTATCTCTGCCATTGACACACGGAGACTTTTCCTGTGATGGTCAGATGGTTCTAGCAAGAACATGAGAGGCAAAAGGAACAGTGCTGCCCGCAGCCAAACCAAGCCTAGACTAACAAACCCCATCCAACCGCGGACTGTGAGAAACAATAATTGTATTTTTGTTTGACTTGTTATGTTCAATATCTCACTGATACCTCTGTGCAATATATTTTGCTCACAATAAATTAGAGTAAGATTGACCAACAACAAAAAGTAAAACCAGAATGAGGAAATGAGAGGGAAAAGATAAGAAGATGAGGAGTATAATTCTGAATTTCCTTCTGGGTATAAAAATCCTAATCTGTACAAGTATAAAAAGAAAAAGATAGGAAAGAGTCCAGAACCCACAGATATTTGCTATGACTTAGAAATCATTCACAGGAAGTGTGGTACAATGAAAAGTGTGGACTTGGAATGAGGCCCTGGGTTCTCAATTGTTATGTAGTGTTCTGAGATTGTTTTTCCTGATCAGTTAAAACAGGAAAATGATATTGTCTTTTTTGTAGAATGGATGTGAAGATTAGAAACACTAGCATAATAGAAGGGATTAAAATCTGAAAAATAAGCAGTAAATGATACATGGTAATATTGGCAATACTCTAGTTAAGGATTAGGTTAATCTTCTGGTCTCCATACTTTGCGGATCTATCCCAAACCTGTTTAATTTGTCCCCTGGCACGCATCCCTGTTCCCAGGCCCTCTGATTTTCTCCTGATGAACTAACATCTATCTCTGGCAATAATGGAAACAACAGAAATGGAAATGTAATTTTTAAAATAATGGTATTTAAAATTATCAATGTGCTTAGCCAGGCATTTTGCTCTGCACTTGTTTACATTATGTCTTTTCTCCACATATTGGTGTTATGGTCTGTATCTAGATGTCCCCACAAAGTCCCATGCGATCATAGGTGGGGCTTTTGAAAGGTGACTGAATTATGTGAGTGATACAATTGACCAGCCTGAGCCCAGCTCCTCTCATGGCTCTCTACTTCCCAAACGCCAGGAGGTGAGAAGCTTTCCCCCGTGTGCCCCTCTGCCATGCCATCCTGCCTGGAGCCAGACAACCATGGACTGTAACCATGAGCCCAAATAAGCCTCTCCTCCTTTAAGTTGTGGCTGTCAAGTATTGTGTCCCAGCAAAAATAAAGTGATTTAAGACACTATTTTATCATCCTCTCCACTTTACAGATGAGGATACCAAGAAGTAGAAATATGAATTACTGTTTTCAAGATCACTACCATTAACAGGTGGAGATAGGATTTCAATCCAGGGTTTTATGGCATCAAAGACCGTTCTCACAGTCACACCATTTAATTTCCCAACTTGTAGAACTTTTCCATGCCCAGATGGGTTCATGACTTGATACCTTCTCCTTCTAGCAATTTGTCAGAAGTCAGATGTGACAGTAGTCACTATACAATGCCTATTTCAACCCTGTGACCATTTCAATCCTTTTAAAAGGGACTGATAGGCATTCTTTGTGCTCTGGCAGAAAGAAGTGTGTGAAACAATTCCCATTCTCTCCTAGATGTCTCTACCCTCAGGCCACTAGGCCTGCAAGAGCAGGTGCTGCCGCACTTCCGCACAGTCCAGGGGCTGCCACCTTCTGCTCTCTTGCTCTTCCATCCTCTCTCTGTCCAGGCAAGTGGCAGGGTAACAATTCCATGTGTTCCAGGAGGTCACACTCCAGGAAGACCCAAACAATGAATTAAAGTTTCATTTTAGGCCCTTAATAGCCCAATCAATAATTTAGGGAACAATGAAAACATTTTCTGGGAAAGCATTAGCTTAAAACTGAAGAGTGGCTGTTTACTCCTTTGAAACAACACAATTTTAGCAAGAATGGAGTCAAGGGAGCAGAGATTGACAACTGCCTTTCAAATACGCTGCTTTTCTCTCTTTCTCTCCTCTTCCTACTTCAGTTTCTTCTCTTTCTCTCTCCTATATGCTTTCTCTACACTACCCTACTGGTAGTGCTGTTTGTCATTTCTCCCTATCTTTCTTTGCTTGCAAGTGCAATAACTAATTAATACTGTAACAAATCTGTTTCTATAAATTATTTTTCCTTGGAAACAGATCAAAATCATGATCTGATAATACCATTTAATTTCATTTTGGATTATTAGTCCTACTTAAAATTGAAAATTCACCTTAGAGGGATTGCTGCAGTTCAAATTAAAATTGTATTTTTTTCTGATATGCTTGGCTGACTAAAAATGCTTAATGCAAAAGTGTAAAAAAATCAGACAAGAATTCTAAAGCTGTTTTTAAGAACTCATATAGCAGTTAATACTACACCAAACTTGCTAACTTTGAACTGATTTTCAAGAAATTACATCAAAATGTAGTCTTTCTTTTTTCCTCTCCATAGTTGTTGCTCATTGCAAGTACACTGAGAAATCCATTTGATTTTGGAACAAGCAAAACTTCAAAGAAAGTAACCTGTTTTGATTCAAAAGTTGTTGATCTGGGCTGAATTTTAGAAGGTAGTTACAGCCTGAGGATCCAAATGTTCCAGGCTTTTCCAGCAGCCCTAATAATGAATCATTCAAGCAATGCAAAATTATAACAGAAAATAAAATGGAAAGAAATTTATTAGTGAGATGGCCCTCAATAAGAACACAGAGAATAGAAAGCTAACCAGTGTCAAATCACAGGCAACTTGTCCTAGAAAAATAATAATAATAATAAGGATAGATTGGTGATGTCAACCATAGAATATCCTCACCTCCTATTTCTCACCCATTGCAGATACCTGCAAATTCCTCTAAATCCTGTGTATCGGGGGATTGGAGTTGTCACAAAACAAAAATAACAATTTGGAATCCCAGGACTAGATGATATTTAGAATCTTTTTGCAGATTTTAAAAAGTTTTAAAAACAAGTTTATCTGCTCAAGTTCACATGGTAGGGGTAACGGGTATAATCTGGTATCTTGATTTCTACATCAATTCAAATTTATCTAACCAGGGCCGGGGATTTAGCTCAGTGGTGCCACTGCCTGCCTCACAAGCAGAAGGTCCCGAATTCTATCCCTGAACCAAAAAAAAAAAAAAAAAAAGTATGTATCCATATTGCCTCTCCTGGTCATACTCCATCCTGCTCTACATTGTGGTAATTCCACAATGAGTTCCAAGCACATCCTGATCTGTTTACTCCAGGAAATTCCCTGGGAGACAGCCCAGTGATTCTCCATACTCTTCTACCCAAACTCCCTACTCAATCCTCAGTCTGTTCCTTCCACAGTAGATCTCCAACTTTAATTACATCAAAATCACACAGACAACTGTTAAAACACAATTACTTAGCTCTAACCCGAGTGTCAGACCCAACAGGTCTAGTTGAGACCTAATAATGTGCCTGTCCAACAAGTGTTAGGAAACATTCTCTACAAGTCTCCTACATTTCTGTATATCTTGCAAGAGAAGCACTATTGTTATGGTTTAAATCTAAAATGTCCCTAAGACCCTCATGTGTTCAGAAGTGGACCTTCTCTAAGGTGACTGGATTATGGGGGCACTCTACTCATCCTTAAATTAACCCACTGATATTTTCATGGCTGAATGTGCTGTTAGGAGGTGGGCCCTGTTTGGAGGGAGTCACTGCAGTGTGACCAAAAAGGGTGTGTTTTTGTCCCTTGCTCTTTCCTTCTCTCTCTGCTTCCTGGCTGCCATGGTTTGAGCAGCTTTCCTTCACCACATCCTTCCACCATAATTCCTCTGCCTTGGAGCCAAGCAACCATGGACTGAATCCTCTGAAAATTGTGAGCCAGACTGAATTTCTCCTCCTTTAAGTTGTGGGTGTCACGTATTTTGTCCTAGTGATAGGATAGTTGACAACTGTCTTCTTTACAAAACCAACAACAACAGCAACAAAAAACAGGATTACTGGTCAAGGATTTTTTTTTATAGCAAACTGTCCCAGAGGATAATAAAAGTCAAATTTATTTACTGTCCAGTATGATAGAGATAATAATGTCTCTGTCCAAGAAAAAGATCAGATGGGTTCACTGTCCATTTTAAAAGATTAAGATTCCCTGAGCTTATGATTCTTTTCTTTCCATGCAAGCTAGACCATGTGTGGCCATTATCTATCCCTCTTGACATTGGCTTATCAGAATTAAGGCTTAAGCACTGGTACAAGCAACCTAGATATTACATATCTCACTGTACTAATAAGGTTTTTGTAGACATCCACTTACTAGTACATTCCTTGAGTTTTAGGACTCTACTGTTTTGCCCAAGACTTAAAACAAGATTGAGTAGATGTTCAAAAAACATTTGTTGAATGAATACACACATACATACACACAAAAAATAAATGAGTAACAACCCAAAAAGGTTTGTACAACTCATAACTCCAATTTACAGATAATAAAATAAAGACAGAGAGTTTGAGTAACTTGGAAAAAATTACAGAGCTAGGAGATTGTAGAGTTGGGAACTGATCCTAAGTTTTCTTACTGTCCCATCTAAACTTGTAACCACTGTTTCACTTCTGTATTGTGTACACATGTGTCTGTGAGGAAAATCACAACACACATCAATAGGTGGACAGTGGTTGTTAATATTGGTGGCTGCTTTCTTCTTTCCACAAACCTACAATTCTAAGTTTTCAATAAATATATACATATGTATGTGTCATAACTATATATGTATGTATACATATGACTATATGCACATGTATATTTATACATATGTATAAAGTGTTACGATGAGAAAAATTATTATTTTTTTAAAAAATCTGTTCAGTGCTAGTATTTCAATAATGGTTTCACCACCAAACATTTTCAATATCTCTTCTGGAATTGCCCTGAAAAATAGTGAACAAAACATGCAAGAAAAGAATTCCTCATGCTTTATTACACTTCATTTTGACCAAAATTGGTCTTACTGCCATATACCCATTCATTCAATTTACCAGACTTGATCTGAATCCAAATAATACTTTTTCCCAAATAAACTCGTCCTCTGTGGGAAAAGATTTGAATATGTTAAAGAAGTTAAAGGAAGGTGAAATAAACTCTAAAGTCAACCCTCCAGTAGCTCCCCAAAATGACCTTCAAGACCTATAGAATTAGTGACTTAGTCTCTAAAGACCAATACTTTAAATATGTACTACAAGTACTGTTATTTCCATATTTAACTTTTTAAAGCCAATATCCCTAAATCAAGGTCATATCTCAGGTTATTCATTATTATAATTCTTTGAAAAGTGGCTTCCCTTGCTTCTGGCAGTTCTATAAGCCAGCTAACGAGTCCAGTCCTCATGCTCCTTTGTCCCCGTAGCTCAGAAACACAGGGCAGGAGAGGTGCCTCCCTGGGCAGCTTCTGGACTTGTGCTATTGAGACTCACTAAAATAATCAGTGTTTGATCAGTAAGAGAACACTGTACTGTGTACAGTTTTCAAGCATTTGTGATCTTTTCCTTTGTTCATTATTATTTGAACGAAGGTCTCCATTAAGCAAATGCTGATCTCTTTTCCCACATTTATTGTGGAACAGAAGCCACCAGGCCTCTTGTGTTTCCCTCCAAGTTGTGTGCATGAGCTAGATTACTGAGAGCCGGGTTTGGTGGTAGAATCATTCTCGTTCTGAGTGTTTGGGCCTCTTGGTAGAAGAGAGTACACCTCAATCAAAACACTGTCCTCTGTAAATCATCATAATTTTTCAGTTTTATTGACTTAGTATTTGAAGAAAAACTTCCAGAATTTTGTGAAAAACAAAATATACATTCTGTAAATTGACTTTTTAAATAATCTTATGGAATGACAAAAAGAACCCCACTTTGGAAAAAAACAAATCTGGATTTATGGCTCAGGGCAACTTGCTTGCCAGAGGACCTGAGGAAAAGCTATTTAACTTTTCTGAACTGAGATTTTCTCACAATTAAAAAAATTGAATTCAGAATACTAGTGCTAATTATCTCATAAAATTGCTATCAATAGCAAATGAGATAATATATACATGAAAATGCTGATACTGTTTATTTAAAATTAACAGTCACATAATCAAATCTCATTGAAGGTAATCCTCAAAGACACACCTAATTTATAATTTGACTCTCCAGAAATGCTTCATTATAATGCAGTCTAATGTCTCATTGGACCATCTAATTTATCAACAAAGAGCATAATAGGCAGACAGTTTCTATTTAATCATGCAAAAATAATTGTAAGAGGAAGGTTACACTTGAAGCATCCACTCTTGGGTGGGGGATGGGGAGGCATTGTGCTTCAGCTTTCAAATTCACAGGAATGGATCCCTGGCTCCTGTGTAGCATTTCACAGTGTTTTTGTCCTGAGAAAGGGGCAGGGCAGGGCTGCAGAAAGAGGGGCAAATTGGAAAGGTCTCATTTCTTTTCAGTTACTACAGCCAGACTCCAAGGACATCATTCACAATGGGTAGTACACAGAGATGCTCCCTCCAGAAAACACTTTAATTATGGGCTGCTGGCGAGCGTCCAGGAGGGAACTGGCTCTGGGAGGCTAAGAGGCTGAATACCGGGGGGAAACACAAAGTAATTACCATCATCAAGAGCAACTGCAACAATACAGAGAGTTGGGTTCAGTTGTTCACAAACAGGCGATTCCTTTTGCGCAGACATTTGTGTTGATCCCTGGTAGAGTAGCTCCAAAAGAGAAAAAAAAAAAAAAAAGCGGGGTATAACCTTTTCCTTCTTAATCATCAACATTTAGCAGGGTAAATGTCATCTGTGTCTGACTTTTCGTTAACTATATAAAATCTTAGGAAGCCATCCCTGTGCTTAGAGAGATGCTTTTTCAAAAATTATTTTCCTTAGTTCTTTCCTTTCTGGCCAGAAAACCAACTATTTCATCTGCTTGGCTCCCTCCTGGGAATTGCTAGAGGGGCCACCCTGCAGCCTCTGCACCTCCACATCAGAAGTTTCTTAAAGCTAAATTATCTGAAGCAAATTGGGTAACTGTGCTTACGAGGAGACTCCATTTAACTGTCATTGGGAAATTATAAAATAGCTTATCAAAGATTGAACATGAAGGAAAAACCCCGAGGATTGTCATTTAAGAACCAGTAGGTTAAACTGTGTAGGGGAGATTTCCTTTAGCTCATTAGTACTTGAAGTCAAAAGCATTTAAGGATCTAAGTCTCACCAAGGGAACAAGCCTGCCTTCAGTTCTCCTGCTGGAGAATGATTAGCTGGAATTAACAAGAGCATCACTAGGGATTTCTTCCCCCATCAACTCAAACAACAGAGTTACCCTGACATGGAAATCTTAGGAAGCAGTTAACCTGGTTTCTCGACCCTGTATGGATGCCATGGGAGTGTGAATGTCTGGCGTTTTCTCTCTGCAGAGCAAAATGTCACTGAGAAATTATTGAGATAAAAACACATCCACCCTGCACCTGTCACAAAGTCATGTCATCATGAGAAAAATTACCTCATGATGCCTGGTTCTATGCATGTCTCCATTTTACTCCCTGGTCTGCCACTCACTCATCTGGAGCTCCAGGAGCAAATTCCCTTAGGCAAGGTTAATGGTTGGGGGAGGGGAGGGGAGCCATCAGTCAACTGTTAGTTTCAGCAAACATTTCACAAGTCTGATTCATTTTGTCAGAAATAGCTACAGTATAAGGACCCCATCCTAACCCAAGACTTAGGTGGTCCTACTGTAAGTGTGGACATAATCTCTATAATGCCCTTTACACACACTTTTGTTAAATGGTATTGAAGAAACAGGGCCCTGTGTGAACCAGCTTGTCAGGCAGAATGGATTCATGATTAAATAAAATTTCAGGTTTATGGTTTTAGCTTTGCAGAGTTCCACAGTTGCCATTAAAATCTCAATAAATGGATTAAGGTTTGGCATCAGGAGACCTGGGTTTGACATCAGGAGACCTGGGTTTGAATCCTAGTCCCAGTACAATCTGCAGGATCTTGAGCCAGATTCCTGACCTCTGGAATCTCATCTCTAAACATGGAATAATCAGGAGATTACCAGCTACACAGAATTAGGATGAGTGTCAGCCTAAGCAATATATTTTCAAACACTCTGGAAAATATCAAGCAAAATGCAAATGCTCACAGTTATTACTGTCAAGATAAAGAGGTTTGGCTGAAGGGATACTCAAACCACTATTGCTCTGATGATATCTCATTACAAAGGAATACTAATAATTAAACAAAGTCATGGAATAGAATCTTTATGTCATTGGTCAATCTATTTTTTTCCAGAGCAAGCCAGGCTACTGGGTGGAGCCACATCAATTTTGATTCATTAACAATCCCAATTAGTTGTGCTGGGGCTGGGGATTTAGCTCAGTGGTTCGGGCACCTGCCTGGCAAGCCCAAGGTCCTCAGGAGTTTGATCCCTGGTACCAAAAAAAGAAAAAAATGTCATCAATTAGTTGGGTTGCAGTATAATGCTGAGTAGAGTGTATCTATCAATATACTTGAATACAAATAACAGAAAGCAACTGGCTACCTTGAAAAGAAAGAGGTGCATTGGGAGTTTATCAGTGGAACACAGAATCAAAAAAAACCTTTAAAAACATACTCCAAAAATGGCAAGAAAGAACACAAATGACAACAATCATTCTTTTACCAAGAATTGTCTTTTTGTCCATTATGGGCACCAGCACCCACGCTGGACATTTCCCCTACTCTCCTGGTCTCAGCAGCAGTTGCTTCCAGTTCAGAGTTCCAAATGCAAGCATCAGGTTGGCTCACCAAGGTTATTTGTTCAAACCCTTGCAATCAGGTGGGAGAAAGATGAATGAATTTCTGTCTAGTTTCCTCAGAGGGAGATGGAGCAGGTGGGATGCTTTCCCCCAAATAATGTTAGATATTAGCCAGACAAAATGGAAGACTCTGTTCTGTTTCTAGCCTGTAGATGTGGCCCCTGTGCCAGATACTTCGTATATCTCATTTCACTTAATCCTCACAACCACCTGGGAAGACATGTTATCATGCTTATATTACAGATGAGGAAACCAGGGCCCCAACAAATTCAGTGCCTTTTTGAGGATGATGTATCCAATAAGTGGTGAGACTGAAGTCTGTGTCATTCAGTTGGTTTATAAATTAGTGGAAGCATTGGACATAGGGCCAAATGGGACAGCAAATGAGAAAAACTTGTGAACCAACAGAACAAGAAAAGAAAGTGATAGGAAATACAGAGTCATTTTTCCTCTGTGAATACATGGTAAGGTGTCTCCTCTGTGTGTGTGCACCTCACATGGAGGAAAGTGGAGGGAACAACATTGTTGACAGTGGCCCTGAATGTTCTGATGGCTCTTGGCCAGCTGTGGCAGAAATTGTAGCCTTTCTGCAGTCAGGAAGCTGTGCATTGTCAACTCTGGGCTGTGTGAACCTCACTGCCTCGAAAGGTAGAAGAAGTTCCTGGTGTTTATGAGTCTTGTTTGCCAAGCACCAACAGAAATCAGTGGAAGCAGAGCTCATGGTGCTCAGACCAGGCTCATCCTTGGAGATTCTTCTGCCTGGTAAACTGATGACATTCAAAACAGCAGTGGGAATTGCAGGTTGTGTGTTTTATTTCCTAATATTTTCACCATTTTTATTCACATGGGACTGGGCAAAGAGGTAAATAGTAATAGTTTTGAATATAAATATTTTTCTTTAATTCTCCAGGCTGAGTAGAATAATAAAATTTAGAGTTTCAAACTACAAGTTACTTAACCTCTCTGAACCTCAGTTTCTCCATCTTTAAAATGGGCACAATAATATCAACTTCATAATAGGGCTATTATGAGAACTTCACACAGTCCCTGGCATGTAGTAAGCATTAAGTAAAGAGGAATTATGATTATCCCCATTTCACACAGGAAAACTTGGAGAAATTATGTAACCTGCCAGGATCAGACAGCCACAGACTTCAACACTGACTTTTTACAAATACAGGGTGTTTGTGTGTGTGACATATATGTAAATATAATATATCTTCACATGCTATACAACTTCCTGCTGCTCTTACATACTACTTGGCTGATTTATATTCATTCAGTCAGTAACGAGGTAAGAAGTTCGGTCCCCAGCCTAACAGTTTTGCATCTCTGAGCACAAGGGTTTTTCTCCTATTAGGATCCACTACGTATAGCGCCAGGAGCTCACTCTGCCCTAAGTGTTTTTCCCCATGACTATATTCAAGAATTTCTGGTTTACATTTCTTAATTTTTTATTTTTCTTACTTATACATGAAATGTCTACATATTAATGAGGCACAGTATGATGTTTTGATTCGTATGCACTCTGTGTAGTGATCACCTCAGGGTGTGTAATCTTGTAGGTTAATTCTTAAATTGACTCCCTGATGAGTGCAATAGGACATGGGCTGAGGGTACTGTCATTCAACACAGGGTTCCTTAGCCAAGTGCAAAGCATGACTATGACTCACAGAGTCATGAGAGGAACTTAAAGAAATAAGAACAGGAAACAGACCAGCCACAAACACAATATATGAGAAACATAGGTCATTTACATCCTTTTGTAGGAAAGGGGAAAACTCAATAACCAAAAGAGCCCAAAAAGATGGACAAATTATAGCCAGCATCAGAAAAGAGTTAGAACTAAATGGAATGAAATAGTACTCTTTTTTTCACCACAGTAGAATCAGTTCATCTTTGGTATAACCTTAAGAAAACTAGAAGGTGATTTTATTAATCTGTCAAAAATTATTAGGTAATTGATTCTAATTTTTAATATAAATGTGGGAAATAACTTCATCAGCAGATGAATGTGTGTTTTATTGAAAATACTTCCTCAGAGGTAGCAGCAATGCCCATACATGATGAGGCAGCTGTGCCACACCACTAAAGATTCCTTTCATGAGGCTGAATGATATTGCAGAAAATACTTAGGCCTTGTGGTTAGACAGACCTAGGCTGAAACTCTGACTCAGATATCAGTAGCTTTTCCAAGTCGCTTTTCCTTCTTGAGCCTCAGTTTTGTTATCTGTGAGGAGATAATGATACCTCATGATTATAGATTTCAATTACCACAAATTAACAGCAAGTGAATGATAGTTTTATTTAAAATATTAAAATTTGTAAAAATAGGTGTATTTTAGATCTACGAAATCCACTATCTTTTTCCAAATCTTTTGACATTATTTTATTATTACAATCATGTGAAACAGATAAGGTAAATAAAATTCAATCTATTTACTATACAGGAAAACTATGGCAGAGAAGTTATTTGAACCTTCCCAAAGTCATAACCCAGCTAGTGACTGAGCTGAGCTGGATTTGAATCCCTGACATCTGACTCTAATCCTTGTTGCATCTTCCAGGCCTTCATGACATTGTACTTGGACATACATTTCACCTGCATGTGTTCCCTGGGTTCTCAGGTCCCATCTATCCTCTGCCATTTTCTTTTGTTCATTCACAAGTTTTGTCTTCTTTGTGCATCCACTGTATTACCTCCTTTCCAATATTTCTTTAAAAGGAAATGATTAATACAACTGTTAATATGAATTTCTGTTTCCCTTCACAATATCGCCCATCTTACAATTCCATCCAAGGAATGTTTTCGGTATTAAAAATATATACAACTACACAGCCATATGTTAAAAGGTATTTATCACTATCTTGGCATGGGTCTGAACTCAGATTAATTTTAAACTGAAAAATTTTAGGTGTTAAAAAAAAACTTTGATGGAGCCAATTAGTCACAAAAAAAACTTTGATGGAGCCAATTAGGCACATATACCTAGCATTTTAATATGTTTCTGATTTAGTCAAAATAGAAATCGAATTGAAAAGCTTTTGTCAAACTAAAATGAAACTTTTTTAGTGTCAGTGAATGTTAAAAAGGTAATTTTCTAATCATCCTTTTCAGCCCCTAGGTGGACATGTTGCAAAATTATATTTCCACAACCTAGAGCTGTTTTACAAAGCTAAACAAGATGTCTCATTAGTCAAAGCTAAGAGTTATAAAGAAATGACACAAGAATGGTAAAACTGTTTATCATATAGATCACACTTATTGAAGGCTTACTATTTGGTAGGTTCACTACCAAACACATTATAGTCACTGTTTCTATTAAATTGCATAATAGTACAATGCTTTATTCATTGTAATTTTAGTCTTTTATTAGTACATGTTTGCAGGACATAGTGTTTACATTCCTTGCATGGAGTTGCTACATATACATAACATGTCTTAATTCCTTTCTTCATCCCTCCTCTCTCCCCTCCCTCTCTCTCCCTCCATCACTTGATCCCCTTCCCATTTGAGAAAGCCCTACTTCCTATCTTTTATTTTGCTTTTTATTTATAATTTGAATTTCTCATATAAAAGAAACCATTTGATGTTTAAGCTTGTGTGTCTGATTTATTTCACTTAGCATTATGGTCTCAAGGTACATCCATTTTCTTGCAAATGATTCAAGTTTATCCTTTTCTATAGCACAGTAGTACTCCATTCATCTGTTGATAGACATATAGGCTGCTTCCAAGATTTCCCCATTATGAATTGTGCTGCTATACACATTGATATGCATGTATCACTGTAATATGATGTCTTTACACTTTTGGGAAGATAACCAGAAGGGGAATAACTAGGTCAAATAGAATTTCTTGTTTTAGTTTTTTGGGGACTCTTCATACTGATTTCCATAGTGGTTGTAATAGTTTACATTCCTTCTAACAATATAGAGTGGTTCTTTTTTCCCCACAGCCTTGACAGCATTTGTTTATTTGATTTCCTGATGATGGTTGTTCTTTCTTGGGTAAGATATATCCACTTTAAATATAGGAAACTGAGTCACAGAGAAGTTATTGACTGAAAGAGAGGGTACCTCAGAGTAAGTGCTAGAGCAAGAAAGTGAATCCCACAGTTCTCTATTTTTAAAAGTGTATAGTCTTACTGTACATATTTAATCATTTCATCTTCAAATATTTATTGAAATCTCTGAAGCACTGAGTGGAGCTCATAATTCTTGGGTCAGTGAGAAAGGCACAATCTCTATCCCTCTATTCTGTGGGGAGCATATGGGAAATCAATGTATGAACTAATGAGCAAGACCACTGCAAATGGTGACAAGTGCAGGAAAGAAAAGGGAGAAAGGAAGAAAAAGAGAAAGAAAGGGAGAGAGAGAGAAAAAGGAGGGAAGGAAGGGGAAGGAAAGGGGGAGAAGGGAAGGAAGGAAGAAAGGGAAGGAGGGAGAACAGGAGGGAGGGCTGAGAGGAGGGGAGAAGAGGGAAGGGAAGGGAAGGGAAGGGAAGGGAAGGGAGGGGAAAGGAGGCAGATAACTTGGGACAGTTAAGCAAGGAGTGAGACACAAAGGTGACCAACAAGTCCTGGGTGTAGGCTTTGCTGAGATGGGACATTGGAATGAGAACCCTCACCTCCCTTCTTGAGGAGCTGGAGGCAAAGTCTTCTGAAAAGCCTTCTCAGAAAACCAGCTGAGAGGTCAGAGGAATAGAATGAAGGGCACTGCCAGAAAGGAAGTGAAGTGGGAGACAAGCAAGATGGAGCCTTGTGACAATTTAGAAAAGCAAAACACATGAACATAAAAAACCTACCAGACTAATTCAACAGCAATGGAAACTACACAATAATAGGCATTTATGTCAAATATCATGTAAGGGAAAGATTTAGCCTGAAGATCATTAGCATGATTATTATTTTTATATTTTGATAGCAAAAAAGTTCCATCTTCAATATCAAAAAGTAGTTCTGGCTTGGGCTATTAAACATGTGAGGGCTATTGAAAATTAAGTTAAACATCTTCTGGCTTTAATTTACAAATCCATTTGAATGAGCTTTTTATTTTGTTTCTATACATAACACATGACCCATCATTACTTATTCATGTCCTTTTGATGAAAGGAGATGAAAGGAGGACACAGTTTCACAGTTTGATTTGATATTGGTGATTTCTTTTTTTTTTTTTTTTTGATATTGGTGATTTCTAAGCATACAAAAAAAGCATTCATTAGCCCTTTAAAAATTCACCCTTGTGGGCAGGGATTTACCTCAGTGGCGCCTGCACCTGCCTTGCAAGCACAAAGTCCTGAATTGGAGCCCCGGTACAAAAAACAAGTTACCCTTTTGCAGTATGCAATTCCATGGTTTTTAGCATTTTCACAAATCTACAACCGTTACCACTATCTAATTTTAGGACACTGTCATCACAGCCAGAAGAAGTCCTGTATCCCTTACCTATCACCCTCTATTGCTCCCTGACCCCAATTCCCAACAATTATTAACCTGTTTCTGTTTCTCTGAATTTGCCTTTTCAGGACATTTCATAGCAATGGAACCATAAAATACATGGTCTTGTATATCTAGCTTCTTTCAGAAAGCATGGAGTTTTCAAGGTTTGCCCATGCCATAACATGTATCAGATATCACTTTTTTCCTTGACTGAATAACAATCCATTTAAAGGACACACTACAATTTACTTATCCACTCATAAGCTGAAGATATTTGGCTTAATTCTATCACTTATCTATTATAAATGGTGCTGCTGTGACATGCATGTATGAGTTTTTGTGTAAATATGTTTTTATCTCCCTTGGATTTATACCTAGGAGTGGGCTTTCTGGATCGCATGGCAACTCTAAGTTTAACATTTTAAAGAACTGTCCAGCCTCACTTTCCAAATTAGCTACAGCATCTACATTCCCACAAGCAACATGTGAGGGCTCCCATTTCTCCACATTCTCTCCAACACTTGTCACTGACAGCTTTTTACATTATAAGCTTCCTAGTGAGTGTGAAGTTATACCTTACTGTAGTTTTCATTTGCATTTATCTAATGATTAATGATGTTGAAGCATCTTTTACATACTTAGGGTTAATACTTATTTTACAAGGGTGTAGTTTTTTGTATTTCTGTTTGTGTCTCCACAAAACTGCATTTTTAAAGAGTACACATGGTGTCATATGTCTTCACATCTGTATTGCCTTTCCTATGACTAGGACACAATGTCTGAGACCCACAGCTTAAAGGAGGAAAATTTAGGGGATTCAACCTGCGTCCAGGCAGGAACATCATGGTGGAAGGGCACGGGGGGGAAAGTTGCTGGTGTCATGGCGGCCAGGAAGCAGAGAGAAAAAGGAGGAGCCAGGGAGAGAGACATAATCTTTGAGGTCGCACCACCATGAACTGCCTCCTCTTGACCAGGGCCCATGTCCCATCAGCACATTTAGCTATGGACTCATCACTGGATCAATCCACTGGTGAATATAGCACCCCCGTGATCCAGTCACTTTCAAAACCCTACCTCTGAATACACGAGACTTTTGAGAGGTATTGTAGATCTAAAGCATAACAGCAGCCATTGAAACTGAAATAAATAAAAGAGTGAACAAGCTAACCAACCAAGATGAAATGGAAGAAATTCCAAAAGACTATCCTGCTATAAAGTAAAAATAATATTATGAAAGAAAAACAAAGGTAAATAAATAAAGAAAACAAAAAAATGTGTGACACGAGTAAAAATTTAGACAGAAGAAATAAAGCTCTCTGAAGTTTGGACCATCTCAAGAGATAACCTATTGCCTGAGATTTAGTAAACACTAGGAGGCAATCAAGGCAAGAGCGGAGGGGAAGAGCTGTTCCCTCTGAGCAGAGGGAGCAGTAGTTACTGCAAACACTTCAACCCAAGATCACAAGGAGGATGACGAAGGGAGGCCAAGTCCAAGAAGTGGAGAGTGTAAACTCTAACAAAACCTGTGGTCCATGATAAAGGTTATACCACAGTGGTCATTGAAATTGTTCACATTTCAGTTCTCTCCAGTTGAATGCGAGAAAAGCCAAGGAAATTTCTTTGACCAGTGAAAATTGAAAAGACAAAGAAACAGGTCACTCCTAGGAAGAACCTTAAAAGTCATTGTAGGACTCATCTCAGGTGTTTGTCTTCATTCTATGGCCACAGTGGGGTCTCCATCAACCAAGGTCCCTGAGTGTCAACAATGACAAGACTCTCCAAGCAGACTCACATAGGATGTACAGCATGCAAGAAGATAAACATTTTTTAAAACTTAAGCCAACCAAACTGATTTTATTCTAAGTTCTTTGAAGAAAAATTGGAGGGATTTAATTAGAGGCATTGCATGTTATAACTTATGTTTTAAAGGAAAGAAGGGAATGAAATTAATATGAGAACATGAAAAAATGGAAGTAAAGTCTTTGTAAATAGGGAGGGCTGGAGGGGTTGAAGGGAGTGCAGGGGAAGGGGGAAAAATAAGAACCAAGATTATGTAGAGGTGCAGATTTCCAGTGATGAACGTCATTATATTGTATACCTAAAATGTACCAATAAAACTAATTTTAAAAATATGAGTCAATGAATTGGGAAAGGGTAAAGAAAAGAAGCAGAGGCAAAGAGAGCTTTAGAAAGTAGTTAAAGTTTCCAGACAAGCACAAATGGGACCTTGAATGATAGTGATAAAATTAGAAATGGATAAGAATCATTAGAGCTTGCAATAGATTCAATGTGGGAAGTAAAGAGAAAAAAAAGAAGAGAAATAAAGGACTAAGAGCCATTCACTGTATCTTATCTATATCAGTTCTAATGCCCTCACAAAGTTGTAAGGAGGATAAAGGAGGCTATTATGGAAGAATGTAGTGCATCACATTATCAGAGCTCATCCTTTGCTCCTACCTCCACCTTCCCACAACCACTCTGCACCAATACTGATATAAACAATTAAATTTTCTTCTTCAAATCATACCACTGTCATCATCATGGGGGACCAGAGTAGAAAAGCTTGAGTCACTAAGGACAAAACTTTACTCATAACATATTTTTCCCTAGGCGAGCACAAAAATTCAATTTGTGTTTACCTCTCCTCTCACAGTGAGCTCTGCCTAGGACAAACAATAAATGATGCACCATTCACAGTGATATAGCTCAAAAGGGAAGAAAAATCAAGTGAGATGAGTTCACTGTGCTACTGAGGCCACTCTCTTACTTGTAATTATTCTTGACAGCCAGAAATTTGTGGAAAGAGATGTTTGTATTATGTTGCTTCCAGTAGGTTTGTCATCACTTGACTTCAGTGAGGGAATTAGATATCTCTTCTCCTTATAATAACCACCAATATTTTTAAATGAATAAGCATTTTTTCCTGTAAACACTATTCAGTGTGGAATTCTGTTTGCCTAATTATCTACTGTAACAACAAGGCAAAAAATGTATCACTGCTTTAGCCATGAAATATCCAGGAGCTTAGAGAAAGCCTAGGGCAGCACGATCATAATTGTGGATTCTGGGCATCATGCTCAAGCTGGATGGCAGTGGGTAAAGGAAATATTTCTTGCACATAATAATTTTAAGTTCAATGCCTTGCTGATAAAAGCATTTTATTTTTGGAAGCATTTTTTGCAAGTGGATGTTCAATAATATAAAGTTGTTTGAACATACCATATGCACTAAAAGAGAGAAGAAAGTGTCTCAGTTGCAGTAAGGATATGCAGCATTGGCAGAGTAAAGATAATAGTATTTTGTACAGAAATGCAGCATTTGTACAGAAAGAGGATGGAAAAGCAGGCTCTCCAACACTGCCTCTCTGAGAGGATAGAACATCAAGACTGAGTCATCATGAAGTCACCTAAGTTTTACATATCCAAAGGGAAAAGAGAAAGGAATCCATCTCTAAAAATATAGAAACAACCCTCGTTGTGAATACAGTAGAACATGTATTAAAAGAGGTTGAGAACACCTAAATCAGGTAGTTAGAAAGACTCCTATGAAGAGTGGAAAGGAAATTCACAAACAAGATATAGACATTTATAGTAAAAAATAAAAAATAGCAATATTTCCCTTGTATCACTGCTTTACACAATAATATTCCTTCTCAAAGGTGCCCACATACATATTTAGACCCCTAGAACATATGGATATACAAAATGTGGAGGAATTTCATTTATAGATAGAGTTAAGGTTTAGTCAATTAGCTTTAGAGAGAATGGCCTGGATTTTCCCAATATAATTGAAGGACCCAAGAGTCCTTACAAGTGGAATGAGCAGCTGAATAAAGAAACTAAAATTTGTGTTGTTTAATTTGCCCAAGGACACATAGCTACTGAGTGGCAAAGCCAGGACTTTCTGCATCAACCTGAGATCTCTCTCCTGTGTATTCACTCCAGCCCTCAGATGTAACCTGGGATTTTCTTGTATTATTTTTCCTCTTTTTTGTTTGATGCTTTGTTTTAAGTCCCATAACCAAAGCTGTGTGCAATTTTCCTAGCAAATATCCTTATGGCATTTGACAAAATATGCAGTAGAGGTTCTTATTCCAAATAAATATCAAAAGCAAAATAGGGTATCTAGATCAAATGAAGCAGAGAAAAGCAAAGATCCCATCTGTAGAGGTTACTGCCTGTACCTGAAGGCAACATACAAGGCACAGGGCATTTTGTTTTCAGAATAAGAACCTGGATCTCTTCCCTGCTAAAACAAACCCAAGATATTCCAGTGCTAGGAGATCCAAGCCGATTATTAATACAATGCATAGCAACATCTGTGGTTTTCACATTGTTGAACTAAAAAGGCTCTAATGTGTTGGAGCAGAGGCCAAGCAGCCAGTATCCATGGCAACTTGTGTTTAGTTTCAACTGACAGTAGAGGATAATATTCAATCAGATCTTTATATTTGTATAAATGGCACCAAATAAATATTTCCCATAGCCAACATTTTTTTCTAGGCCTAGAAACAAAGGAAAATGAGACCTGGGAGGAGGAGGGGGACTAGAACAAATTCACCTCAAAAGGACTAACTTTAGGGAAGCTAAATTAATGTTTCATTTGACAAGTGACAAAGAACTGAGGAAATTATAATAGGTACAATTACAAGAATAAGTGCAGGGGATAGAAGGAGAAAAAGAAATCAAAATTTCTGGTCCCAATTTTATCATTAAAAAGTGATTTCCAAAAAGCAATGAAATCTGCGTGTGTTTACAAACCAACATTCCATTATTATTTATTGAGTGTCTATTCAGGAATTATGCTAGGCACTTTATAATATTATCACTAATCCTCAAAAAAAATTTAAGTGTTACAAAGCTATTATCATCTTCATTTTTCAAAGGAAACTTCAGTAAAGAAAATCTAAACAACTTACCCACTGTTACAGACTTTGTGAAGTAGTTGAACTTAGGTCTATTTGTTTTTTAAAAAGCCTCTACCTTTTCAATGCTTTACATTCTGAAAGGGCCAATTAAATTGATTAAAAAGAAAAAGAATTCTATCCTTTTTTAAATGAACATTTCAGCAGTAAGATACTATTCTGGCAAATAACAAATTTTAAATTCAACTCTAAAAATGTTTATCACCACAATAGTCTTGTCAGAAATTAAACAACTCTATCTTTGAGTGGAAAATAATTAAATGTGTAAATAGTCTACATTTGCATGTGCTCATTCTAATTTCATTCTAGGTGGAAATTGGAAAGTGAGATCTAGCCAGCTAGATACTGAAAATTAATCCATTGATAAGATTAATGCTCCCCTGTCCAATTGTTTCCCAGAAGTCCTTTAGCTGGCAACCAGTCCTTCAACAAAATGAGCTTTTTGAGGAGACAATTTGGATCCCAACTATAACAATTTGCAATTTTCAACATGATATCGAGTCTAACACCAGAATAGTGAGCCTTTCTTTGTGAAAGCGTAAACAGCCATCTCAGTGATGTAATATAAATTTCTTGAGTAGTACAAAATACTTGCAGTGTATGTTACAGTTAACATACAATAATGAACTGTATATGTCTAAAGGGCACAATTTGTGAAGTTTTGACATACGCATAGACCTGTGGAAGGATCATCATAATGGAGATAAGGAACATATCTATTTCCCAAAAAATCATGGCTTTTGAAATTCCTTCTTCCAATCCTTCCCTGCTTGCCCACCACCAATCCTAGGTAACCTGCTTTCCAGCACTATAAAACTGCGTTTTCTAGAATTGAAGTTATACTTCAAAATTCTCCTGAGGGGCACACCCGTGAGGAGCAGAGCCACCGAAGCCCTTGGGCTACATCACCCCCTTCCGGGCCTCCCAGCCAGGGGTGCGCCAGCAAGGAGTGGAGCCACGTGGAAGCCTGAAGCACCACCCCAGCACCCCCTCAGTAGCCCCCCCAACCTCTGGCCTCCAGACTGTGCCTGTACCTGAATCCACACCCCAGAGGCACAAGGGGTCATAAAGGCCATTGTCCTGAGCTCCAGAAGATAGAGCAGAAGTGAACAACAGAAAGAGGGCCTTTCTCAGGCTTCTTGATGAAAACTGAAGCCCACTGGAAAAGTGAAGAGAATCTCTCCAATAAAGGCACACCAGACCACCATAGTTGGTAAGTTGGAAGGATCACCACCTCTCATCGGAACCTGGACTATCTTCAGGGGAAGAGCAGCTGGAACCTGCAGTAGAACCTTGCAGAGTTCAACCCTGCAGGAGGACAGGGAGCTCAACTTGGGACTAGCAGCCAGAAATCTGCTGGAATCTCGTGGGTCTGCTACTGGCTTCCTGAGACTAATTGACTTAGATATGTATACTGCTGCCCACTTTGTCTATTGTGACAGCAGAGACATACCCTGAAGGAGGCCCTTCATTTCTTTTTATTTTTTATTTTCAAAATTATTTTTTTCTCTTCTTTTTAATTTTTAATTTTAGTTGTTATTTTTTTCTATTCTTTTTAAATTTTTTTCTTTCTTCCTTTTTCTTTTTTTTTCTTTTCTTTCTTTCTCTCTGTCTTTTTCTCATGTCTTCAAGAGTTCCCTAGAGTTTGTGTGCTCTTTTTGTGTCCTCTGGCCTCACTTCTAACCTTTCCCTATCCTTCTACCTATCTATCCCTCCCTCTGCAACTTCTTCTAAGTCCCCATCCTGAAGGGTAAAGTTGCTAGATTGAAGAGTTTATTCACTATAAACATATGTTGGGTTGGTCCTCAAATTAGATTTAATTCACACGGTTAAAGGTGATAGATTAGTAACTACCACAAATTGTCATTTTCTAAGCTGTACTTTATATTATTGTTATTGCTGATTTTATCGCTTGGGCTAAGGTGTTGTGATCGATCTAATCAGTTATCCTTCTGGTATAATGAAAACGAGATCACCCCAGAGTCATTAGATACTCAAAACTTTAAGACCAGCTATATCTAGAAGACACCTCTGAGAACCAATCATTCCATAAGGGTTCTACATACAAGCAACAAAGATACCTACAATGAGCAATATCAAAGTATCAACCCACCAACTAAACCAAGGACAGTACCACAACAAAAGTAGAAATGAGAAGATATTTAAGCAAGGCACAATCCCAAACTTCAAGCTCACCAAAGGCAAACTCTGGGGGAAATGAGGTGGAAAAATCTGATAATCAACCACCTGGACACCCTGAACTGGTAGCACAGGAAGTAACAAAACAGATGAATGAGGGTCTAGAAAAATTCAAAACAGAAATAATTTCCTAGATAACTACAGAGATAGTGAGCAGAATGAAAGACATGATTAGAGACTCTAGAACAGAAACAGATAAAAAAAAAAACAGGTGAGTTCTGGACCATGATGGAAGCCATGAATGCGCAGCATAGGAAAGAAATGGAAATCATTAACACCCAACATAGGAAAGAAATGGAATCTATAAAACAGACTCAAACAGATATCCAGGAGATTAAAAACTATTGAAAATATACACAGCAGACTGAGCCAATCTGAAGACAGAATATCAGATGTAGAAGACAGGATGGTGGTCAATGACCATGAAAGGAGAGATCTCTTAAAACTAGTAAGGGACCAGGAGTAATCAATCCAACAGCTCCTAGATGACACAAAGAAGAATAATATAAGACTGATAGAAGTCAAAGAAAAAGCAGGAGAAAATACAAATGACATAAAAGAACTATTCACAGAATTAATGACGGAAAACTTCCCAAACAGAGGGAGAATTTGACATACAGATAAGTGAGGAATATAGAACTCCAACTAGCCATGACCAAAACAGTGCAAGCAGTCAGAGAAAAGAAACAAATCATATCCAAAGGAAAGCCCATCAGAATCACAGAAGACTTTTCCACACAGACCCTCAAGTCAAGGAGAGCCTGGGGTGAGGTATTTCAAGCCCTAAAAGAAAACAACCTCCAAGCTAGACTGATGTATCCTGCAAAACTATCTTTCAAGCTTGATGGGGAAATAAGATACTTCCATGACAAAGAACACCTGAGAAACTTCATGAATACCAAACCAGCACTCCAAACAATTTTAAAAATATCCTAGAAAAAGACAATGAATGTCACAACTCCATGAGGCCCAACAGAGCAAACCAGGTAAGGCAAGAAATTAAAAGGAGAGGGGGAAAAAAATAAAAAAGAGACAACAACAGGAAAATAAAATGACAATGATAAGTCAATACATATCAATTATAACCATCAATGTTAATGGCCTCAACACACCAATCAAAAGAAACAGACTGGCAGAATGCATGAAGAAGCAAAATCCAACAATATGCTGTATAGAAGAAACACACCTTGTTCAAAAAGAAACTCATAGACTGAAAGTAAAAGGATGAAAAACAGTTTTTCATGCAACAGGAACCCAGAAAAAAGCAGGGGTAGCTATTTTATTTACAAAGTAAATTTCAAACCAAAACTAACTAAGAGAGACAAAGAAGGTAACTACATCCTTGTAAAGGGAACAATCCAAGAGGAAGAGATGATAATCATAAATATATATGCACCAAATATTCATGCCCCCAACTATACAAAACAAATATTAAGAGACATGAAAAACCAAATAAGCACTAATACAATTGCAGTGGGGGACCTCAAAACCCCACTGTCACAAATAGACAGATCATCGAGACAAAAAATCAACAACGAAATTCTAGAACTGAACCAAGCTTTTAAACAACTAGACTTAATAGACGTCTACAGAGTGTTCCACCCCACAAAATCAGAATATACATTCTTTTTAGCTGCACATGGGTCAATCTCTAAAATAGACCACATACTAGTTCACAGAACATGTTTAAGTAAATGCAAAGGAATTAAAGTTATCCCATGTATATTATCAGACCATAATGCAAATAAACTGGAGATCAATAGCATAAGAAACTTCACAAACACATGGAAATTGAATAACATCATCCTGAACAACCAATGAGTCACAGAGAAAATTAAAGAAGAAATTAGACAGTTTTTGCAATTAAATTATAATGCCAGTACAACATACAGGAATCTATGGGATACAATGAAAGCAGTTCTATGAGGGAAATTCATAGCAATAAATGTCCACACAAGGAAAACCAAGCAAGCTCAAATAAACAAATTAATGCTGAATCAATCATAACCGCGTAGTAAAAGAAGAGCAAGACAAACCCAAAGCTCATACAAGGGAGGAAATTATAAAGATCAGAGCAGAAATCAAACCAATGGAGACTAAGAGAGCAATACAAAAACTCAACAAATCAGAGTTGGTTTTTCAAAAGAATAAATAAAATCAACAAATCCTTAGCTAATCTTATTTAAAAAAGGAAAGAAAAGGCTCAAATCCATGCAATTAGGAATGAAAAAGGTGAAGTAACAACAGATCCAGCAGAAATCCAGAGGATCATCAATACTTACTTCGAGAACCTGTACTCTAATAAAATGGAAAACACAGAAGAAATGGACAGATTTCTAGACACATGAATTACCAAAATTGAATGAAGAAGATTTAAAAATTCTAAACACCACAATTACAGTCAGTGAAATTGAAAATGTAATTAAAAACTTACCAACAAAGAAAATCCCAGGTCCTGATGGCTTCACTGCTGAATTCTACAAGACATTTAGAGAAGATCTATTGCCACTACTCTTTAAACTTTTCAATGAAATTGAAAGGTAAGCAATACTTCCAAATTCATTCCTGGAAGCAACTGTTACTTTGATTCCAAAACTAGGGAAAGACCCAATCAAAAAAGAGACCTATAGCCAATCTCCTTAATGAACATAGATGTAAAAACCCTCAATAAGCTAGTGGCAAACAGAATGCAGAGGGTCATCAAGAAGATCATACACCCTAAACAAGTTGGATTTATCCCAGGGATGCAAGGATTGTTCAACACACATAAACCAATAAATGTAATACACTATATTAACAGAGTCAAGGACAAAAACCATATGATCATCTCAATAGATGCAGAAAAAGCATTCGATAAAATTCAATGCCCATTCACGATTGAAAAAAATCCTGCAGAAAATTGGAATAGAGGGTCTTTATCTCAACTTGATAAAGACTGTCTATGAAAAACCAATATCCAACATCATACTAAATTGTCAAAAACTGAAAACCTTCATGCTAAAATCAGGAACAAGAAAAGAATGTCCACTATCACCACTCCTGTTCAGTATAGTTTTGGAAACATTAGCCACAGCAATTAGACAAGAGAAAAAAATAAAAGGAATAAAGGTAGCAAAGAAAGAAGTTAAACTGTCATTATTTGCTTATCATACTATATTCTACATTGAAGACCCAAAAAACTCCATCAAAAGACTTCTACACTTAATTGACAGTTTCAGTAGAGTAGCTGGATACACGGTAAACACTCAAAAATCAACAGTCTTCTTGTACACAAATAACAGACTCACTGAGAGAGAAATTACAGAAACAATCCCTTTCACAATAGCATCCAAAACAGTGAAATATCTAGGAATCAATCTAATGAAGGAAGCAAAAGACCTCTACCTAGAAAACTACAGCACTCTTAAAAAAGAGATCGAAGAGGATATAAGGAAATGGAAAGACATCCCTTGTTCCTGGGTAGGAAGGACCAATATAGTGAAAATGGCCACACTTCCAAAACTGCTATACAGATTCAATGCAATTCCAATTGATATCTCAACAGTATATTTCACAGATCTAGACAAAACAATCCAAAAATTCATTTGGAACCAGAAGAGACCTACAATAGCAAAAGCAATTCGAGGCAACAGAAACATGGCAGGGGATATCACAATCCCCAACTTGAAACTATACTATGAAGCCACTGTGATAAAAGCAGCATGGTACTGGCAAAGAAACAGACCCAAGGATCAGTGGAATAGACTAGAAGATACAGAAATAACTCCAGACATACTCTGCTACCTCATCTTTGACAAAGGAGCCAACCATCCTCACTGAAGGAAAGATATCCTCTTTAATGAATGGTGTTGGAAAAACTGGGTTTCAATTTGCCAAAGATTAAAACTAAACCTATATTTCTCACCATGCACAAAACTAAAATCAAAGTAGATTAAAGATCTAAATATTAAAACAGAAACACTAAACTTGCTGGAAGATAAGTTAGGTAGAACTCCTGAAGACATTGGCATAGGAAAAAACTTTATGAACAAATCCTCTGTAGCACAGGAACTAGCACAAAGAATCAACAATTGGGATCTCATCTTATTAAAAAGCTTCTGCACTGCAAGAGAAACCACCAACAGAGCTAAAAGACAACCTATAATGTGGGAAAAATTTTTTACCAGCTGTTCCTCAGACAAAGGACTACTATTTAGAATATATAAAGAACTGAAAAAATCAGAACCCCCAAATTCAAAGACCCAATTCAAAAATGGGAATCTGAAATGAACAGACATTTCTCAGACAAAGAAGTAAAAGCAGCAAATAAACATGAAAAAACTGTTCAACATCACTGGTCATTCAAGAGATGCAGATGAAAGCAATGCTGAGATTCTACCTCACCCCAGTAAGAATGGCTGCTATCAAGAAATCAATCAATAACAAATGCTGGTGAGGTTGTGGGGAGAAAGGAACCCTTCTTCATTGTTTCTGGGAGTGAAAACTGGTGCAATCACTGTGGAAAGCAATATGGAGATACCTCAAACAACTAGGATTAGAAGTCCCATTTGAACCAGCTATTCTTCTGTTGGGTATCTTCCCAAAAGAATTAAAAGAATCATACCACAGTGATATATGCTCACCCATGTTTATAGTGGCACAGTTTGCAATAACTAAAACTTAGAAACAGCCCAAATGCCCATCAACTGGAGATTGGATAAAGAAGATGTAGTTTTTCTATAATATGGAGTACTACTCAGTCATAAAGAATGAGAAACTAGAGACATTTATAGCTAAGTGGATGCACATTGAGGCCATAATCTTAAGTTAAATAAATAGGACACACATGTGTAAATATAAAATAGTTTCTCTGTTGTGAAAAACTAAATGTGTAAATAAGGATCAAAATATATAATTGATATTGTGAAATAAGAAGAAAAGTTCTAAAGGAGTATGGGAAATAGGAGGGGGAGGGGAAAGAAAAGGGAAAAGAAAAAATAGGAGAAAAGGAAAAAAATGGAAACAAAGTCTTTGTAAATAGGCAAGGGAGGAGGGGGTGAAGGGAGGGCAGGAGAATGGGGAAAAAATAAGAACCAAGATACATCATATAAAGGTACAAAACCCCAATGATGAATGTAACTGTATTGTATACCTAAAATGTATCAATAAACTTAACGAAAAAACTTCACCTGATACCAAATTACAACCAAATTAGAAACCTACATAGTCTTCTAAACAGAAGTAACCCAAACCCTATATTGTTTCTCTTTTAAGCTACTGTCATGTGTGATTTTGAGTAATTTTATATCTGACAAGCTACCTGGATGCAATTTTCACCAGGTTATGACATCTCATTCTATTTTCTCAACCTGATACCCACGTCTCCTTACCAAAGATAGGATGCAAGCTATGATTCCTGCCACCATTTGTCCAGAAAGCAACACTGAAAAGAAATAGACACCCGCTATTTTTTAAGGTTCCCAACACAGCTCCTCCTAGACCAGATGGCTCTGGTGTGGCACTAAGAGCTACAGGATCTAGGAAGCTCAGAAGTTGATTTCTTTAGATGCAGCTGTAGACTTACTGAATTTGGTACATATCAATGAATTCTTGCTGATACCTGTTTGTTACATGTGTAAGTAATTCAAGTTGGATTCAGGTTTATTTCCAATTTTTGTTGCTATTGTTAGTGTTGTTTATGTATCCTGAGTAGCCAATTATCTTTATAAAAGATTTTAAAATAATTTAAAAGTGTCATTTATCCACATACTTGCTATTTCTAGTACTCTTTACTCCTTTTTCTTGATCTACATTGCAATTTTCTTGCATTTTTCTTTTTGTCTGAGAGATGCCTTTAGCACAGGTTTGCTGGTGATAAAGTTTCTCAGACTTTTGTGGTCAGCAAAAGTCATTATTTTGCTGTCTGTTTCTAAATAAGCTATCACTGGCTACAAAATTTATACTGAATAGTTTTTCCTTTCAGCATTACTAACAAGAAATCTTTCGTTATTCTTGTCTTTGTCCTTCTATATGAAATATGTCTTTTTGTTTTTATCTGCCTTTAACTTCTCTTTTCAATGGTTTTCTGTGGTTTGATTTTGATATAGATTTATGTGGTTCTTAATACATTTCTTCTGCTTTGGATTTTTGAGATGCTTGGATCTATATATTTACAGTTTTTATCAAATTTGGAAAACTGTAAAGCCATCATTTTGAAAATAACTTTTCTGTCTTTCCCTTTCTTCTGAGACTCCAATTATATGAATGTCTGATTCACCTGAAATCATCCCATGCCTCACTTACGATTTTTCTCCCAGTCACCTCTCTCACTATTCTTCAATTTAGACAGTTTCTATTGCTATGTCTTCAAATTCACTGATATATTTTTCTGTAACATATAATCTAGTCAGCTGCGTATCCCATTGTTATGGTTTAGATCTAAAATATCCCCCAAACCCTCGTGTTCAGAGGTGGTGCTTTGAGAAGGAGGCTGGGTCATGGGGGAGCTCTATTCATCAGTGGAGTAGTGATATGTTCATAGCTGACTGTGCTCCTCAGAAGTAAGGCCTGGTGAGAAGAGGAGAGTAACTGGATTCATTACTTGGAAGGGTACTTTCTTATATCCAGCCCCTCCTTTCTCCTTTCCCACCACCTGCTTCCTGACCACCATGAGGTGAACAAGTTTTCATCTACCATGCCATTCCACCACACCATTTCTGCCTTGAAGTCAATCATGGGCTAAATCCACGACATTGAGAGCCAAAACAAATCTTTCCTCCTTTAAGTTGCAAATGTCTGGTATTTTGTCCCAGGGACAGGAAAGTGACTAATACACCCTTTGTTGTGGTTTGAATCTTAAATAACCCCCAAAGGCTTATTTGTTAAAGACTTTGCCCGAATGTACTAATTTCGGAGTAGGGGCCTTTAGAGAAGTGATTGCATCAGGAGGGCTCTGAACTTCTCAGTGGATTAATCCATGGATGAATTCATAGCTGATGGCATAACTGGGAGGTGGTGGAAACTTTAGGAAGTAGAGCCTAATTGGAGGGCATAGGTCACTGAGCTCAAGCCTTAAAGGTTAAGTACAGTCTATCATTTCCCTGGCCCTTTGCTGCCCCCATTCTCCATATTGTGAGCTGCTTTGTTCTGAAACACGCTCCCTGCCATGATGTTTTGACTTTCCACAGGCACAGAGGCAATAGAGGCAGCAGAATATAAAATTAAACCTTGGACATCATGAAGCAAAGTAAACCTTTCCTCTTTTAAGTTCTTTTTCTCAAATATTTTGTCACAATAACAGAAAGCTGACTGACATACCCATGTAATGAATATTTCATTTAGATACTATATTTTTCATCTCCCAAGATACCATTTGTGATTTCTCTATTTTTCTCCTCACAATAGTCAAGCTTTTTAAAATTTTACCTCCTTGAGCGTATTTAGAAGATTTGTAATAAATGATTTTAAAACCTAGCCTCCAAATTCTATCATCTCTTTCATTTGGGAGTATATTTCCTTTTTCATTGTTTTGATTTGATTAGTTCATGTTTGCAGCACATAATGATTACATTCCTCATGAGACGCTTGTACACATACACAAAACACCTCAATTCCTTTTTCAACCCCCTTTCCCTCCCTCATTATCTCTTGGTCCCCTTTTCTTTTGCAAAAGATCTATCTCCCTGTTTCCTATTATCTTTGATTTTATGCCATAATTTATTTATATTTTGGGTTTCTATATATTTCTAGTGATTTATTTTTTTCTAGTTATGGGTCCTATGTTTCTGGGTTTTTGTATATCCATGAATTGTTTTTTACTGGATGCCAGACACTATGGCTTTATATTCTTGGTTGCTAGATTTTGTTGTATTCCTTTAAAAACTGTTGAATTTTGTTTTGACCCCTGTATTAGTTTCCTACTGATGCTATAAAGAATCACCACTAATTTTGTGGCTAAAACAACAAAGTTTTCTGTCTTATACTTCTAGAGGTCAGAGAAGAAAATATGGGGCTAATGTGGTATCAGCATGTCTGGTTCATTCTGGAGAAGTCAAGGGAGAAAACATTCCTTGGTTCTTCTGGTGTGCCAGAATTTCCATCAGTACCTTGCTTTCTCCTTTTCTGTAGTAAAATCTCTTTCTTACACATCATCTAATTCAGGATAATCTTCCCACCTCAACATTCTTAACCTAAGCACATTTTTGGCTGAACCCTAATCACATTTTTGAAGTCCCACTTTTAAATATAAGAAATATCCACAATTTTCAATGATCAAGACATGGATACTGTAGGGAGCCTTTATTCAGTTCCCCACAGCACCCAATTATATAACTTGAAAAGCAAATTTAATCTTTAATGCTTGTCTTTAAGACTTGTGATGGCAGGCTTAGGGCAACCTTTATTTTAAGGTTAATTGCACCCCGTTATTAATGTACAATACTTCTGAGGACTTTACCATGTGCTGTAAAATAATGAAACATGGCTTCTGGGAATGGAAAATATTCTCAATTCTGTTGAGCTTCAGAAATTTTTCAGCTTACTGCTTTCCAGTGGTTCTTTCCCTAGTGCTAGGCATTATTTTCCTCTCTTACACGCACATATTATTAATACTTATCCACAGACTAGAAGGATCTATCTGTAGATGGATCTCTCTCTCCTCTCTCTCTCTCTGTCTCTCTGTCTCTCTCTCCCTCCCTCCCCTTCCTTTCTTCCTTCTTCTCTCCAGATTATCTTCTCAGATCTGCTCCTCTCTCCTTCTTTCTTTCCTCCCTTCCTCCCTGCAGTTCACTTCTTTCAAGTACTCTGCCCCCCAAACTCTAGCTACTTCAGCATCTCTGAACTCCAACTTCTGTCTCCTCTTTAACTCAGTAAGGTTACCTATCCTGTTTCAGTTACTCCTTTCAAGGAGGAAATTGAGAAAATCCTAGGAGTTACTATGTCTATTTTCTTACTGTAAAGTACAACTGTCAGGAATTGACTATTGTCCAATGCCTGGAAATCATTAGTTTGTATATTTATCTTGGTTACAATTGCTTACTGTAGGTGAGAAATTCTAGCATTCAATCCTAATGAGGAGAAACCAAAGACTCAACAAGTTAAGTTTTAAACAGCCCATGTGGAAAAGAAGAGCTTGTTAGTTCATACAAGAGAATTTCAACAGCACCTTCCAAGATTATAACTGATAGAACCACTGTGATTATACAAAACCTTAAAAACCAGGAAACTCTGGCGACAGCTTTTTGGGATGTTAGGACTTTAAAGAATCCAGTTTGAAAACATTCCTATGGTTTATCACATTCTGTGCAGGACTGAGGAGTAAATTCAGCTCCAAGGAGGAAAAATGGGTCTTACTACAGTAAAGTATAAGAAGAAAAAGAATTTAGAACCTAAGGACCTCCTAACTTCCAGTTCAGCATACTTGCTTATTAGATTCTAATTTGGACTCTAACAGAGCTAATCAAGTTCCTGCCCAACTCAGGTGTACTAATCAGCTTTCCCTTTGCTAAGACACAATATCCAACACCCACAACATAAAGGAGGAGTGGGCTAGATGGTTCATGGTTTCAGGGGTTTCAGTCCATGGTCATCTGGCTCCCAGGCAGAAACATCATGGTAAGAGCATGGAAGAGCAAATATGCTTAGTTTACGGTGGCAAGGAAACAGAGCAGGGGAACAATGCCACAGAGAAAAGGAGCTGAGGATCATGTATAGTATTCAGTCACTACTCCCTGGTCCAGACACACTCAGAAATGTGCTTTACTAATCTTATTAGTGACCACCCTGATGTGGTGAGCTTTTCCTCCTCTGTGCCCCTCTGCCTTTCCACTTTCTGCCTTGGAGCCAGCAGATCATGAACTATAACTAAACATGAACCAAAAATCCTCTCCTCCATTAAGTTGTGGGTGTCAGGTATTGTGTCTTAGGGAAGAGAAAGTAAAACACTCCTTGACCCCATGACTCTTGCATTGTGCATGCAGTAATGCTAAAGTTTGCTATCAGCAAAAACCTAGCCAATGTCCCTTGGACAAAGGCGGTAGTGGCGTTGGAGTGCCTGGATGACTGAGCATGGTGAAATGGATGTTGGGAAACCCCTTCTTGAGCAGGGGTCCCAGGGATTTTCTTCTCAAATGAAAAGTTTGTACTTTTGCACCCTTGATCCCACTGTGGGGTGGGGTCTTGCTGATGCCTGAGATGCCCTCAAGGCATCTTTCTTCTTGTCCTTGTACAAAGTATTTTTTTTCTTTTTAGTGACACTACTCTCTTAACAGCCACACATTCTTTTGCCCTAACTTTAGACATGGTTCTATCTAGACCAAAATTTAAGTTTTCAAATTTTTCTGCTCTCCCCGCCCAGCCAATTCTCACTATAAACCTGGCTGACAGCAGCCAGCAGTACCTATGCCATAGCCTGAATGTTGGGCTGCCTTAAAATTTCTTCTACCAAATCAGTCAGTCCGCTGCCTTTAATCTTGGTTTCTGGCAGATTCAGGATATGAGCAAATTGTAGACAAATTTTTTTGCCAAAGTGTAACACATAGGACCTCTAGTACAGTTGCCAATAGGGCCCTTGTTCCTAAGTGAAACCTCCTTAGCTTGGTCTTTACTATTCTCATTCTTGTCACCATCCTAGCCTTCTGAGATCTACCCAGAATCATTCATAAGGCTCTGTTTGCAGCATTCTAAGGCTTCTCTGGATGACATCTGCAAACTTTCCAAAACTCCTCCCACAAACCAGTTCCAAAGGCTTCTAAACAACATAGATATAGGTATAACAACAACCCCACTTCTCTAGTATCAACTTTCTGTATTAACTTTCCTGTTACTGGGCAGAATGTCTGACACCCACAATTTAAAGGAAGAGAGGTTTAATTTGGCTCGTAGTTTCATGAGATTCAGTCCATGGTCTGTTGGCTCCAAGGCAGAAACAACAATGTGGAATGGTGTGGCAAAACAAAAAATACTTAGTTCTTGGCAGCCATAAAACAGAACAAAGGAAAAGTGCCAGGGAGGGAAGGGGCCAAGATAGTACATATAATACCCAAGATCATTCCTCCATGAGCCACCTAGACACATTTGGAAGTGTGCTTTATGAATCCCTGACTTCCAAGTCAATCAACTTGACTTAATAAGTTTAACTACCATATCAGGGAGGTGTAAATAGAGTTTAGGAAGCTCAGATGCTTTTGATAATTCTCAATTGGATATTTTCTCTCAAAGCTTCTTAATGTAGGTAGAGCAGGGTATTTTCCTTCTAAAAAATAAACCTACTCCACCAATGATAAAGTTACAACACCCAGATCCTAAGCAAAATAAATTACTAAAAACTGAATGTGTACAAAATATATGACGCTCTAAAGTGTTCAATAAACAATGTGTAAATATGGACTACTAGTGTGTGAATCTGCTTCCAACTAGCCTCAGAAAAGGATTGAACTTTTGAATCTGACTCATATAGTTGTTTCAAAGTGTTGGGAAAATGTATTTTAAACTTTGTCCAAACAATTGACTTTAGATCTGATTTCTAAAGACATACAAATTTTGCACATCAAATAGCTCTTTTAAAATTTTGCAAAGATTCAAATGAAGCTGAATTCAATTTTCCCCACAGAACATATGGACTTTCAAAAAGGCAAGGGAAGAGGTGGCTGGCAAAATATGTTTTCAATTTTAACACATTTTTTTAAACAAAATAAAACAAAAATTATGGCAGCATGGCGCAGGCCCATAAAAATTACCATTTTGCCCGTCACTGACCTATGACTATGACAGTTTTATCTTATTATTTTGCATAAAATAATTGTTCTTTGTGCTAATAGTACTCGAGTGGTTACATAAGGTGGGTAGGTATTATAAGAGAAAAAAAATAACCATTTCACAAATGCATGGAACCAATAGTTCCTTGTAAATCATTTGAAATAAGGACATTTTCCAAGAATTGACATAGGTAATTTTGGATTAAACACCAGCTTTGTAAATACCAAATCTTTTAGAGAATTTGAATTTATTAAAAGATGAAGAAAAAGACAAATGAGAAGGAGAGAAGAGAAATTTTAGAACTATTTCATCAAATCAATGCATTTTAAATGGAAAATTCATTTTTTATTGAATTCACAGCTTTTCCTGGAGTTTATTGTCAATTTTAAACAGGGGAAAAGAGGCATGAGAAAATTTATCAGAACCCAAGTGACCTAACCCCTCAGTTAACCAGAATTTTTTATGCATATATTTATTAGCTTTTAAATAATTCTTCCTATTTCTGCCAAAGCCTTAGAACACATTCAACCAATCTCTTCAATGTTTATGAGAGATGAATGAGATCATTAGATTAGGATCCTACCCGTAAGCATTTAATAGAAGGTCAAACACATAGAAGAAAATTGGAGGTGACTGAGTAAATCAGTGTTGGCCAAGGAGAAAAAAGCAAGTGTTTTCAACTTGACTAGAATAAGAGGACAGAGATTAGGATGTCTCATTATGCAAGGGCTCTATAATTTTTATGTGATACAGCTCTTACTCTACTCTCCTACCTCTTATTCTTCCTGTACTGCTCCAATGGTCCCTATCTTAAACCAACCAAAATGAGTTATGCTGAAGACCTGTGCTTTTCTATGCATCTGACTCCAGGAGATGTCATTCCTTAACCTTCCCTGTTCCTTTATCCTTGACTAGCTAATCCTAGGTTGAAGACATCAACTCCTCTAGTGCTATTCTAGACAGAGCTAATCTCTCCCTCCTAATACCAACAAAAATACTAGCCAGCTTTTATTCTCAAATCCTCTGTGGGATGTGTACTATTCTATGCATTTTATTTAATTTTAAACATCAAGACTATAAAGTGGTTATGGTTATGATTATCATGTTACAGACAGTAACATGATTTAGTATTTAGGAAAGGAATTATAATAAAGAAGGAAACAGAAACTGGCTCTACAGGGGGGAAGAATGTGTGAACCCCTACCTGATTTGAATTACTTCTTCTCAAGTGATTTAAGTATCTTATTCCACTACTACAATATTCTTCACCAGATGCTTTTCTATATTCCCGTGTCTCAATAAAATTTAAATGTATCAGGGTTGTTGATCAGAGTTCTTAGACAAAGCCAACAGAATACACTCCAGTTATCCAAAGCATGAACTAATTTAGTAAATATACTCTGTAGCTAATAAAAATCTCTGAGACTCAAATTATTGGAATTAAGATATTCAATCCAAATAGATGGAGATAGGTAAAACACATCAAAAAAATTCAAGTTCACCATAAGAACCTACTAGTAGATTATTGCTACTGGTGTACATGTAACACTCTGGGCTGAATGCTAAAAATACCACCACAGCTTCCTTAAATATTGCCTGCATCATAACTGTGAGGAATGTTATTCTCTCTGTAGCACACTGCCCCTTCTGTAATCGTTAACTGTGATATGTCAACTTTGACTTGAGTAAGAATTAAGTAGCACATTAGTTCTGGGCGTGTCTGTGGATGATTAACACATAGGCCAACACCCTGAATGGGGAAGATCCACTTCAAATGTGGATGGCATCAACCAATAGCCTTTAGCTTGCACAGAATAAAAAGAGAAAGAAGGAAGTAAAAAAGGAGCTCCAGTCTTCACCATTTCTTTGGACACTGGTCTCCAGTTTCTTCAGCCTTCCAGTGAAGACTCTTAAGCTTTCTGACATAGACTCACATTGGTGACTCTACAATGAGCTTCCAGACCTTCAACTTCCAACTAGTACTGGATCCTCTGGCTCTTCAGGGCATAGACAGCCATTTTGGATTCTTACATCTCTGATCTTATAAGCCTAACTAACAAATTCCTTTGTAAAATTATACAGACATTTTATATTGATTCTATTGAGAACGCCTTTCATTTCTTTTCATTTCCACACCTGTGGCTCTTCTCATTAGCACATCCTAGGACCTGCACCTGCACCCCAGCTACAATGTAGTAATTAAAGCAATGTTGCTTCTAGCTTTCCAAGCTCTAATAAAGGAAAGTAATTTCCACATAGGTTGGAATCAGTATTGAAGTAACACACATCAAGCTTTCCATGACTAGTAGATATCAAGTAAATGGAGATAACTATTGAGGAGGGACTCAGAACGGGGGCTTGACTGTCTTCTAAGCCAGAGTTGGATGAAAGAAAAGGATCCCCAAATGGGGAAAGAGAGGTCCAAATATCGTCCTGAGGACCTGTACTTTAAACACAACACAGTATATACCTGTGTCAAAACACCACGTGATAGGGCTGGGGATTTAGTTCAGTGGTTCCGCCACTTGCCTGCAAGCACAAGGCCCCAAGTTCGATCCCCGGTTAAAAAAAAAAAAAAAAAATCACACGATATCCATTCAACTTTTACATTTTCATGAATCTATTAAATTTTAAGGAAAGCGATAAGAGCCAGCTTATTCTCCAACGGTAACCTGGGAAAAGAGAGGATGAGCCTATTTGAAGAAAGGCTGGAGTGACAGCAGCTGTTTCCAGGCAGTGTTTACATTCTGTCCAATTTGTATTTGTGTTTATACTGGAGCTTCCCAGCTTGTCTTTCATTCCTTCTATTCTTTTTTTTTTGGTACCGGGGATCGAACTCCGGTCCTTGAGCTTGCGTAGCAGGCGGCGAAACCACTGAGCTAAATCCCCGGCCCTCCCAGTTTGTCTTTCAACAAATTATTTCAAACTATTGATAGGCAAGGTAAGACAAAATAGGAAATGTAATAGCACACACAGAGATGTAAACTAGAAGAAAAAAAGGGTGTATACTGGTTAGAAAATGCTTCGAAAAACAAAAACCCACTCAATTGTTTATGATAGTCTTGATATCAGTGGCATGTATGAGAAATAAATTTACAATATTCAGAAAAATTATGACCCTAAAACTATACTGTATATAAGATGATTTTGGAGAAATATGAAATATAAAATGTACGGGTAGTTGATTATGATAAGTTTCTGTTACATTGCTTTTCAATACATTGGTCCTTTAATGAATTGGTTTTTGTCCAGTTGTTTTTAGGAAATTGTTATTAAGTGAACTGACCCAAACTCAGCCCAAATATCTCCTCCCCAGGCCAGTCAATCTATAATAACATCCCTCCATTCTTCAGCTATCACATAACTTTGTTGTCTCTACTTCATGACTCTTATCCCTTTGAAATTGTTGTGTTCATTTATTGGTTTTGGGACTTACTGTCTATCTCATCTTACCAGACAGTAGTTTCCATAAAAATTATGGCAACATTTGATCCCACTTCTGTGTCCCCACTGCTTAGAACAATTTCTAGTACATGATTTGTTCTTAATGAAAAATTTCTTCCTAACAGTAGTAGTAAGTAGTAGAGCCTTCCTTATAGAATTGTTAGGAAGATTAAATTTATCAGTATATTTAAACTACTTAGAAGAGCATTTAGTGCATAAGACCTTAATAGATGTTACTATTATTTATTTTGGAACAGTGTTCATATTCTTTGTGTATAACCCTAGCAATCAATACTCCTTATACAGACTTTTGCTTAAGATACCTGGATTCTAAATCTGCACTTTAGTTGAAGGACCCCTGGTGGTACCCACCAGCATCAGCATCTCTGTGTGTTTCCCAGGCTGGTCTTTCCAACATTAATGTTTAATGCAGTGTAATAATATATATTTACATCTGCTACAGATTAATAATTTACATGTGATATTTAATATGAACCAGAATTCAAGTCCTTAGTGCATCTTCAAAAGTATTGCCATCTGGCCCCCAAGTTCTAGGGAGTATTTTGTGGTGACAAACCAGAAATAAAGGGTTAGTGGTCCAAGAGTGTCTCTGCTTCCCCACCACCTCCCACCAACAGAAGCGGCCTTGGGAAACAAGTAATTATTGAAGGTTTAAGACTTCAGGAACAGATGGAACTGGTCCCCTAGATGACTTTGAAAACTTATAATTAAAGACTGGTTTGTGTGTCTGTCCATAGAATTTTGTAATCCTCAAGTATCAGCACTGGAAAGAACTCCAGAAATCACCTGAGACAGTCCTTCGTATTACAGAGATATAGGTCCAGAGAAATGAAGAAATTGATCAAAACCACACTGACAAGTTGTGGAAGGTCCAGCACTAAAATTTGGGTTATATCTATGAAAATACAGTTTCTAGTTTTCCTAAGTTTCTTCTTGTATAGGTGTGAGGATGCATATTTAAGTCTAGGTGATTTGGATACATATTTAAGATTGAGAAATTGTGTGTGTGTGTGTGTGTGCCTGTGCATCCAATAAATATAAGGTTCCCAGAAACTTTTAATTTCATTTGAGTCATTAATAAAGGACACCTGTGCAACATATAAAACAATTTGAAAATACAAAAAGAAGATAATTATTCCAGATTTAAAATAAACTCTTAAAGATTTGTTTTAATATCTTCATTTTACCTTTTAGGCAGTGCATTCTATGCATAATAATGACCATATTCAAATATTTTGAAAAAAATGGTAGACTTATTGAATGTTAATATTGTATTTCAAGTCTGAATAAATCCTATATCATATTTTGCAGATTGCTTATATAATTTGTAGGAATAAATTCATTACAAAGTCAAGCTGTATAAGAACTTTATGGATACCTTCACACGTAATAAAATTTATGTATATAAAATGCATATTTATATACTTATAATTAAGCAATATATATGAATTTTGCAAAATAGTTTATGATGTATTTTGTAGAACAGATGGTTGTGATTTTATTAGTTTAGGGGACTTGGCTAGAGCGAGATGTATTTATTCCCTATTCCCCGGACATATCTTTGCTTTTCCCCACCTTTGCTCATGTATTGTTCCCTACCTGAAATATCTTTTCCACTCCTTTCATTCTTCCACATGCTCCCTTCTAGAAAGCTTTGCAGGTACTGTAGCTGACTTTGCCAAGCAAGGCAGCTTCTAGAGCTGCAGGTTATTGTGTAAACAATACCTCAGTTCTACAGAGGTTCAGAAGAGAGTTGAGCTGTAAGAGGAATTTTTATTCTCTCAAGCAAATGAGAGGCTGGGCAACAGCTCTAAGGTGAACCTGTGAACCTAGGGGATAAATTCTGGAAAAAGCCTACCTGGGAGATCCAAGGATCCATATGCAAAAAGGCTGGGCATATTCACATGGGTTTACTTTGAGGACAACATGTCCTTCTGATTGATCTCTTTGATCTGCAGGGGCCACAGGGAGCAGCTAAACCACTGGCACAACCTGTCCTGCCTATTAAACTGGGTGGTAAAATCTGCTACTCTTGTTCATGGAAAATTGGAGAAGAGAGAAGTTATCCTCTGCTTATAGATAGTGGCCCTAGAACTTCCAGTTGTGTGTAAGACCACCATGCCTCCCATGACTGTGGGCTGCAGCCACTTAACATACCTCAGCAGCTGGCTTCAGCTCCAAAGAGAAGGAATAGGCCCAAAAATGACAGTTCCCAGAATCCAGGAAAGAGCTATGAACAGAACATGGAACAGGAGCAAAAACTGACCAAATAGAACAACCAGAAGAACACAGCATTTCAAGTGGCCTCTTAAGGAGACTAGGGTCCAGCCCAAGAAAGTAGTTTTAGCAGTTAAAGACCTGTGTAAAATATCTATTTAAGGAAAGTACCAGATGGACTTACATAAAAAGAAAAATATTATGCTGTGGTGATGTTTATGGGTGATTTTTTTCTATAATCAAATTTTATTTTTTTAAATGTGATAAAGAAAAATGGTATCTTTACTGATCTTCTAGGTTAAAAAAATACTACAGATGATAGGATATGTAAAGTTTATTTCTTATAGTATTAGAGGCTAGAAGTCCAAGATCAAAGTGTCTGCAGATTCGATTTCTCCTGAAACCTCTCTCCTTGACGTGTCACTCTTCCACTATGTCCTCGTTTGACTTTGACCTGTGACTATGCATCTCTGGTGTCTCTTGCTCTTCTTATAAGGACACCAGTCATATTGAATTAGGACCCCACTATTATGACCTCGCTTATCCTTCTTACCTCCCTAAAGTCCCTCTCACCAAATAAGGTCGCATTAGAGATCAAGCTTTCAACATATGAACTTTGCGGGAACACCATTCAGTCTTTAACGATTTCTGAAAAGTAAAATAAAGATTAATGTAGACAAGTAAATCATTGAGCTATATAACACAAAATACCATATTTCAATGGTTGTGCCACAGAGGAAAGGCATGTGAACAGAGGAGTGGAAGACTGGGTTCTAGGCTTATCTTTGGTTTTCACTCTGTGACCATGAGCAATGTACTTTGATCATCACTGAAGAAAAACCTTTGCACAAGATGACTTCTTAAATTCCTTGTGTTTTAAAGTTGTAGTTCATTGAAAAGAAATTAGTTGCCAAAAATTACTAAGAAGTGATTACAAAGACTGAAGTTACAGTGGCATGGTTTATTCCACATACTGAGAAACAAAGTACAACCTATTCCTTTACTTTAAATTACAGTTAATCTACTTTCTGAGATTCCACTCACCAGGGAGAAGCAAAATCAGTTGTAATCATAGTTTGCATTTCATTTCCTTCTTTCATCACAAGTTTCAAAAATAATCCCAGGGATTTGAATGGCAACTGCAAAATGTAGGTGAGACCTCTGGTCTCTGGTTGTGGTTTGGATGCTCAGAGACAATGCTCCTGTGCACTGTTAGACGGGGAGAAGGCTATGCCCTCAGTGTTGACCCACGACCTGTTTGCAGCCAACACAACTTTCCATGCAGGCATCCCATCTCACCATCACCTGGAGCTTCAGGGAATAGGGTAAAGCCAACTGCCTCATTGAGAAACCTGCCTTCTCTTTAAATTGCCAGCCTTGAAGAATGCAGTATTCTACCTCTGAACTCAGATAACTTCAAATAATCACTTTTCTCAAATAATCACTTTCCATTTCTTAATGAAAACAAATTCTTCTGAATACACTCTTAGGCCTTGAGAATACAAGGCTGAAGGAGGAGAGAGATAAAAGAGAAAAGTATTGGGCCAGGGATTTAGCTCAGTGGTTCCACTGCCTGCCTCGAAAGTGCAAGGTCCCGAGTTTGAACCCCGATATCAAAAAAAAACAAGAGAAAAGTATTATCTTGTATCCTTTGTAATTATACTTAACAACATCACTTTGAACAGATAGCTTATGTGCCTCATTTTCCTCATCTATTAACCAGGCCAAATAGTAAATAATGCGTGAATTATAATCCTTCTCATAGAACCATTGGGACAATAGGTTAAAGAACATAAGTAGAGAATAACATGGCCCAGCAGACTCAACAGTCAATGTAAGTTATTTGTTACTATTATTCCCACTATTGTATTTAGTAATATCATCACAGAATTTGGAAGTAAGGATGATCACTGGGCTGGACTGATCCAGGAAGGTTTGATGAAAGAAGTGAAGGTAGCTGATCCTCTCCAAATCTGAGGATCTCCGATCTGAAATGAATAGGTATTTTTAATGAAAGTAAAAACACGACTACATTTCCAGTTTCAGGCTTGTCTTGATCAGCTCGGGCTAAAATATCACAGACTGGATGAAGAAAAGCAAAAGTTCTGCAGGCTAGAAGTCCAAGATCAAGGTCCCAGTGGATCTGCTTAATCTCTTTCCTTGTTGCTCTCTCCTTGTTGCTAAGACACAATATTCAACACCCACAGCTTAAAAGAGGAAAGGTTTAGTTTGGCTCGATGATAATAGAGGGTCAGTCCACAGTTGGCTGGCTCCCAGGAAGAACAGCATGGTGGAAAGATCTAGACAGAGGAAAGTTCTCACCTCTTGGCAGCCGGGAAGCATAGAGAGTGAAGGGATGATCCAGGAAGGGAAATATACCCTTCTGGATCGCACCCAGTGATCCACCCCTATGACATGACCCCACTTAACTGCAAGACAGGTGTATCATGCCCATAATCCAACCACCTTCCAAACACATGAAGCTTTGGGGCTTTTTTAGATCTAATTTATAACATTGCTCTTGAATAAGGGCTTGAGAATAGTCACCTCTTCCCCATTTATATGGCTTTTCCTGGGTACACACACATGGAGAAAGTGAAATCCACACCTCTTCTTTTCTGATCATGGAATAAGTCCCATCACCAAAGATCTACTCTCATGATCTACCCTAACCCTCATCACTTCCCTATGCCTCTACTTTAAAATACCATCACATTGAGGGTTAAGGCTTCAACATACAAATTCTTAGAGGTATACATTCAGTCCACAAGAGGCCCAAATATGTAAAGAGGTGAGAACTTGTCGCTCTTGTCCTTACAGTATGAAACAATGAAAAAATTGAAGAGCAATGACTTTTCTTGGACCCATCAAACAACTGAAGTTTCAGGGTAATCGCCACCACAATATCTAATAAAGATGGCAAATGCAGAGAATTATAGATGAGATTTGCTTCTCTGCAATGGAAGTCTGTGGAAACTAGTAGGAATATGGAAATGGCAATTTTAATGAATTACTAGAGGCTGTATGTTGATTGACAAGAGATTTAGAACAAACTGATGGCTGTAGTCTTGGGGCAGGTTGAGGGGCACCCTATAGTTCAGTGGGTTTTATCTCAGGAAACCACACTACATCCTTGTGATAAAGAACTGAGAAATATACCTTCCAGGCCCAGCAATGGAAGGGACAGAGGTGAAATATATTGGAGCGGTATATATAAAGGAAGTAATGGGGGTATGGATATGATCAAACTATATGCATTGAATCCAGTATAGGCACTAATAATAAAAGAAAATATAGGCATGGACCATAAAAGTCCACCTACAGCAAACAACAATTTTAAAAGGATCTAAATAGGGGCAACCCACTTTCTGGTCCCCCTTCTGTCTCTCTTAGACAGAAGCTTTCTTTCTCTCAATAAATTTTTCCCACTCTTAAAAAAATAAAATAAAAGGTTCTAAATATACCAATTAAAGACAGAGTTTGCCAGAATGCATTTTTTAAAACCCAGTATCTAACAATATGTCATACACACTTTAAATAGAAAGTCCCAGATGGATTAAAAGAAAAGAGATGAAGGTCACACTGTACTAATACAAATCAATAAGAAAGCTATAGTAGCCATAATAACTGCAAACAAAGCAAAGTCATGACAAGAAATATTGTCATAAATAAAGAGAAGCATTGATAATAATAAAAGGATTGATTCTAACAATCCTAAAGGTACACCTAAAAACAAAGTATCAAAACACAAGAGGTAAAAACTGTTAGAACAGAAAAGAGAAATTGAAAAATCTACTCTTACAGTTAAAGATTTCAGTCTGTCTCATAGTAATTATTAGATCAACCAGGCAGAAAGTCAGTAAGCAATTTGTTAGATGGAAGGGCACTATCAATCACCTTGATCTAATAGACATTTACATTTATAGAATGCTTCATCTAACCACTGAAAAATATCCACGTTGTCATATATAACGTTCATCAGGATACCACAAATTGACCCCAAAACTACACCTTAACAATTTAAAAAAAAATAGAAATAAGACAAAGTATATTCTCAGACCATAAATGATTACATTAGAAACATATAACAGAAAGCTACCTAGAAAATCCCCAAACATTTGGTAATTTAACATGTTTCTAACCCACCCAATGATCAAAGAAGAAATCACAGTGAAATTATAAAATATTTTCAACTGAATAACAAAAGCACAATATAACAAATTAATCAGAAACAACTAAAGCAGCAGCAGAAGGAAATTTTATACTGTGAAATATACAAACATAGTAGAAAAGAAGAAAGATCTAAAATCAATAGCATAAATCTCTATCTTAGGAAACTAGTTAAGAGAGATTTAAGCCCAAGGGAAGGAGCAGAAAAGAAATTATAAAAAATTAGAGCATAAATCAATGAAACTCAAAATAGAAAATCAGTGGAGAAAAATCATTGAAACAAAAACCTAGTTCCCTGAGAAATTCAATAAAATTGATAACCATCTAATTAGACTAAATAAGAAAAAAAGGAAAGAAAAATATGTATTACCAATACCAGAAATAAAAAGTAATCACTGTTATGTCCATGGACATTAAAAGGGTAATAAAGGAATATTATAAAAAAAGTCTATGCCCACAAATTTCATAACAGATTAAACAGACTAATTCTTTAAACTACACTAAGAGAAATAGATAATCTGAATAGGCCTATATTTAATAAATACATTGAATTGATAATAATCTTCCCAAAAGGAAAATATAAAACCCAGAAGTTTTCACAGGTAAAGTCTAGGAAACATTTGAAGAAGAAATGACACCAAATCTCTACAATCTCAAAGAAAATAGAAGCAGAAGGAATACTTTTTTTATTCACTCTATCTAGCCAGCATTATCCTAACATCAAAACTAGCTAAGACATTACAAGAAAGGAAATCTATAGTCTAGTATCTCTAATTGATGCAAAACTCCTGAGCAAAATATTACCAAAAGAATCCAACAGTATAAAAAGATTAAAATACCACAAGCAAATAGATTTACTCCATGTAGACGATTCTAGTTTAACATTGAATAATTAATAAATATAATCCAGCATATGAACAGGATAAAGAAGTAAAATCACATGATCATATAAACTGAGGACAAGAAAGCATTTAACCAAATTCAACACATATTATTAATAAAAACCCTCAGAAATTGGAAATAGAAGGGAACTTAGTAATGAACATCTACAAAAATCCAAGAGCTTGCATTATGTTTAAAAGTAAGTATATTCAGAAATAATGCAAGGATGCATTCTCTTTTACCACATCTACTCAGTATCACATTTGAAGTCCTAGCTACTACACTGAAATAAGAAAATGAATAGTATATATATTATAAAGGATTATGTGAAAAATTCCCAAAGAATTAACAAAAAATGCACCTGCAACTAATAAGCAAATACAGCAATATTGCAGCATACAATGCTAATATTTTTAAATCTTTGCTTTCCTATATATCAGTAATGGAAATTAAGTATTTGAAGTTAGAATAACAATACTTTATCATTTGTAATAGCATCAAACAACTTAACATATCTAGATATAATAACCTGTATATTACAAGACCTATGAAAATAAATACAAAATACTGATGAAAAATCATAGAAAAACTTAATAGAGAAGTTCCATGTCCATACATTGGAAAGACAAATATTTTTAAAATACCAATTTTTCCAGCTTGATCCATAGTAATTTCAATGAAAATCTCAGCAAGCTCTATATATTGACAAGCCAATTCTAAAGTTTATACAAAGAAGTGGGGGGGGGGATCTAGACTGGCCAACACAATAATGAAAAACAAAATTGAAGGATTCACACTTCTCCATTTTAAGACCTAATACAAAGCTATAATAATCAAGACATAATGGCACTGTGGGAAGGATAAATACATCAATCAGTGGAAAAGAATAGAAAACCCAGGAGTAACCCTGAAAATATATACTCAACTGATCCTTGACAAAGAAACATAAGTGATTCAGTGGAAAAAGTAGTGCTGGAAAATAAATAGTGCTGGAAAAACTTATCACCTACATTTTTTAAAAAGAACATAGATACAAAATTTACATCTTTCATAAAAATTTACACAAAATGGACCATAGATCTAAATGTAATATAAAAATTATAAAATATCTAGGAGAAATGTAATATGAAATTATAAAATCTCTAGAAGAAAATTGGGTTTCATGATGCCTTTTTAGACACAACATCAAAATCACGATTTGTGAAAGAAAAAATAATTTTTAGATTTTATTAAAATTTAAGTTTCTGTTTTGTAAAGGCACTGTAAAGAGAATAAAAAGACAAGCCATATACTGGAAAAGATATTTGCAAAACACATACCTAATAAAGGGCTTGTATTTAAAATATACAAAGAACACTAAATACTAAACAATAAGAAAAGAAACGACCTGATCTAAAAATGAGGCAAAGACTTTAATAGTATCTCATCAAAAAAGATATGTAAATGCCAAATAAGTATGTAAAAGGGTGCTCCACATTGTATCTCATTAAAGAATTATTAATTAAACAATAAAGAGACATCTTTATACACCTATTAAAATGGCAAAAGTCCATTAAACTGACAACGCTGATCACTGGTTAGGATGTGAAACAAGAAAGACTCATTTATTGTTGATAGGAATCCAAAATAGTACAGCCACTTTGGAAAGAACTCCTTATAAAGTCAAATTTCTTACAAAGTCTTATCATATGATCTAGCAATCATATTTCTAGTTATTTACCCAAATAAGTTGAAAACTTATGTCCACATGAAAACCTTAACAATATGTCTTCCAATAGGTGAATGGACAAACAAATTGGTACACCTACAATAAAATATTATTCAGTGATGAAAATAAGCTTTCAAACCACAAAAAAAGACATGGATGAACCTATGTGGAAAAAGCCAACGAGAAAAGACTACACGCTGTACTATTCCATGTATATAACATTCTGAGAAAAGCAAAACTATAAAGTTGGTAAAACAACAGTGGCACAGGAAAAGGATGAAGAGGTAAAGCATGAAACAAAAGGCATTCTGCAGGGGGAAATGGAACTATTAGTCATGACTTTGTGCTGGTGGATATATTGCACTCTTGTCAAAATTTGTACAACTTAAACACACACAGTATGTGCATTTTTTTACAAACAAAAATTTTAAAATAGAATTGTAAATGTGGCAAGAGTTTCTATTAGAAATATGTTGAACAACCTAATTTTATGGGGTGAAGGGGGAAAGGTGGTAATCTAAACTTAGAAAATGAGGAAAATCTGTTAACAGTAAAGATAAAAGAAATTACCTATATACTGTCGTCTAATAGATAAAGTTGTATACCACAGAAGTATTGGTTTATAATTCCAATACAGTCACATATGTACACTGGAATCAAACAATTAGGTAAATGGGTGGAATATGGTAGGAGTCAGGCCTCTATAACTGGAGCAGGAGGTTATAGCCAAGAGGAGGAATCTTGAGTAATCGAGGTGCTCACAGATTACAGTTGGAGACATTGTTAGGAATTCATATTTAGCTAAATTTAGATGTTTTCATATAGCAATAATTATAGATATTTGTGCATACACTGGTTAATATATATGTATGAAAATATTCCTTTTTTGTCAGCCAATAGGGCCTAGTGGCAAGGAGGAAACTTTGCCCAGATCTTAGGGTCTAATTTAATTCTCCAGCATTTTTCTTTGCAGAAATGATTAATTCTAGGAGTAGGGAAAGAAATGTACAGAATGAGCCTAGAGCATCCTGAGTCCCAGAAAGAAAGTGCTTAAAAATTAATTTTAATTTGGAAATATCAAAGCATCACAACCAACTGAAAGAGCTCCCAGTGACCCAAACTGAAATAACTGGAGCAATAGAGCAAAAAAAATAAGTAAAATGATTTGGAATAAAATTTGCTAGGGTTTGAATGGTTGTCCTCTCTAAAACTCATGCTAAAATTTAGTCATAATAGTATTAAGAAGTGGGGCCTTTAGGAGGTGATTAGATTAGGACATGAGAGATTCACTCATGTGTGAAATTGGTAAAATTATAAAAAAGGATGAGTTTGTTCTCTCCCCCGCTTCCTCCTCCTCCCCCTACACCATTTCTTCCTCTTCTTCTTCCTCTCCCTTCTCTTTCTCCATTTCTATCTACTTCTCCCTCTTCCTTTTCCTCCCTCCCTTTTCCTTCTGCCATTTGATGACACAGCAAGAAGGCCCTCACAGATGCTAGCACCTTGATAGTGCACTTTCCAACTCTCAGGACTGGGAGCCAATCAATATTTGTCCATTACAAATTATCCACTCTTGGAAATTTGTAATGTTATAACAGTATGAAGAAAACTAAGACATAACCCAAAGTGTAAAATAAATGTCCATGAGTCCACATGGACAGATAAATGTTTGAATAAATAAATAGGGAGAATACACAATTTTTTCATGCAGAATTCCAAATAATTTATGTAGATACTATCCCCACCAGGAGGTAGAGCAAAACTCTGTGCTCTTTCAGTGTGGGTTGCATTTATTAATATTCTTCCAAGGAATAGAATAGGAAAAGTAGAGAAAGAAAAAAACTTTAAAGTGGAGAAACCTGACAAACAATAGATGATCAAACAAAGCCAGGTGATCAAACTCAACATCAAATAGCAATAGTCATGTTGATAGTATATGTCTCTGGTATAATGTGGTAAAATGGCCCTCTACCTCTGTGGTCATCCTCTCCATAAAACACACAACATCAGACAAATTCTAGTTGAGGGATATTCAACAAATTGCCTAACAAGTACCCTTCAATATTATCAAAGTCACCAAAGCTCAAGGAAAGCCTGAAAAACAGCCAAGAGGAGTCTAGGGAGATATGACGATTAAATGTAATGCAGTATCCTAGATGGAATCCAAGAACAGAAAAAGACATTAGGTAAATTCTATGGAAATTTGAATAAATTATGGATTTTAGTTGATAACAGTTCATCAGTATTGGTTCACTAATTGTAACAAACATAACACACCAGTGTAAACTTTTATTAATAGAAGAACCAAGTACAGGGTATATGGGAACACTTTGTACTATCTTTGCCATTTTTCTATGGATCCAAAACTGTTCTAAAATTATACATTTGTTTTTTAAAAACCACTTAACAATAATAAGACAATGAAGAGTATTTTAAAGAAGATTGTGATATTCAGTCACTCTACAAAAGTAATAAGGGAGATCTAAATAGCTTTGAAATAAGAAAACACACTGAATTGAAACTAAACAAAGATGTACTATAGTCTTTTTGCTGACACCACTGGTGGACTTACATGCATATTTTTGAAACTTAATTTATTTGGATTGAAAACACAGATATGTTCTGTTATGATAGGACCTGGTTTGTTTCCTTGTTTAGTTTTGTCCTTGTTATTTTTTCTTTCTTTAATTTATACGCAGATGGTTGAAGTTATCAAACTTCATGGCTTGTGATATATTGCCATTGTTGGTGGTTGATTCATATTTCTATTATATTTTACTAGTATTTATTCCTGTTTATTAACAAATGTTCCTTTCTCCTTCTACCCACATAAGCAACCATTCTAACAAGTTTTATAAGAATGTGACAAGAGCTTATCCTCCCTCACCCAAAAAAGGGCTGAGAAGTGATAATGTAGTCAATGCCTTGTCTTGTTATAGTAAAATCCGTATCTGAGATTAAAGTCATTTGAATAGAAGCTTTGGGGTGACAAGCATTACAGAAAGGATGAGTTTTGTTTTGGAAGCTAGGGGTTTAATAGGACATTATTAAACCATTTAATCTCTCCTGCAGAGACACTTCATGCTGTCCCCTCAGGGAACTTTCCCTGCAGGAGGTCTTGGAGTCAGCCTGTGACCAAGTTGGTGACAGGTCAAAAAGTTTATCCTGCTCTAATTTCAGCTGAGCAGCAAGAATGCTCACAGCAGGAAATTCAAATTGGAAATTCTCAAGGCAAAATGCACACTGCCTTTCATTTCCCACCACCCAGGCTATTAAACCCAGATGACCATAGTGAACACAAGGGAGAGACAAATTACAGGAATAAACACTGCTATTCTAAGTCACTGGGTCATTTCAAGTGGCAGGCCTATTTTATTTCTAGAGAACTCACTATATTCCCTAAAGGGAATAGAAACATGCCTTAGGAAGCCCTTCCATCAAGGGGACTTATTATCTCGAGAAACTGATTGTTTTGCAGAAATTAAAGTTTAGAGTTTTACATGTAATAAATCCAGCACTGGTTTTCAATATAGCATTGTTAGGTTATTTCAGCTATTTGCTACAATTAGACCCCAGGGAAACCTGTGCATTATCTTTTCTTTCTCTGGCACTTAACACACCTGCCAGCCTTTGTTCTATAACCTACAGGAGGAAACAGATAAGAGCAGAGCTCTGGAGGAAGGGAAACAGGTTCAAGTCCCAACTCAACCCAACTCAGCCCACTCTCTTTGTATGATCTAAAGAAAGTGGATATTCTGGGCATCAATTTTAGCACTTTAGGATTAGGAAAAAAAATTAATGGGACACACTAAGTGGTTCAACTTTAGTCAGACTCTAGGATAAAATCACATCAAATTTTTTAAATATCAATATAAATTTCTAGACATATAGAAGTTACCAAGACTGAATCAAGAAGAGAAAAATCTGAGCAGACAAATAAAAAGCAAGGAGATTGAAGGATTAATCAAAAACTTGGTTTTTTTAAGCCCAAGACCAGAGGTTTCATGTGTTAATTCTGCCAAGAATTAAAAGAATTAATGCCTATCTTTTATCAACTCTTTCAAATATTTAAAAATGAGATAGTCTTTTACCTATCCTATAGCACACTTCTCAACTCTTTTTATGAGGTCATCATGAACCTCATAGCAAGATAACATAAAGACATTATAAGAAAAGGCAATCACAGAACAATGAACATGGATGCAAAGATCCTCAATTAAATAGAAGAAAACTAAATTTAAAATCTCATCCAAAGAACACACACTATGAATAGTTAGGATTTTCCCCTGGCAAACAAGAAGTTTCAACATACAGAAACCAAGTCAATATGTATAATATGCCAAGAGAATAAAGCATAAAAATCATGTGATCAGGAGATGTAAAAACAACATTTGACAAAATTCAACATCCTTCATAGTAATAATTATTATTCAGCAAATTTGGAATAGGAGGAATGTATATCAACATGATAAAGCCCATATATAAGAAGCACACAGCCAAAAACTTTTCCTCTAAGATCAGGAACAAGACAAAAATGCTCGGGCCAGGGATTTAGCTCAGTGGTGCCACAGCCTGCCTTAGAAGCGCAAGATTCTGAGTTCAATTCCCAGTACAAAAAAAAACAAAAGACAAGAATGCTCATTCTCTCCATTTCTATTTGACATAGTAGTGGAAGTCCAAGCATGAGCAATTCTATAAGAAAAAGAAAAAAAAGCCATCCATCTGAAAGGAAGAAGTAAAATTGTCTCCTTTTGGACACAAAAGAACCATATATATATAGTAAAAGCAGCAAATATATGAAAAAATGTTCAACATCATTGGTCATTCGAGAGATGCAGATGAAAACAACACTGAGATTCCACCTCACCCCAATAAAAGACTGTCTGCTACCAAGAAATTAACCAATAACAAATGCTGGTGGGGCTGTGGGGAAAGAGGAACACTGCTCCACTGCTGGTGGGAGTGTAGACTGGTGCAATCACTGTGGAAATCAGTAGGGAGATACCTCAAAGAACTAGGACTGGAAGTCCCATTTGACCCAGATATTCCCTTGCTGGGGATCTTCCCCAAAGAATTAAAAGAATCATACCACAGTGATATATGTGCACCCATGTTCACAGCAGCACTATTTGTAATAGCTAAAACTTGCAAACAGCCCAATTGCTCATCAACTGGAGACTGGATAAAGAAAATGTGTTTTTAAAAATAAAATGGAGTACTACTCAGCCATAAAAAATGAGCAATTAGAGACATTTATAGCTAAATGGCTGGACATTGAGGCGATACTCTTAAGTGAAATAAATAGGACAGACATGTATAAATACCGAATAGTTTCTCTAGTGTGAGAAACTGAAAGTGTAAATAAGGACTAAAAGGTATATTAGATAATGTGAAATAGGAAGAAAAGGGGCAAAGGGGAAGGGGAAATGGGAGGGGTAGGGGAAAGGAAAGAAGGGAATGGAATTAATATGAGAAAATGGAAAAATGGAAACAAAGTCTTTGTAAATAGGGAGGGATGGAGGGGTTGAAGGGAGGGCAGGGGAAGGATGAAAAATAAGAACCAAGAGAGACTATGTAAAGGTGCAAATTTTCAATGATGAATGTCATTATATTGTATACCTAAAATGTACCAACAAAATTAATTTTTTTAATTCCAAGAATATTTTTTATAAAAATAGAAAAAAGTCCCAAAATTTGTCCAGAATCACAAAAGAACCCCAAGAGCCAAAGCAGTTTTGAGAATAAAGAACAATGCTAGAGGCACCATACACCACAGCTTATAGTACTGAAACAAAATCAAACACATAAACCAATAGCCAGAATAGAGTGTCCAGAAATAAACCCATACATACATTGCCATTAATCTTTTAAATTAATTTTATTGGTACAATTTAGGTATACAATATAATGACATTCATCATTGGAAATTTGTACTTTTACATAATCTCCCTTGGTTCTTATTTTTTCCCTAGTCCCCTGCCTTCCATCCCTTCCTATCTACAAAGACTTTGTTTCCATTTTTCATTTTCTCATATTAATTCCATTAATCTTTGACATGATGGGGAAATTAAAGTTGCACCGGGGAAATGTGTTGGGAAAATTAGTCATTTGCGTGTAAAGAATAAAACTGGACAATTTTCTTACCACATATCCAAAAATTAACCCAAATTGGACAAAGACTTAAATATAAGACCCAAAACCTAGAAAATTAAGGAAATAGCTTCTTGACATTGATCTTGGTAGTGAATTTTTTTCTATGAACCCAAAAGCATAGGCAACAGAAGCTAAAAAATAAACAAATAGGACATCATTAAACTAAAATTTTCTGGCAAAGGAAATAGTCAACAAAATTAAAAGGCAATCCACAGAATAGGACAAAACATTTACAAACCATATATCTGATAAGAGTTTAATATTCAAACTATATAAGAAACTCACAGAACAGAACAGCAAAAAACCAAACTGATTTTTTAAAATGTGTGAAAACTCTAATCCCAACTACTCATGAGGCTGAGACAGGAGGACCACAAGTTCAAGGCAGGCCTAGGCAACTTAGCAAGACCTTATTTCAAAATTTAAAAAAAAACTTAAAAAGACCTGGAGATATAGCTCAGTGGGAGAGCACTCACTTAGCACGCATGAAATTTGGGATTAAATTCCCAGCATCAATCACATACACTAAAACAGTGCAAAGAACCTGAATAAACATTTTTGAAAGAGGCAAACAAATGGCCAACAGATACATGAAATTTCACTTATTATGGGAAAAGGTAAGTTTAACCTGTAATATAATATCAATTTTTACCTGTTCAGTTCACTATCATTAAAAAGAGACATGTACTGCAAAGGTGAAGAGAAAAGAGAACCCTTGCAAACCCTTGTTGGTAGGAATAAAAATTGATACATCCACTATAAGAAACATTATGGAGGTTCTATAAAACCTTAAAATACAGCTACCATGTGATCCAACAATCCCACTTCTGGGTACATCGTCCAAGTAAATAAAATCAAAATGTCAAAGAAATATCAACCCTCTATGTTCACTATAGCATTACTCATATTATCAAGATATAGATGAAGATTTTACATATGTAACATTATATATATATATATATAAAATATGGACTATTATTCAGCCATAATAATATAAAAGTAATCTCACTATCTGTAAAAACAGAAATGACCCTAGAGGACATTATGCTAAATAAAATAAGTCAGATACAAAAAGACAAATACTATACAATCTCATTATATGTGGGATCTAAGCATGTAGCTATCATAGAAGTAGAAAGTATAACGGTGATTGTTAGAGGAGAGGAGGTAGGGAAGGGAATGGGGAGGTGTTGACCAAAGAGTACATAGTTTTAGTTATAAGGAAATAAGTTGTGGGGAGTCTAATGTACAGTCTCATGAGTATAGCTAACAATTCTTGTTTACTTCAAAGTTGATAAAAGAGTGGATTGTAAGCACCCTCACCAACTTCATACACATACACAAATGGCAACCAAGGGTAGTAATGGGTATGCTTATTAACTTGTCTACGATAATCAGTGCACAATATATATTTGCATTACATCATCATATTGTAGACATTGAATCCATACAATTTTGTCAATTAAACATTTCAAGATTTAAGCAAGAAGAAAACATCTCATGTATACATCATATATATGTATATATATTTGCCTGCATATATATATACATATATCTCCTGTAAATATTCCATTTTTCTCTTACCTTCCCTCATTTTCCTCCTCCTCTCCCTTTCCTTTTCTTCTTCTTCCCTTTCCACTCTTTATCATACAAGTTTAAATGTACCTAAGTTAAATGTATGTAGGATCGTACAATGCAATTCATGCTACAGCTACCTGGCATATTGGTCCTAGCTGCAGTACAGTGGCAATTCTAGTGCCTCGTGGTTCATAGATGTCCAGTAATTGACAGCTGGTGTTTAAGAATAAGGCTGTCAGCTCCTCTAACCCTTACCTGCACTCTCTACTCAGCAAAAGCGACAAATGCAATTTCAAGATCTGGATTTATTTTGCCTCTGCTTTCTCCCAGAGCTTCACTATTCCATAATCCAAATAGTTCCTGTTGTAAAATTCTTGGACTATAGGTAAAGGTATTCAGAACAAAATTTATATGGACTGGAGTTTTACAATTAAGAAAAACAAGAGTGGAATGAACAGAATGTGTTATATTCAAGAAAGTCAGTATGATACAATACAGAAAAAACAAAATCTAAAATTATATGTATCTAAACTTCGACGCTTATGTGTGATTTTGACTTGGATAGTTGGCTTAATTTCTCTGAACTTTGATTTCTTCAAATGTAAAATTGGGCTCCTCATCAGTTATTGGAGCAATGAAATTTCTGCTCTATTCAGCATCCTAAAGGAGAAAAACCAAGAAGCTCATATTGGTCAGTGTACAGATAGGAAAACACATAGCACCTTATATGCTTCAACAAAGATAATTCAATACAGAGAATTTGTTAAACAGGTTTTAGGAGAGCAAAAGCAAACAGAAAACCCTAAGAATACAGAGGTAATAACCGCAGGGATAAGGGATAAAGAAATAAGTGTGGATGTTCAGACACTAGCAGCTCATAAGAAGAACCCTGGAAAAGGGGGACTAGACCTCTAAGGAATTGCTGCCCAGGAACTCATGGGTGGCAGCCAGGGGAGTTGATGTTCCATGTATGAGAAGGGGGTGGTGCCCATCTCCTACTGAAACCTTTGAGAACTATGAATGAGGCTGGTTTGGGGAATGCTGAAAGAAGCCTTTTGGAGCCAATGATAATAGGGAAGCACACCAAGAGTAAAGTGTGTGTCCCTCTTTCCTCTCCTGCCTTCCTGTCTCCCCCTAGGTGCTGCAATTGTGGAATTTCTCAGGAAAGCAGCTAGCAAAGAAGTGTAATCTGTAGATTCATGGTACCACAACACATATTATAGAGAGCATAGAGAAATTATTGATAGCTATTTCCTGGAAAAACAGCATTGCAGTGAATAGCATAGATTTGGAAAGAAAGTGTTGAAATTCTGGCTTCCTTACATCCTTACTATGTGATCACAAGCAAAAAATTTTGTTTCTTCTCATCTTAAAATGGTGATCATCATACCAATATGTGGCAGGCATTGCCTCCCGGGCCCCTGCTTACTCTACTCCTGATATATCAATCAGTCAACCACTCACTAGTGGTCCATCCAGCTTCCACTCCCACCCCACATATTAGGGAGTAGAGGGTTCACTGAGTTTGCTCAATTAGAGTAGGAGTGTTGCTTAGTATTTAGGAGTAACAGAAGCCACTATTTCCTGCTGGACTCCTAGCAGACTTTCTCTGAGGAGGAAATCAGCTCTTTCATAAAACAATGTAACCTGTCAATAGTTACAGATGAGCCTCAGTGAAATAATGGCTCCTTAGAGTTTTCTGGTCTAACATGAATATGAGATTATTAACATCTCCCTTACTCTGCTCTACTGAATACCATGATGCTCTTCTGTCCTGCCTGAGTACTGTAAGTCTCCCCTGCTACCCAAAGACAACTCTCAAAGAGGGTCTTAGCTGTACTCACAGATAAAGGAAACCCTGCCTTTGTGATGCATTAAGGAATCCAGATACCTGCTTGCAATGCCAAGTTTCATTTTAATTTCTGAGTCCATGGTCCTATTTCCCACAGCAAATATGACTATGAAGTGAGCTCAGTTCTGATTTTGAGACAACATAAGGAAGAATAAAAAATCCAGAGAATCACATAGAAAAGAATTAGAGTCCTAATAAAACTGACCTGAAACTTGTGTTCCTTTTATCCCAGCCAACAAATTCTCATAGGTGTAAGCCAGTTTGACTTTGTTTTCAGTGTAAAAGGAAATATAAAAAATACAAAAGTATTCATGGATCTCTTAACCAGTTTCAAGGTAATTTTTCATGTATTAGCTTAGATTCTCACAATCTGATAAGGGAAGCAGAGCTAATACAAGGGTTTTACAGCTAAGATAGAGACATTCCTCTTTTAACAACCCAGTTCCAGTCCTGTGACTAGATCATTAAATAAACTGGTTGCTAAATGAGGAACTGGATATAGTATGTACATTACAATATTCAGAACAAAGAAATATGATCAAGGGAAGCTCCAACTCGATAACTTTGCTTTTATTTGCATAACTCTTCATGTGTAGTACTATAACGTATAACAGAACCTAAAATGAAAATACTCTACTGTACAGTACAATCAGCAAAACTTGCAGTACTGTATAAACAAAGTGTACTGTACAAAAGACAGTCAGCCTCTATGAACAAGATGTATAGAACTGTATAAAAAACAAAGACAGCCGTAATTCTGAGCAGCAGGTTGTAAGTCCGAACAGTTTTAAACAGGTGGGTCACTAAAGAGGGAATAGTTGTAGTTTTCTTTCTGATATTTGAAAATTTTTATGTACCCTTCCTTAAAACTTTTTGTACCTTTTTTTCCTCATTAGTCTTTCTGTGGGTTTATCTCATCTATTAATTTTTAACTTCCATATTGAGACTTTCATGGTTCTTTCTGTAGTTGTTTTTTTTTTCCTGGTTAATGTTTGCTTGGTTGATTATTTCCTAATGCATTATCTTGATTTCCCTATAATTTTAAGTTTACTCTGGTTGGGTCCCCCTTCCTCACAGGTTTTGATTTGCTGTTACTATTGTTGTTCCTGTTGTTTTATTTGTTGCTGTTGATAGCTTCTTAAACCAGACATGTAATTTGTTTTTGTTCAATCATTTATTTATTGCTGGATCATCCTTCCAGTAGTTCATGATTCTCATTACATTTAATTTATAATTCATTAATTATTTTTAAATATAATTTTAGTTTTCTAAATGTAAGTGAACTTTTGTTTATCCTATTGACTTCTAATTTAATTCCTTTTTGGTTAACGACCATGGAATTTATTATACTAATTCTTTGGAAATTATTGAGACTTCTTTTGGTCCTAATGTGATCCTTGTATAAATATTCCACATATACTGGAATGGAATGGAATGGAATATTTTCTGTTTGTCTCAGATTTCTATGCTGTCTATTAGAATTAGCATTTTTAAATGTATTTCTTAAATCTTCTCTATCCTTATCAATGTCTTCAGCTTATTCTGTAAATGCCTAATAAAGAAGTGTTAACTGTCCCACTAAAATTTATTATTACCACTCTGTTTATTTTGGTCCATTCCAAAGATATGTTATTAGGTACAAATGGATTGTGATTGTTACAACTTCTTGGAGAACTATTTTTTATACAATTGCCATCTTTTCCTGTTAATACTTTAAATTTATCTTATATGATATTAATATTGCTGAAGTAGTTAACGTATTTCCCTGTTTCTTTGTTTTTAGCTTCTCTGTGTGATTTTATTTTGTTATGCATCTCATCAGCAACATATGGTTGGATTTTGTTTTTAATTCTTCTAATCATCTCTGTTTTTGAAGACTTAATCTACTTACACACTGTAATACCTGCTATGTTTTAAATTATTTCTGCACCTTACTCTGTATTTGAAGTTTGTGACACTTTTTCATTGATATATATATTTTTTTTCCTTCTCTTGTCTCCATTAAACGGATAAAGATTTTTGCATGCTCCCTTTGTTTCACCTATGGATTTCACCTTCATGGTTTTAATTAACTATTTAGCAAGTCATTACTAACTATAAATTATTCTAATACTCTAAAGGTTATAGTATTTTATCTCTCTCCTAGACACAACAAGAATTTTAGTATCTTTACCTACTGAATAGTTCTCCCCCTCTATTTTTACCTTAAGAAAAATACAACAATATAATTGGGGGTTTTAATTTTGCTTCTTTAATATCAATGGTTTATCATTTTTCCAACACAATTTACTGATTTCAGTACTCTCCACTGTACCTTGTAACCCAAGGCTGTCTTCTGCATCATTTCTACTTAGTATAGCATATCTTCAACAATTTTTATAGTGACTATCTAGTAAACTCTTATAATTTTTTGTCTCTAAAATGTATTTAGTTGCCTTTTTTCTTGAATAGCAGTTCTGCTGGGTTACTGCTCTTGGTTGACACTTTGCAACTGTACTTCAGAGTCAATCAGCTTGAGATTTCACTGGTTGAAAAGTTTTGTGAGTCTAACTTCTGTTTCTTTTCTTTTTTCTTTGATAGGTAATCCATCTTTTTCTCTGTTGTGGCCTTAATATCATCCTTTATGATATTTTGCAGTTTTCCCACAATGAGAAGACACTGCTGTACACAGAGTGAATTCCTCAGTACCACTTTTACTTCATGAATTCTCACTTAGTGTCCAGTCTACAGATGATTTTTTTAAAGGGAATAACAGTCATTCCTAATCAGTAGTATCCAGAGAGATAGCTACTGGAAAGTGGTTTTGTTTTATTTGTTTGTTTGTTGGCTCCAACCTTACTCCCTCTGAATTGATTGATTGATTAGTAGGTGACAACCATTACATCCTTTCTTGATTGGTTGGAGTTCATCCATTAGAAATCCCATAAGCCCTGGGGATTCAGTTTCTTTCCCGTGTGTATTCCAAATGGGTGTGGGGCAACAATCTGGAGTATGTCTGTAACCCCAACTCTTCCATGAGTGAGATCCAGACTATAGTATGGGGACAGACTAGAGGTAGAGCAGGGAAGGAATTCAGCAAACTCATTTCACACTCGATTGAAGAGATTGGACTTATCTTCCAACACAGTTTTTGTTTCAGTGACAAAACTCACTTTTCACTAGTTTTGACTGAGATATAACTTACATATCACAACATTCACATTCTTTAAAGTATACAATTCATTTATTTTCAGTATATCCACAAAGTTGTGCAACCATCACTATCTAGTTCTAGAATATTTTCATTATTCCCAAAATAAACACTTTATTAACAGTTACACCTCACTCCCGGGCCATAGAAACCACTAAATTATTTCTTTCTGCTTGTTTCTTTTATGTGTTTATTCTGGTCATTTCATATAAATGGAACCATACAACCATACAATTTGTAGCCTTTTGTGTTGAATTTCTCTGCTTACTGAAGTTCAGTTTTAATCTCTATCTACCTGGCTCCAAAATCTCTCAATTAGTTTCAAGTGCAGAGGTACAGAGAGGCATGTCATTTATAAAACATATAAAACACCACATAAACCACTACTTACTACATAGTTTCAATGACTATGCTTTTGATTCCCAAGATTTACTTACAAAGCAACTTAATTTTATTTTCATTATTTATTTTCTCATTTTTAAAATAAACCTTTCGTACCATAACACACATATAGAGAAGAACATAAAATATAAGTGTACATATATTTATACATCAATAAGTTATTATAATCTAGGCAATAAATAAAATATTACTAGCTTCCCATAAATACCTCCTATTCCCCCATTCCCCCTCATACTTATAACTTCTCTCTTTCTCATTCTACAGAATAACCACTATCAGCCTGACATTTAAAACCACATAAGTTTTGCCTGTTTTTAAACTTTATAGAATGGAAATCATATGCTACAGTTCTTTTGCCTTAAGCTCTTTGGCTAATCTTTTCCATTTTTAACAAATGGTATGTCTTTTCTCTTTTGCATTGAATTATTTAAATACATTTATCTAAAAGTTTTTGTCAGACTGGTTCACAAAATAATTTTGTCTGTGGCAAATTATGTTCTGATTTTTTAAAATTTTGTCTATTGTCTTCTGCAGCATTATATTTTTCATCAGTCTTTAAATTCTGTTTATAAGCTAGCTTTGCATGGATGGGTTTTTAAATTTTTGTTTTAATGTTATGCATGTGTCTGTGTTTTGTTTTTCTGCTTTACACTCTTCTTCTGTCTAGTTTTGTTGTTATCTCTGCCCATCAGCCTGGTCTTAGAGTTCGGATCCAGGCCTGATGAATAAGGATGAGAATGCCACAGGTCCAGGGACAAAGCTAGCTGCTCATCACAGAGGCTGTCTGTCAGTTCCTCCACTTCCAAACTTCTTCCTACCTCACAACCCACAGCTTTTAAAAGCCAGTTGCCAATTACTCATCGCAAGATTGTTTCATTCCATTTTCTTTTGCAAGTGGTGGAGACTGTGTGGCTCTCATCAGTGGCCATGGCTCTGTTCATCTGACCCCTAAGGAGCAACTTTTGCAGAAACTAGCTCACAGATCCATGCCCTGCTTCAAAACAGAAAGCCCAGAAGGTCTGGACTACAGCAGTCATCCACATTGTGCATTTTTATTGGCCTTGTACTTAAGTACCTTCCACTAAGTGTTGTGTTACCTTTTCCACTTCTCAAAAATCTATTATGTGGGGGCTGGGGATTTAGCTCAGTGGTTCCGCTGCCTGCCTTGAAAGCACAAGGTCCTGAGTCCAAGTCCCGGTACAAAAAGAAATCCATTATGTGGTTAGAGGGGGAAAAAAAGACCTTTACACAGCATGAAACCTTTGTCTCATCTTGAACAGATGTCTCAGTGCTTTTCTTGAACCGTTACAGTGTGATCTGTGACAACAACATTCTTCAAAAAGTTCTCTTAATTGACCATCCAGCTACTTCATCTAAGAGATACTGGATTTCTCTCAACCTTTGCCCTTGCTGATTGATCTTCCTGAATCATCTCATTCTTTCTTCTTCTTCTTCTTCTTCTTCTTCTTCTTCTTCTTCTTCTTCTTCTTCTTCTTCTTCTTCTTCTTCTCTGTACTCTTTCTCTTGCCCCTTTTTGGCATCAAATATCATTTCTACATCAGTGATTTCCACACCTGTGTTTATATTGTTGACTCAGCTTCTTAAGTCCACTCTTCCACTTTCCTTTGCTTTCTGAATATTTTCACCTTGATATGCCGCCAGCTTCTTATGCATACTCATCCCAACTCAACATCACCTCTGCCATACCTACTCTCCTCCTTAGCATCCCCACCCTTCCAAGTACTTGGATAAAAACTGCTACCGAAACTTCTACCTCCTTCTTTCTCTTGCCCTCTGCAATTTATGACAAAATCTCACAGGGTCAATACCTATTCCCTTCCTATGGTTCATCCAGCCTACCTTTACATACCTCTTAACTGAACCAGGTAACAGCCTCTGGCTTGTTTCCCTTGTTCCAGTCTCTCTGCTCAGCAATCCACCTGATATTCAGCCCCCACAGTCATCATTGTCTAGTTCAGTTTGATCATGATCTTTCCTTGCATGAAAATAACCATTGAGTCCCCAGCTCCTGCAAAATAGGATGCAATATACTTTGGCTGCCTTTCAAAGGACTCAACAACTTAGCAGAAACCTACCTCTCCATGGGTACCCCTCTAGCTATCCTTCCAAACAGTTACCCCTCAAATTATATCCAATGGTGCAGCCACGTCTAACTTCTTTATTTTTCAAATGATCTCTCCACCAGTGGTTTCTTTCTTTTCCTTGCTTTAAATTCAAACATTTGTACACTTCTTCATTTCATGAATTACCATAAAACTTGTAGAACTTTCTCTTCCAGAAAAAAATGAATAACATTACCATCAGCCATTCAAGAATATTTAGGCCTAGTTGTTCTCGGGCCAAGGAAGAGTTTAAAATACACTTAACGTTAGATCTGATCTATCATGACACCAGTAGGTTTCCATAATCTCGGGAGCCTGAAGAAAAGACTTGCAAACCTAAAGAGACACCTTTAGCTCCCCAGATGGCCACACTGAAGCTCAGTGAAGTGAGGCTCACACTTGACTGCCATAGCTCAGACTTGGGCCTTCAACCAGCACTTGTCACATTCTTCCTATGCCAGCATAGAGAAGGGCCCTGAGGCAGAGGGCGAGGTGGTTTCTGGTGGTGAAAGATGTTGGAGGCTATGCTGAAATCCTTAGTTCTATACTTTAAAGGCAAGAGCAAAGGAACATTTATAAAGGTAAAGTCAATAGGTAAAATTTAAAATGTAGGGGTTTGTAAGGGAGAATAAAAGGGAAGTTGGACAAAATCACAGCACATTTTATGCATGTGTGAAAATGTCACAATGAAACCCTTAATTTTGCACAATGAATATGCAATAATAATTATAATAAGAAGAGAAAATTTGAAATTTTAGTATGAAATTCTGACTAGAATCATGAGATGAGTAGAACAACAGGGACTACCCCTTATATGCTAATGTGTAGTAAAGCTGGACCAGGAATTCTATTCTCCTCCTCAAAATTAGATATATAATTAAAATCTTGGCACTGTTTTTGGAGTATAACAGCATATTTTCAGAAAAAGTCTGAGCAAGAACTGTAAATTTGCCTCCAGGCATGTAAATGTTATTGCATAATTAACTGAGACAGGAATTAATGTGGCTAAATTCACAAAAACAGTCTCAATTAAGGAGCTGTATCTTGAGAGGTTGTTGTTTTTTTTTAACCCAGGCACCCACAGAATTCATTTTTTCATCTCTGTTGTGACATCCAAGGTTTCCTCTCCAGATAGGCTCAGGATTGCAGAGTGTCAGGAACCTGAACAGAGAAGGCACTGAGGCATTTTGAAGAATGTTTAAGGAAAGTGCAGCCGGCGACAAGCCTTCACCACCTCTCATGACATTGGTTGACTGTACTTTCCTATGTCTAGGGAAGTTATCCTCAATTAAATCTCAAATGACAATGTATTAGTCACTTTCCTTGTCACTGAGACACCATACCCAACAGCCACAACCTAAAAAGGTGAGAGGTTTCTTTGGGCTCACATTTTCAATCCATAATCAGCTGGCTCCGAGGCAGAAATGCCATGGTAGCATAGCATGGACAGAGGTCAGCTGCTCAAGTCATGGTGGCCAGGAAGCAGAGAAAGAAGGGAGGCCCTTGGGAAGGAGATACACCCTTGCAGGTCACCCCAGTGACCTGCCTCTTTGGACTGGCTCTACTTCCCAACAGCACACTCAGCCCTTGAACTCACCAGTGAATGAATCCACTCATGAGTACAGTGTCCCCTAGATTCAACCACCCTCCAAAAGGCCCACCTCTGAACCCAGAAGTCTTGGGGGACATTCCAGATCCAAACCACAACACACAATGATACTAACATAAAGTAAAATGAATTGTGCACCTTTGGAAATCACTTCTTTATGAGGTGTCCTCAGATTAATACTGATTCCTTCTATCAGTATATCCCTATTGTCTTCCAGGTCAGGACAAGCTCCTCTTCTACTCAGGGGGGTGTATTTCAACTCTTAATTATGTTTTTCCTGTGTTCCATCTCATCTATAAACCCTACTTGTTATTCTATACCTTCTAATTTTCCCCTTATAGTTTGCTTTTAAGTGGTATTAAGTTATATTTAGTAAAAGACAACAATTATCTATTTAGTTGTGCACATCATAACATGGCTGCTCACAAAGTGCTCTTTTTGAGGAATTATTCTTGATTTTCTCATCAAATTGGTACTTATCCAAGACAGATAATGGCAGTACCTCCTGAATCTCTTGCTCCAGACTTATATTCTTTGGTTTCTGCTCTAGGAAAATAGAAATCTATTGAATATTCACTTGATGGAAATTTTTCTAAGAAGACTACAAAGAGATGACAGGCAAGAAAGAATATAAGAAAGACCAGTGCCTATGAGGATAAAGAGTCTCATTTTATGTTTAGGCTTGCATTATGCCAAATACCAAGTCTCTTTACCACAATTCTTTAATTAAATGCTTCAAAAAGAATTGTAGTCCAAGGACAGTTCTTCAAAATCCAAAACTTTACTTTTGTCTTGTTTTGAAGAAAGTGATGGATCTTCAAATTTTAACTGTATTCATAAATACTACTGTTAATTATAATTGTAGTAGTCTTTTTGTTTGGATGTTATTGAAATAAACCCCTTCAAATTAGCATAAGCAAACCAAAAGGGAATTAACTGGCTCCTATTGCTGGGGAGAATATTTTAATCACTCACAGCATTAAATAAAGAGCTATATGAATGTGGGTGGACTTGCTGCTGCCAGGACTCTCTCCCCATTGCTTTTGTTCCTATTTGCCTCTGGTTTTGGGGGTCATTCTCTCCCATTACAGCTGTGGCCAAACCATATTGACATCTCCAGGTAAAGCAAGACCCAGTGGGCAATACAAGTGGAACAGGATAAGCTACTTCCTCCTGGGTCCACATATAGACCACACAAAGGAGCTGGTTAGCCCAACAGAAGTCAAGTACCTGCCAACAGATGAGAACCATGATAGGCCAGACCTGAGCCAAACAGAAAGCTATGGAACCAGAAGGCGATAAGCAGGCTTACAGTACAGGCTAAGGGATGATAGTTTCCAGCATTCACTGAAAAATAATAATAATTGGTGTCTGTGTGATTTAAAGGTCAAGCAAGGAAGTCTACAAATGAAAAAATGTGCTCTACTTGGTCTTTTGAAAGTTAAATTAAGGCCAACAGTTTAAAATCTTGCAATGTGCTCCTCTTCCCTTCAAAAATCTCCATCTCCATGATTTCTCCGAAGTGGAAGTATTTAATTAGGCTCATAAATGTTACCAGATGCAGGGAGTTGAGAATGCCCCTCCCCATTAGGCCACACCCTTTCCAGTCACCAGTCACCATGGCCTGCTCCGTTATATCATCTGCTTAGCTCTTGAGGCATTTGAGAGTAGGATCCTTGACTTGGATGGCCTTCAAATTTCTGATCTTTATTTCTTTTCATCTCAGCAACACTTGAGTATTGTGGTGTTTATGCCCATGAAGAAGCTGAACTCAGAGTTTCATGATATGCCCAAGGTCAGATGCTAATTATTAGAGCTGAGACTTGTAATGCACATCTTAAATCTAAAGTGATAAAGTAGAAAGTATCAGCCTTATTTTTAAGCAGTAAAATACTTTCTGCCAAATGAAATATTGGGCAGATCACCCACATGTCCACAAATAGGAGCTGAGCTCTGTAGGTGAAGTAGCAGTGAGGAGATGGAAGGACACTGGAGCCCCACCAGGCTTGGCGCCTCCCCCTCACTTTCTGCCTCCTCTGCCACCCCTGCTCATTCCTCCTCCATTGGCTCTAAGGTGTATTTACAGAGCAAAATAGGACTCCTTCTCACATAAAGTTATTAAACTGCCAGCTAGCAGGCACTGTCTAATACCATGGACAATGTATCCTTCAAGGGAGATGGGATAAATACATATACGATATATTATGCCACACAGAGATATAAAATGATACAAGATATACTTAAATATATGATACTATTATATTCATATATGTAGTTTTAAAAGATGTGTGAATGTAAGTTAATCTACCTGTTTGACTATGAAAATACTATTCTATGAGAAAAGCCTCCAAAATATTTGTAAACAAATCATTCAGAGGAGAAGGGAATCTATCAGCCAGGATTTTGGAAAAGTGAAGCTGCTTTATTACTTCATTGGAAATCATTTAATGTAGGAATTAGGGACCCATAGGAACACTGGATGATCTAAGGGAACTTTCCTACTGCCTGGAATGAAATGTGTTGTAGAAGCTTCAATAGCTCTTTTGTACCAGATGGCCTTAAGAATATAAGACCAGAATGATAGAAAAAACAAGTAGAAATCCCTGACAAAACTGTAAAACCATGAAAACTACCACCAGACCCACATGAGAGAGAAATAAGTGTTTATTTTTTGAAGCCACTATTGATGGAAGGATCTTTATTATAAACATCCAAATACAATTCTCAATTGATACATGATGTGGCTATCAGTAGATGATACTCCTTTGGAATGCAAGCTTCAGAAAAAAGCTAAAAATTCAATCAACTTAGGGGATACATAGGTAATTAGAACAAATAAGTATACCAGATGTATTGGAAGGGCCAAAACGTGATCATAAAAATTGAAAGAATACTCATCGGCTAAACATAGACTGTTGGAAATCAGTGATTAAGTATCTCTTTTCATATGAGAACCTCGTCCTCAATAAAAGGGTCTTCCAAGTCACAGATACTGCATCATCATGGTGTGTCTGTGCTTACAGCATCTCCACTGGCTCAGGGTAAGGATAATGCTCAAACACTTCACAATAATCTGCAAGGCCAGTCTTCTCCAGCAGCGCCTGTCTCTCCCCCACACCCTCCACTTCAGCCACCTGCAGATGTATCCACTCACTCTGCTCACTCAAAATGCCCTCCCTGCCTCCTCCCTTCAACCTCGCCTGCCAGCAAAAATCCCTGACCACCCCTTTCCCAATGGAATCCCACGACATCCATTTCTGTGTGAATTTTCCCCTGAACACCATCAGTGTTGACACAATGGGAATGTTACTTTGAGGTGGAGGAATTGGAAAGCGTGAGCTGCAGAGGTGCCAACTGAGATAGGCCTGAGGGATGAACAATCTTTTGAAAGGGTTAGGCTGTGGCAAGCAAAAGTGCACATCAGAAACAGAAGCAGTGCGAACAATGGCAGAGAAGAGAAAAAGAGGCTGTTCCTAGAGGAGCCGCAGGTCATCCAGCTTGGTTGTGACCCAGGGGACCTGTTTGGGAAGCTTGCAAATGTGTGGCTACTGGTGTGCAGTCAAAACAACATTTAAGAATGTGCTACATGAAAGAGCCTTGTGCTAAGCACAGTAGTAGTACAAAGACACTGACCCTGCCTTTGAGGAATTCAAGTGTACCTGGAGGCACAGACCTGCAGTGGGTCATTGCAATGTGCTTTTGGTAAATATTATGCTGCGGACATGCACAGTACATCCAGGCCCCGGGGCACAGTGCCGCGATCACTTACTTCAAGTCAACTACACCAGGGACTCAATAAACCTTATTTCATTTACAATTCAGACCAGCCCTGCAAAGTACCTGCAAGGTACTTTTCTTCTCAAGTTAAGCGATAAGGAAACTGAACTTCAGAGAATTTAGGCAATGCCATCCAACATCACACAGATAAATAAGCAGCATTCTTTCCACTACATCATGCTAAAGGGAGTTTACTTAATCTGATGGGCAATGAGGTGTCACTGAAGGGTTTTAAACAGAGAAATGGTGTACTTGGAGCTGCGCCTTTGGAGGATTAATGCATTAATGTGGTAGTGATGTGAAGGAAAACGGACGATAGAGGGACCAATTAGAAGGCTATTACAAGTCTAAACTTGAAATGATGAAGCTCTGAGAACCGGCTACTTAAAAAAAAAGTAACTGTAATTATACTTGTTGTTTGTGAGTCATTAGTCATTAGTGCTGTTCACTGAACAAATTCACCAAACATTCTGTTCTCCCTCTCCTTGGCATATGGAAGGACTTCACATCTTTGCCCCTCAGACTTAGGTGTGACCATGGAATTTCATTTGACCAATGATACGTGAGCAGGAATAACAGATTTAATCAGCCTGTCCATTTGTCCTTCTGACTTGGCAACAGAGAATGACCCAGAGAGTCATTAGCCTGGGACATGGAGGGAGAATGATGTAGAACAAAGCCCCCAGGATAGACGAGAAGCATTAGCAAAAATTTAAACTTGTATGCTTTAAATCATAAGGAATTGGGGCTTGTTTGACAGCACAGCATAACCTAGATACCCCTAGCTGATAGCATGTATTCTCCTGAGATTTAGTCATGTCAAGCATTGCTTCTAGTGTTTTAATATGGACCCTAAGACATGGAGATCTTGTTAACATGTCCATTCTGGTTCTGAAGATCTAGAGCAAGGCCCAAGACACTATATTTCTAAACATATCCGGTACTAGTTGATGCAGCTGCTTCAGGGTCTCCCCTGAGGATTGCAAGAGTCTAAGCCCACACTATCCAAAATGATAGCAAAGAGCACATGTGGCTATTTAAATTAGCTAAAACTGAATGAAATTTAAAATCCACCTCCTCCATTATGCCAGGCACATTTCAAGTACTCAAAATGCATGCAAAGCCAACAGCTACTGCATTCAACAGCTCAGACATGAAAGAATTTAATCATCACAAAAACTTGGATTAAAAATGTTTACTCCACAGCAATACTCAGACACACAAAGACACCATTAGTCCAGGCAGCTTGTGGGTTGGGAATGCCCACAGTGCCAGCTCCCAGAGCTGCTGCTATCAAATGGGATCCTGACAGACAGTAGAGAGGCCTGAGTCCCAGGACATAAAGCTGAGACAAACAAAATGTGACTTTCAATGTGAGCACAGGACAAAGCCCTGCCCTGCTGAAACATTGTGTTTTCCCTATGTGTCATTTCAAGGGATCCCATTTGAAGGAAGAAAAAGTTCGAGGGAGCCTCCTCTCTGCCCTGATCTTGTCTGTCCAATTTGGCTAATCTATTTACTTCCCCCTGAAAACACAGGATGCCAAGAGTAACACTTGTTTTTTATCTCTCTTCCCCAGGAAATCAATAGCACTCAATGAGAGTGGGCCTGTAAGCATGGCCAAGAGAGCTATAGAATTACACACTACAGCAGGCACATAGCTGAGACTCGATGATCACTGCCTGCTGCTGGTGATGTTCCATACTTGGTGCCTACTCCCTCCTCACTCCTCCCTTCCGCTGGCTGTCCACTCAACAAGAATGAGCTTCCTGCTTCATTTCATCCTCTCTTCCTCACTTCTACTCATCCTGAAAAAAGCAGACCACTTTACTAAACTTCATTATAAGCAGAGGTTAAGAATCTGAGATCCACTGGCATGGTAGAATTTTATGCAAAAGTTTGGTATAAGTTGCATGATCCTCTTTATTTCTCCAAACTAACAGAGAAGTGGAGAAAGATACATCTTGCTCCTTCTGGATTCCAGTGGCCAAGTGTATGAGGGAATGGGCAAAGAGAACTGGAAGAAACCAAGAAATTGTCTGGAAGAGAGAAGGACCAACAGAGAAAAGGGATTGCTTATGTGTGAGTGATCTGCTGGAGAAAGCACTGAAGAACAGGGAGAAGCAAGGACAACTCAATCTGTATGCCCCATCATGCCCTACAGGTATGAGCAGCTTCCCATCATTACAGTGAAATACCTGAAGCAATTAACTTATAAGAGAACAGATTTCTTTTGTCAGTGGATCCGCCTGGGCTGACCTGTAGGTTCCAGTCCATGTGACCAATATTTCATGGGTGCTTACACCACACAAGTATAAAAACTTGGCCTCACTGGGCATGGCACATGCCTGTAATCTGAGCACTGTGGGAGACTGAGGTAGGAGGATAGCATTTTCCAGTCTAGCCTGGGAAACTTAGCAACTTAGCAAGACTCTGTCTCAAATTTTTAAAAACTAAAAGGGCTGGCAATGCAGCTCAGTTCAAATGCCCTATTTAATCCCCAGTATCACAAAAACAAAACAAAATACACACACACACACACACACACACACACACACACCAAAATCCTGGCCTCAAAACACTCATTGTCTAGAAGATATAGAGAAGCCCACAGGCAGAACTGTGATAGCAGAGAAAAGAGCAAGGCACAAGAGACCTGCTGAAGGTCACTGAGGTCACTGTAACCTTTTAAACAGCTTTGCTGAATGATTCTTCCCAGAGCAGTCCACCCCTTGAAGAAAGGAAGAAAGAACTCATTGGTTTCTGGAGAATCCAGAGCCCCATTAGAAAAGGCTCCCTGAGGTTGGAGGCCTCCTGCCTCTCCTGGATGGTGATATGGTCCCCACCAAGTTCCTTATCATTAGTCAGAAGCCACATGTCCTTCTTTTTTTTTAATTAATTTTATTGGTACATGTTAGGTATACAATATAATGACATTCATCATTGGAAATTTGCACCTTTACATAATCTACCTTGGTTCTTCTTTTTCCCCATTCCCCTGCCCTCCCTTCAACCCCTCCATCCCTCCCTATTTACAAAGACTTTGTTTCCATTTTTTCCTTTTCTCATATTAATTCCATTCCCTTCTTTTCTTTCTCCAATCCCTCCCACTTCCCCTTCACTTTTGGACCTTTGCTTCCTGTTTCACAATATCTATTATGCCTTTTGATTGTCATTTATAGTTTCAGTTTCTCACACTAGAGAAACTATTCAGTATTTAAATGTGTGTCCTATTTATTTCACTTGAGAGTATTGCCTCAATATGCATCCATTTAGCTATAAATGTCTCTAGTTTCTCATTTTTTATGGATGAGTAGTACTCCATTTTATTGAAAACAAAAAACACATTTTCTTTATCCAGTCTCCCATTGATGGGCACTTGGGCTGCTTCCAAGTTTTAGCTATTACAAATTGTCCTGCTATGAACATGGATGCACATATATCACTGTGGTATGATTCTTTTAATTCTTTTGGGAAGATACCTAGCAGGGGAATAGCTGGGTCAAATGGGACTTCCAGTCCTAGTTCTTTGAGGTATCTCCATATTGATTTCCACAGTGGTTGCCCCAGTCTACAGTCCGACCAGCAGTGGAGTGGGGTTCCTCTTTCCCCAAGCCAAGTCAGCATCTGTTATTGGTTGATTTCATGATAGTAGCCATTCTTTCTGGGGTGAGATGGAATCTGTGTTGTTTTCTTTTGCATTATTCAAATGACCAATCATGTTGAACATTTTTTCATAAGTTTGTTTGCTATTACTACTTCTTTGTCTGAGAAATGTCTGTTCATTTTAGATGCCCATTTTTGGATTGGGTCTTTAAATTTGGGAGGTCTGATTTTTGTAAGTTCTTTATAGATTCTAGATAGTAGACCTTTGTCTGAGGAACATCAGGTTAAAATTTTTTCCCATATTGTGGGTTGTATCTTCACACTGTTGGTGGTTTCTCTTGCTGTGCTGAAGCTTTTTAGTAAGAAGAGATCCCACTTGTTGATTGTTTGTGCTAGTTCATAGGCAACTGAAGTTTTGTTCATAAAATCTTTTCCTACACCAATGTGTTCAATAGTTTTACCTAACCTCTGTTCCAGCTGGTTCAGCACTTCTGTTTTAATATTTAGATCTTTAATCCATTTTGATTTTAGTTTAGTGCATTTTGAGGGATATAGGTCTAGTTTTAATCTTTGGAAAGTTGAAACACAATTTTTCCAACACCATTTATTAAAGAAGCTATCTTTCCTCCAGTGAGGGTGTTTGGCTCCTTTGTCAAAGATGAGGTGGCTGAGTGTGTCTGGAGTTGTTTCTGCATTTCTAATCTGTTGCACTGGTCCTCAGGTCTGTTTCTTTGCCAGTACCATGCTGCTTTTATCACAGTAGTTTTGTAGCATAGTTTCAAGTTGGGGGTTGTAATACCCTCTGCCATACCTCAGTTGCCTAGAATTGCTTTTGCTATTCTAGGCCTCTTCTTGTTCCAAATGAATTTTTGGATTTTCTCCAGGTCTGTGAAGTATGCTGCTGGGATTTCAATTGGGATTCCATTGAATCTACATAGCCGTTTTAGAAGTATGGCTATTTTTACTATGTTGATTCTTCCTACCCAGGAGCAAAGGATGTCTTTCCATTTTCTGATATCATCTTCGATCTCTTTTTTCAGAGTAGTATGGTTTTCAGAATAGAGGTCTTTGATTTCTTTCATTAGGTTGATTCCTAGGTATTTCAGCTTTTTGGATGTTATTATGAAGGGAGTTGTTTCACCAGTTCCTCTCTCAATGAGTCTGTTATTCATGTACAGGAAAGCTATTGATTTTTGTGGTGTTGACCTTGATCCAGCTACTCTACCAAATTTGGTTTGTAAGTCTAGAAGACTTTTGGTGGAGTTCTTGGGGTCTTCTATATAGAATATCATGTCATCTGTAAATAATGACAATTTACTTCTTCATTTCCTATCTTTATTCCTTTTATTTCTTTCTCTTGTCTAATTGCTGTGGCTAATGTTTCCAAAACTATATTGAAAATCATATGTCTTTCATCAGCAGGCAAATGCAAGTTAAGTCCACAAGAAATAAGAGCATTCGTGTGCAAGACTCTAGCACACTTAGACTGAGCTGATTTCTCTAGTGCAGGAATTAGCAAACCTTTCCTGTTAAGGGACAGGTAATCCATGTTGTGGGATTCAGTGGCCTGAAATGCCTCTGTCCCAACTCTTCAGCTCTGCTATTGCAGCAGGAAAGTAGCCGTGAATACCACTGAGCAAAGGGGTGGATTGGTTTCCAATAAAACTTCTTAGTGGACACCAAAGTATGACTTCCATCTAATTTTTGCTTACTGAGACCATACATTGTTCTGATTTTTTTTTAACCATTTTAAGATGTTAGTTATTCTCACCTGGAGGGCTATGTAAACACTAGCTGTGATTTACACATCCCTGTAGGGTTGGTGAAGGCACTAGTGCTAGAGAAAATAACATCAACGATTCTAAGTCTTTGTGGCCAAGAGGACTGGACACTCTTTGAAGATATGAAGATCTATTCGGTGTTCACAACCGTCCTTTCATTCCGAGCAATCTTATTACTTTGTCATATAGATTCTTGCTAATTTGTGAAAACCAGTAAGTCAACTTTGTAGCAGAACAGAATGGAGCAGTGGCCACTAGAGACTGGGAAGGACAGGTGGAGAGGAGACAGAAAGTTCCAGAGGGGACGCCTTGACACTCCGGGAGCCTGAGGCATGAGGATCAAATGTTCCAACCCAGCCTGGGTAACTAGCAATTTAGTGAGATCCTGTCTCAAAAATTTAAAAAATAATAGAAGTAAAGAGCTGGGGATATAACTTGGTGTAAAGACCCTGGGTGCAATCCCCAGTACTGCCAAAAAACAGGAAGAGGCACCAACATGGAGTGGAAGAATCTCTCCTGGATGTTCTTTGGCACAGTAGGGGAACTATTGTTTAAAACCCTCTATGGAATATTTCAAAAAGACAAGAAGTGGATGTAATTGCCAACACATAAAAATGAATAATGTTTGAAGACATGGAAATGCTTATTACCGTTATTTGATTATTACATATTATGTACATACATTCATTGAATTACCATGAAATACCCTCCTAATGTAAAACTATTATGCCTCAACAAAAACAATTTTAATTGAAAAAATTTTTCAAACTTTGTCTTATAGGTACTGAAGAAGTCTGGTTGTCAATAAGTAAAGGTTTTAATATTCTTGTTGCTTGATTCCAACAAATAGGAAAAAATTGCATAATTTCATCATAATGGGAACAGAGCATAATCAGCCTGCCCACAATAACAAAAGGGTAAAGCATTGGAGCAGGCCAAGCCTGCTCTGTTCTCTGTGATTCAAAAGCAAAGCTGCACTGCCACAGGTTTTCTACTGTGTGAATAAGACATACTGAGCCATACATACTGTAGATAACACAGTAATTCCAGGAAATATTATTGCCAAACATTGCCTGTGTCATGAGCCATAAGAAGAGCCAGCTGCTCACAAGTGGAATTTTCTGGCTGCTGCAGAGTTCTCAGCAGTGCAAAGTGCTGCTAAACTCCTTGGAGACTTAAATTGGATTTGGGTATTTTTTCTTTTCTTTTTCATTTTTCTCCCCAGCTTCAGGGATCAACATAGGTAGCCATTTGAATACTTTTCAAGGACCTAGGAAATGAACTGATCCTTTATATACTTTTTCTGTAGATCTTCCTACCTCTAACCTTTGCCTGTTCTCTGATATGCAGAACTTGAGCTGATGCAATTTACTTTATTTTCACTAACAGCCTCTTCTGGGTGTTCTATAGTAAGCTAGTTGCTGGAGAAAAGGCAATAATCCACACAGATTTAGTCTGAACTAGCTGTTTGCCAGGCAAAAACAGATATTTTACCTATAAACTCAAGTATGATTAACATTATGGTAAGACATGTCAAGTGCTGATGATACAGCTAGAAGGGGAAGCCATTACTCCAAGATGCAGAGCAGTCTGCATCTCAGGAAAGGCGTATCACTAGTGGGTGGGTGAGGAGGAAGAGACTTCCAGAAGAGAGAATAACAAGTGTGAAGAGTCAAGGGCCATGCTTCAAAGAGCTGGAAGGAAAGAGCAAGAGCAGAGATTAGTACTTGTTCATCTTGGTTTCTGCACAGAGCCTGCTAGGAATGTTCAGAGCCTAGCAAGAGTAACACCACCACTGATGTCTCCCTTTTTCTTCCCTTCTCTCTACAACTTTGCATGCACACATTTTATTACAGGCCTCTCTCCTGTGGATCAATTATTTGTTTGAAGTTCATTTCCTCCTTTAAACCATAAGATGGATCTTATTCATTTTGTACTTCTCATGCCCAACAAAATTCAATGGTTCAGTGGTGAAAGATGACAACAGAAGTAAAGAATGAAAGAAGAGGGAAGCAAAGAAATGAAAGTAGGAAAATGATTTAAATGCATTAAGATCATCATTATTGTAACAGACTGATTTCTTCCCTTTGCAATTAGAATGGGCATTGAAGGAAAAGGATCCAGTCTCTTCTCCACTTTTTGATTTTTATGTATTTTTGAAGTGTCAGAGTGTATTAGTCAGCTATTGCCGCAATAATACTATGTGACAAACAAACCCCAAATTATTGACCTGTTTTTCTTGTTCACAATTGTTCAGTACAGGTTCCAATGTGAAAGGTGAATTCAGGTCTTTCAGCATTGCCACATTCTTTGGAGCCAAATCTAGGCTTCCTTTTTTCACTGCATGTCACAGAAGTGCAAGAGCCAATACAAACTGATCAGTCACATCGAGGCCTCTCCTCACCCACATCCCACTGGCCAAGCAAGCCCAAGAGATGTGGAAGTGTCTTCTACTTGATTGGTTCTCAGTGTGCAGTCTCTATGGCCAAAATCATTCCCATAAACACACATAGGCCAATGCCTTTTCCACTCTTAGGCTCTCCAGAATGAACAGGGGCTTTGAAGAAGGATTTTAAATAGTCATTTTCTCTCTTAACTACTTCTCTGTCTTGGGTCAGATTTTCTTCAGACACTTCAACCAAAAATAATATCTCATAACAGATTGTGAACAACCCTCCTATGTGTAGATGCCTGAAAACTACGTAAGTACAAACTGACACACAGACCAGGGTTTTCTCAACCTATCTTTCCTACCCTGTATCATTGATGTCCAATAGAAGAAGGAAAGTCACCAATGTGAGCTGCATGTTTGAGATTAAGTTTTTTAATACAGTGAAAGAGTAAGAATAAACAGGTGAATTTAATTTCAACAATGCATTTTATTTAACTCAATATACCTAAAAGTCATTATTTAAATATATAACCAAAAATAAGTATTAAAATGAACAGTTTGCATTCTTTTGATGTTTAAAATCTACCCCAATAGCACCAGGTCAGTGACAGAAGCACATATTGAATACATGAGGAAATCTCACAGGAACTCTCTTCCTTTCTGAAGATACCATCTTTATATCCTGGAAGACAGTTCCAAGTCTGTCTCACAACTCACTCTGATATTTTACATATATCTCCTCATCTCAGTCAAATTTGTATCATCCCATAGAAAGAGAAACAGAGATATTACTAGATATTGATTTTGGGGGTGCAAGATATCTATATCCTATTTTATGCTAAAGGGAAACAGTCAGTAGAGAGAAAGGGTTAATGAGTCAAGCCAGAAACTGATATAGAGTACAAGCCTAGAAAAGACAAGAGGGGAGAGGATCAAGGACATAGGTAGAAGAATTGGTCCTCAACAGGAGGAAAGGAAAGATGTGAAAGTGACTTCCTTCCAAACAAGATAGAGAAACTGAGATGAGCATTTTTGGAGATAAAGAAGGCAGAGGAGTAAGGGGTACCTGCACAGTGCTCCATTCTCAACGTGCATCTCATCACCCAAGAGAGAAGGAGGAGGAGGGGAAGAAGAGGATGTCAGAAATAAAAGCAGAGTTGGAAAAGCTGCCCCGGGGAACAAGGAGAGGCACTGATGAGAGATCCATGAAAGAAGAGTGTGCCAAGCAGAGTAGAGGGCCCAGCTGAGGATGGGGAACACGGGTCTGTCAGGATCCCAATCTGCACTCGATGTGATCTTTATCTAACAGCTCACCAGCTGAAGCATCAGACAGAACAGACCAGTGGTCAAGTGGATGTGTGCAGAGCACAGTGAGGAGTGCAAAGAGCAGAAGGAGCAGTCCGACTGGTGAGTCCTGCAACACAGCTGATGAAATGAGAGGTACAGAGCAGTCCGGCAGGTGGAATCTTTCAGGAATATAAGCCAAGTCTCAGAACCATTCTATTTCTTATTTCCAGAAACCAATAAATCAACACATTATATGTTAAGTGCTCTTGAGTGTGTTATAGAAAACACAAATAACATTTTCTACCTCAAGGAGTGTATGGATCAGCCTAGGAAACACGATTAATGTGTAAGTCAATGCAGGTTGCACAAAAAATGTAGTTTATATTTTAGGGCACAATTTGAAGTATTTTAGAAAGAGAAAGTGAGCTCAAGCATTGGAGTTTGGAGAGCCTATCCTTCTACCCAAACACAGGACTGGCTACCTGCCTTCTTTCGTGGAGAAAGGAACTCTTACCCAGAGCCACCAGCAGAAAGTGAGACTATAGATCAGATCTGAGCTTAGCACTTCCGTCCTCGGTAGCCAGTACAGACATTTGGAGACTCGATAAATATTAGAATAATAAAGTGAATTTACAAATAATTCTCTAAGAACCCCAAAACAAATAGATGTAACCACAGGAGCTGATCTGTCAACCAGAGGAAGTGTTCCATGGCTAAGTCAGATTGAACCTGGGTAAACACCTGAGGCTGCAGCAGTTTCTACCACATGCTTCCAACAGAAGTGAGTGAGCCAGCATCAATTAAAGATGCAGACATAGAGCTGGATGAGGTGGTGCATGCCTATAATCCCAGAAATCTGGAAGGCTGATGCACAAGGATCACAAACTTGAGCCCAGCCTGAGCAACTTAGTGACTTTGCAAGACCCTGTCTCAAAAATTTAAAAATTAAAAAGGGCTGGGAATGAAGCTCAGTGTGAAGACCTGAGTTCAATTACCAGTTCTGGAAAAAAGAAGGTGGAGGAGGAAGAGGAGGAAAAGGAGGATGAGAAGAGGAGATGGAAATAACAACAGAGTAGTGCCATAAGGGGGTAGCTGAATAGCAAGCAAATACTAACATGACCTCGCTGGCGCTCAGGTCTGTGTCATACTCTGGGGATACTGAGGAAAGAGAAATTTGGTTTTCAATTGTTTGGTTTATAATCCAGTTTGGGAGATATGATGTGATATATCCATAAGGCTGAAAGAGAACCCATAACAGTAGGTCATAGTCATGCTAGAGCTATGTCTACTGCAGTTACAATTACAACATGTGTGTGTTGGAGGGGACAGTAAACCATTAGCTAGAGAAGGTAATGGTAGTTCTGGAGTGATTTTACCTGTATGTACACAGTATGTTTTATCTGCCCAATACAGTCAGTGTAACTTTTTGTCTTTATCAACATCTGAAGAACTCTTTTCAAATATACAAGCAGAAATCCCCCCTGTGACGATTAAGATGGATTGGCAACCTGATTGACTTGGGAGCCTCCAAGGGCAGTAGTACAGTATATTTCTTGAGCTGTCTGGCTGACCCACTGGGACATGACCTTGTGATCTATATCTGGTCCCTGGTCTCTTTTTCTCTGGCTCTGCTCCCCTGTTCTGCTTTCCAGCCACCATGAACTAAGTATCTTTGTTCCACCATGCCTTCCCACCATGATATTCCTGTCTTTGAGCCAGCCAACTATGGACAGAATACCCTGAAACCAAGAGCCAATTTAAACTTGTCTTCCTTTAATGTTGTGAATGTTTCGTATTTCATCTAGCAATGGAAAAGTTGTCTACTACATCCAAAAATCTAAGTTTGGCACAGAACAAAATAATCTTTTCATTTTTTAAATCTCCAATGGTGATTCAGATGTTAATCAAATAGGGAGGACCACTTATTTTTTTTTATTAAATTCTTTTACTGGTACATTGTAGGTATACAACACAATTACATTTCTCATTGGGAATTGTACCTTTACATAATGCATCTTGGTT